>OY804580.1:57530878-58049133 GCA_963680875.1 Bathymodiolus brooksi | reverse complement strand
GTCCAGGAGGAAAAACAAAATCTATGTCAAGTCCAGTAAAAGTCTTGTCCAGGAGGAAAAACAAAATCTATGTCAAGTCCAGTAAAAGTCTTGTCCAGGAGGAAAAACAAAATCTATGTCAAGTCCAGTAAAAGTCTTGTCCAGGAGGAAAAACAAAATCTATGTCAAGTCCAGTAAAAGTCTTGTCCAGGAGGAAAAACAAAATCTATGTCAAGTCCAGTAAAAGTCTTGTCCAGGAGGAAAAACAAAATCTATGTCAAGTCCAGTAAAAGTCTTGTCCAGGAGGAAAAACAAAATCTATGTCAAGTCCAGTAAAAGTCTTGTCCAGGAGGAAAAACAAAATCTATGTCAAGTCCAGTAAAAGTCTTGTCCAGGAGGAAAAACAAAATCTATGTCAAGTCCAGTAAAAGTCTTGTCCAGGAGGAAAAACAAAATCTATGTCAAGTCCAGTAAAAGTCTTGTCCAGGAGGAAAAACAAAATCTATGTCAAGTCCAGTAAAAGTCTTGTCCAGGAGGAAAAACAAAATCTATGTCAAGTCCAGTAAAAGTCTTGTCCAGGAGGAAAAACAAAATCTATGTCAAGTCCAGTAAAAGTCTTGTCCAGGAGGAAAAACAAAATCTATGTCAAGTCCAGTAAAAGTCTTGTCCAGGAGGAAAAACAAAATCTATGTCAAGTCCAGTAAAAGTCTTGTCCAGGAGGAAAAACAAAATCTATGTCAAGTCCAGTAAAAGTCTTGTCCAGGAGGAAAAACAAAATCTATGTCAAGTCCAGTAAAAGTCTTGTCCAGGAGGAAAAACAAAATCTATGTCAAGTCCAGTAAAAGTCTTGTCCAGGAGGAAAAACAAAATCTATGTCAAGTCCAGTAAAAGTCTTGTCCAGGAGGAAAAACAAAATCTATGTCAAGTCCAGTAAAAGTCTTGTCCAGGAGGAAAAACAAAATCTATGTCAAGTCCAGTAAAAGTCTTGTCCAGGAGGAAAAACAAAATCTATGTCAAGTCCAGTAAAAGTCTTGTCCAGGAGGAAAAACAAAATCTATGTCAAGTCCAGTAAAAGTCTTGTCCAGGAGGAAAAACAAAATCTATGTCAAGTCCAGTAAAAGTCTTGTCCAGGAGGAAAAACAAAATCTATGTCAAGTCCAGTAAAAGTCTTGTCCAGGAGGAAAAACAAAATCTATGTCAAGTCCAGTAAAAGTCTTGTCCAGGAGGAAAAACAAAATCTATGTCAAGTCCAGTAAAAGTCTTGTCCAGGAGGAAAAACAAAATCTATGTCAAGTCCAGTAAAAGTCTTGTCCAGGAGGAAAAACAAAATCTATGTCAAGTCCAGTAAAAGTCTTGTCCAGGAGGAAAAACAAAATCTATGTCAAGTCCAGTAAAAGTCTTGTCCAGGAGGAAAAACAAAATCTATGTCAAGTCCAGTAAAAGTCTTGTCCAGGAGGAAAAACAAAATCTATGTCAAGTCCAGTAAAAGTCTTGTCCAGGAGGAAAAACAAAATCTATGTCAAGTCCAGTAAAAGTCTTGTCCAGGAGGAAAAACAAAATCTATGTCAAGTCCAGTAAAAGTCTTGTCCAGGAGGAAAAACAAAATCTATGTCAAGTCCAGTAAAAGTCTTGTCCAGGAGGAAAAACAAAATCTATGTCAAGTCCAGTAAAAGTCTTGTCCAGGAGGAAAAACAAAATCTATGTCAAGTCCAGTAAAAGTCTTGTCCAGGAGGAAAAACAAAATCTATGTCAAGTCCAGTAAATGTCTTGTCCAGGAGGAAAGACAAAATCTATGTCAAGTCCAGTAAAAGTCTTGTCCAGGAGGAAAAACAAAATCTATGTCAAGTCCAGTAAAAGTCTTGTCCAGGAGGAAAGTCAAAATCTATGTCAAGTCCAGTAAAAGTCTTGTCCAGGAGGAAAAACAAAATCTATGTCAAGTCCAGTAAAAGTCTTGTCCAGGAGGAAAAACAAAATCTATGTCAAGTCCAGTAAAAGTCTTGTCCAGGAGGAAAAACAAAATCTATGTCAAGTCCAGTAAATGTCTTGTCCAGGAGGAAAAACAAAATCTATGTCAAGTCCAGTAAAAGTCTTGTCCAGGAGGAAAGACAAAATCTATGTCAAGTCCAGTAAAAGTCTTGTCCAGGAGGAAAAACCAAATCTATGTCAAGTCCAGTAAAAGTCTTGTCCAGGAGGAAAAACAAAATCTATGTCAAGTCCAGTAAAAGTCTTGTCCAGGAGGAAAAACAAAATCTATGTCAAGTCCAATAAAAGTCTTGTCCAGGAGGAAAAACAAAATCTATGTCAAGTCCAGTAAAAGTCTTGTCCAGGAGGAAAAACAAAATCTATGTCAAGTCCAGTAAAAGTCTTGTCCAGGAGGAAAGACAAAATCTATGTCAAGTCCAGTAAAAGTCTTGTCCAGGAGGAAAGACAAAATCTATGTCAAGTCCAGTAAAAGTCTTGTCCAGGAGGAAAAACAAAATCTATGTCAAGTCCAGTAAATGTCTTGTCCAGGAGGAAAAACAAAATCTATGTCAAGTCCAGTAAAAGTCTTGTCCAGGAGGAAAAACAAAATCTATGTCAAGTCCAGTAAAAGTCTTGTCCAGGAGGAAAGACAAAATCTATGTCAAGTCCAGTAAATGTCTTGTCCAGGAGGAAAAACAAAATCTATGTCAAGTCCAGTAAAAGTCTTGTCCAGGAGGAAAAACAAAATCTATGTCAAGTCCAGTAAAAGTCTTGTCCAGGAGGAAAAACAAAATCTATGTCAAGTCCAGTAAAAGTCTTGTCCAGGAGGAAAAATAAAATCTATGTCAAGTCCAGTAAAAGTCTTGTCCAGGAGGAAAAACAAAATCTATGTCAAGTCCAGTAAAAGTCTTGTCCAGGAGGAAAAACAAAATCTATGTCAAGTCCAGTAAATGTCTTGTCCAGGAGGAAAGACAAAATCTATGTCAAGTCCAGTAAAAGTCTTGTCCAGGAGGAAAAACAAAATCTATGTCAAGTCCAGTAAAAGTCTTGTCCAGGAGGAAAGTCAAAATCTATGTCAAGTCCAGTAAAAGTCTTGTCCAGGAGGAAAAACAAAATCTATGTCAAGTCCAGTAAAAGTCTTGTCCAGGAGGAAAAACAAAATCTATGTCAAGTCCAGTAAAAGTCTTGTCCAGGAGGAAAAACAAAATCTATGTCAAGTCCAGTAAATGTCTTGTCCAGGAGGAAAAACAAAATCTATGTCAAGTCCAGTAAAAGTCTTGTCCATGAGGAAAGACAAAATCTATGTCAAGTCCAGTAAAAGTCTTGTCCAGGAGGAAAAACAAAATCTATGTCAAGTCCAGTAAAAGTCTTGTCCAGGAGGAAAAACAAAATATATGTCAAGTCCAGTAAAAGTCTTGTCCAGGAGGAAAAACAAAATCTATGTCAAGTCCAGTAAAAGTCTTGTCCAGGAGGAAAAACAAAATCTATGTCAAGTCCAGTAAATGTCTTGTCCAGGAGGAAAAACAAAATCTATGTCAAGTCCAGTAAAAGTCTTGTCCAGGAGGAAAGACAAAATCTATGTCAAGTCCAGTAAAAGTCTTGTCCAGGAGGAAAAACAAAATCTATGTCAAGTCCAGTAAAAGTCTTGTCCAGGAGGAAAAACAAAATCTATGTCAAGTCCAGTAAATGTCTTGTCCAGGAGAAAAAACAAAATCTATGTCAAGTCCAATAAAAGTCTTGTCCAGGAGGAAAAACAAAATCTATGTCAAGTCCAGTAAAAGTCTTGTCCAGGAGGAAAAACAAAATCTATGTCAAGTCCAGTAAAAGTCTTGTCCAGGAGGAAAGACAAAATCTATGTCAAGTCCAGTAAAAGTCTTGTCCAGGAGGAAAGACAAAATCTATGTCAAGTCCAGTAAAAGTCTTGTCCAGGAGGAAAAACAAAATCTATGTCAAGTCCAGTAAAAGTCTTGTCCAGGAGGAAAAACAAAATCTATGTCAAGTCCAGTAAAAGTCTTGTCCAGGAGGAAAAACAAAATCTATGTCAAGTCCAGTAAATGTCTTGTCCAGGAGGAAAAACAAAATCTATGTCAAGTCCAGTAAAAGTCTTGTCCAGGAGGAAAAACAAAATCTATGTCAAGTCCAGTAAAAGTCTTGTCCAGGAGGAAAAACAAAATCTATGTCAAGTCCAGTAAATGTCTTGTCCAGGAGGAAAAACAAAATCTATGTCAAGTCCAGTAAAAGTCTTGTCCAGGAGGAAAAACAAAATCTATGTCAAGTCCAGTAAATGTCTTGTCCAGGAGGAAAAACAAAATCTATGTCAAGTCCAGTAAATGTCTTGTCCAGGAGGAAAGACAAAATCTATGTCAAGTCCAGTAAATGTCTTGTCCAGGAGGAAAAACAAAATCTATGTAGAAAGGAAAAGATCCATTATTGTCTACATGATTCTTAGAAGCCACGATATCCTGGTCATATCGTATTCTCGTTTGATTTATAACAACCTGTGTAATCAATACCTATCACCACTAAAGTTCAAATCACGCTCATGGCGAGATGTACTCGATACAACTTTATGTGATAAAGTTTGCCAGTGACTTGCTGCAAGTCGGTGATTTTTCCCCTGGTACTCCGATTTCCTCCATCAATAAAACTGACCGCCACAATATAACTGAAATGTATTTGAAAGTGGCGTTAACCACCAGAAACCAACCGCAGATTTGATTTGCGAGATAATCTGATTCTTTAAGGGAAATGTGTACCATAAATATGAGACAATCTTGATCTGTAGGATAGAAGTGTGCCATAAATACTTGTTAACATTCATCTATAGGAGAAATTCATAGGCCTACACCCAGAAATTTACTAAGGGATATAGTTAAGAACGAACTCTTACGACAAAAAGAGATGGTTTTGATTTCCTCATTGGGAACTTTTCATTTATAGGTAACAACATTACAGTAGGTTTCTGTGTAGTGTTTTACAGATCATTGTTGTCCTTTTTCTTTTGACCTTGACATTGTCAGTTCTTCTGTTTACATCTTCTGATTATCTCTTTGGTATTTTCAAACTTTTCTTGTGAAGACACTAAACTTCATGTTTACTATAGTTTTATATATAAATAAATACGATGCGTTGCTATCTAGTTGCTGACATTTGCCATATTGTTATTTTAAACGTTAAAAATCGTAAAAGTTTTAAATAAATCAGCAACCAGGTGTCAATGTCGCGGAAGTAGACAATGTACATTCAAAGTCGATCCTACATGTAGTTATCTTTAGTATTTTTTCCGGATAAAATGAAACACGGACATTTTAAGAGGACTTTTAATGTATATATGTACGCGGTCCTGTATAAATACACCCACAAAATAACTCAGGACTGATGACCATTAAATATATCGGGAGTTTCCTCTTGGCATTGATTATATATAGCCAGCGAAGGGTGTCGTATTATATTATTTTATATATTTCTCGCGTTCTGACATATTTGAATCGAAAATCGCAGCAATATATTTATTCATTTCTGTGTATTCTTTTGTAAATCGTTGCTTGTCCTTTTTATCATTTTTCTTTTGGGCAGTGTATTGTCTGTCCTTTGATAAATAGCTTCTGATAACCCCTTTGGTATCTTCAAACTTTTTTTGTCATTAAAATGTCGATTTTTACAATGACTCTATATTCAGTATTGATTGCATGAAACATAAAATCTTCCCGTTATGATCAATGTCCAGTTTGACTTCTGTGAGTCATGTATATCAGAAAATAGAATATATCAGTGTTGTCATGACGGGATTTAATGTGTACAAACTGGTCATGTCAGAAACAAAACAACAAAAATGATATATGTTTATACACAAGCCACTAGATACAATTTGTGAGAAATAATCATTCATATGATTTGTTGTTTTTGTTGTTTAACATGAATACATAATGAATATATAAATGAGAATCCTTAAATCGAAAAAGGACAGACAACACAATGTTAACATGAATACATAATGAATATATAAATGAGAATCCTTAAATCGAAAAAGGACAGACAACACAATGACCAAAAGAAAAAAAACAAAAGGACAAACAACGATCTACAAAACATACACATAAAACTAAAGATCGAGTAACCACTAAACACCGGGATTGAACTAATACTTATAGATTAATACATGGCCTTTTTCATATTGCCCTTGTTATCAGCATGAGACCTTGATATCGACTCGGAGGGCTTTAGCCCGAGGGGCGATATCAGTCGAGGGTTGATGACAAGGGCAATATGAAAAAGGCCATGTATTAATCTATTTGTCACATATTTTGCCAGGGCAGATAACATGTTATTGCCCCGGAAGCAAATAACACGCCACAAATTATGCTTTTATTACACATGCAAATTCGGCGTTATTTCAATCAAATATGTGATAAATGTATATTACTATTGAAACAAAAGAAGTATAACGGGTATAACGGGTTTCTTTATCCGTGGGAAAAGGAAAATACATCACGCTGTCGGAACAATTCCAAAACCAATCATCACCACGCACTTTCCTGGCTTGGTATAGGCACTTCTATTAAAAAAAATGGCGGTGATTAGCTAGTCGTATGGGCCAAAACCTCCTTCTTAGTGAAATGATAATGCTATGCAAGTGTTTTCCATGTTAAATACCAACCCTAACATTAACCACCAAACAGTGTTATTATAAAGAACACTATAATCTTGACCATTATACATAATATATTTAATCTTCGTGACACAGACGTTGTTATATGTATAAAATTAGTTCTATTCAAGAAATTCGATGACCCCTTATTCTGCGTCGCAATATTACAAAACACATACACACGCAGGCAAACCTAGGTCATGTTTTATTACTATTTAACTGAATTCCCAGTGTTTGAGGGAAAACTTTAATAGTGTCAACGGAGCTTCAATGTGGTACTTTTGTTATAAATCCACTGGCAGTGTATACGAGTGGGTATGTTAAAGGGCTGAGAAACTTTATTTTGTATATAATGTATAACTGCGTTTTTGTTTAGATATACATCAAACTTTGGTGTACTTAAAATACGTCGGAAGACGGGAGGGAAAACTTCATTGCGCAATATCCGTTATGAAGGACAATAGGAAATAAACAAGCGACTATCAATAACCTCTTGATATACGGTAAACGTATTTCCCGGAAACCAATCCAGACAGAGGAAATAATGATAAATAATCTACAAATCATCCTTTGACACGACGTCAGCCAAGTCGCATATAAAGGCATCAATTTTATTTTATTTTTAGTTTTCTTGCAACGTATTAAGGTCGAGCTAGTAAATACCAAAAAAAAAATGGCCGATACCGATAAACAAGCCAAAGTTAAAGCGGAATTTGAGAGTAAAATTGAGGCGAAACAAAAAGAAATTGATGGACTTGATGAACATTTGGCGACTGCTAACAAGTACAAGGAGACATACGATAAACGAATGGAAGAAAACATGACTGAAGTCACAGAGAGGGCAAAGGTGTTGATGTCCAGCATTGACGAGACGGTGAAGGAACTGTGTAGTGAAACAGAAAAAAAGCGTGAAACAGACTTCCAAGATTTGGACAAGTACTGTGAAGAGAGTCAAAAGCAGAAAACAAAGTATGAAAAACAATTAGTATATTTCAAACAGGTATTTGGCGCCCTTCCAGATGATGATGATATCGTGGAACAATTTATTAAGGATTACACACCTAAGTTAGATGCAATGGCGATTTCTGTTAAGAACGACTTTCCAAAACCGTTAAAACTCATGTCTAAATCTTCAACCGAGGTAAAGGCATGTTTCGGTAAACTTGAAGAAGATACATATTTTAGTCCAAGCGGAATAGAAAAACCTAAATACCGATCACAATTAGAGGTAGAACTTCGATTTAAACCTGAGCCCACTCGCTCCAGTATTTTCGGCATCCAGATTCGACCAGACGGAAAGGCCTGGATTACAACGTTCAATTATTGTATATATTTAGTTTTGAGAACCGGACAGATCTACGATGAATGCAAGGTAAAGTTCTTACCAATCTACACCGCGGTCAATCAATATGGCCATTTATACTGTTCTAGTGCAACATCAACTATCATACGTGTCAAGAAAGACTTTGATATGGCAGAGTTCGCAGATTTGTCGCCATGCAAAATATTTGGTCTGCACGTGACTGAAGATGAACATCTGCTGGTATGCGTTCAAGGTCCACAGAAGAGTAAAGTAGTGAAATTTTCCGAAATGGGAATGCTTGTACAAGAAATAAATCTGGACACAGATAGCGAACCAATCTTTAAACTCCCAAAATACATCACTCAAAATGGCAGTGGACAAATTTGTGTTACAGACGACAAAAAATTAATCATCGTGGAACCATCCGGAAAAAAATATGTAAAGTACCAACCAGTAGACAACACCTGGGAAGGAAAGGCTCTTATCATCGATAAATTTGACAACTTGATCAGCAGCGAGTGTCCGTTGAAAATTAGACCCCAGAACATTCATATCATGAACTCTCGTGGGGAAAGTGTCAAAACATTTCAATTAGACGGCCCAAAGATATCTGGCGTGAATGCCCTAGCGATTGATTACCAGTATGACGAACCAGTCATGTGGATAGGAACACCTCTTGGTGACGTCATAATAGCTAAATTTATTAACACTGATATTTAGTTGTATTACGACTGTAAAATAAACTAGCATCCACCAAGTTCAAGATTCAGTGAAGTATTCAACTGATTTATTTTCCTATAATGCATAAAAATAATATGTAATATATTTATACATGTACATATCATTCGTTTTCTCTTTTTTGTTTGAAAAATTTGAAGATACCAAAGCGGTAATCAAAAGCCGTAAATATTATAGTATTATTACGTGATGTTTTTCATATTGGCCTAGTTATAGGTCCGAGGCCTGCTGTACTGGCCTGAGGCGTAGCCGAACGCCAATACAGCAGACCCAGGACCTATAACTAGGCCAATATGAAAAACATCACGTAATGATACCTTTATTAATTAACCAGTCCAATAGCTCTCGGGATTTTCCCTTGCAATTGTCGAAGTGTCTAGCGGATTCCGATCAAGTTGTTATTGGACTGACTGGAATCGGGCCAATACGGAAAATATCCGTATTGGACTGGTTTTTGCCGTATTGGCCCAATGAAAGTTTTTATATTGTATTGACAGATTTGATCATATAAAGGCTAATAAATCAAAGTTAATTAATACTACTTAATTACGACACGTGATCCTGGGTATCGTAAGTAAGCCTAATAATCTTTATTGTTAATGTATATAAACCCGACTTTAAATAAAGATTACTTACTTACTTACTTACTTTATTGGAGCACTAAAGGAGATATTTCAGGATAAAAATCCTGGTTGACAGCATTACTAGATGACATTTTTTTTGGACAATTTTTGAAAATCCTTTGTCCGCTACTGAAATTTGTTTTTGAGAGGTTTTCACAATTTCAGTCACCCAAAATTTGGATATCTTGCAATGACTATTTCTGTCATCTTTGGTTTCATTTGCTTCAATGATTCTCAAACGTTTTTTTTCGTTTTTTTTTCTTCAAAAATCGAATGTTAACGGGCATTCTAACATTACTTCACTCTTTCCCTTTGTTAAAGAAAACCCCAGAATTATTTCTTCGTATTATCTCATTAGTACATGCGCCGATGAATGTGACTGACGTTTCCAATGGCAGCATAAATTGTGACCCGAATAATGCCGATAGAGGACGCAGTATTATTTGAGTTAAATAAATTGTGTGCGACATTTTCTGCAAGCGTATGTATAAATTACCGTCTTCCAATCAAAGTATACTACCGTATTTGTACTCTTAGACATATCAGAATCGAAATAAATCATGGAAGCCAAAATGTGTTTTGAGTTTTAACATGGAATGGCGAATATTAGTAAATTTTACCCCTCGCTTCTGGCTCGGGATAACATACTAATATCAGCCAATCCATGTTAAAACTCCCAACACATTCTGGCTTCCATGATTTATTTCTTAAATAACCCATGGCCATGTAAGCTCACAAGTTGTATGATTGTGGAATATAAAGGAATAATCCTTTCTTTTTGTGTGTGTCTGTGTTGTTGAAAAAATAATGATAATTTCAAGAAAGTTTGATCGTTATAAAGTCATATAGAAAACTGAAATGATATGTTTGGTATTTGACTCTGGGGATAGGAGTAAGATAAATATCTTATTCCTATTTCATGTAATCATTTTCAGAAAAGTTTTGTTCGGTGCATTGTCTGCTTAAGAAAATCTTCTTCCTCTAGACTTGTTTCTGTGCTCTTATGAAGTATGATTCAACGTTTGGTGACTGTTGATCTCATCTGTCCAATTGAACTAATTTTCCCATTGTAAACTTTCTATTTACCGGTATATATAGCAACATTCCAGCAGTACCTGTATATGGAGTATATTTCTAAGTTGATTCCACGGGTTGATCTTCCTCTCCGGATTACATTGATATATGTTTGCTTGACTTAGTTAAACGTTACCTTCCCTCTCGGGGCATATATTTTAATAGTGGGGTTGTTCGTTTTGTTCAAATACATGCCAACACGTTTGTACTTCCATGTTGTGATGTCAGCTACGATTTTTACGTCATAGCCATGTTCCGTTAGTCTTACCTCCCTTTGTTTTTTAGGGCCGTTGGGATCGTGATCGCATAGTAGTTGAATTTACAGCTACCAATGCCATCAGTGCCTATCACCACTAAAGTTGTGAGTTCCAAATCCGCTCATGATGAGCTGTACTCGAAACAACATGTGATCAAGTTTGTACGTTACTTACAGCAGCTCGGTGGTTTTCACCGGGAAGTTCGGTTTCCTCCAGCGATAAAACTGACCGCTACGATATAACTGAAATATTGTTTGGAAGTTTGCGTTAAACACCATAACCCTCATTTTCCAATTGCATATAATTTATTGATATGAAACGCTTGACGATATCAAAGAGGAAAACAGAATCCGTAAATCAAGACGGACAAAAGAACAGAAGAAAAAAGACAAAAAAAAAACCACGATCTACACACCACTACACAGAAAACTATAAATTGAGCAACACAAACCCCACAAGAAAAATCCGGGATGAACTGAGCAACACAATCCCCACAAGAAAAATTCGGGGTGAACTGAGCAACACAAACCCCACAAGAAAAATCCGGGGTGATCTGAGCAACACAAACCCCACAAGAAAAATTCGGGGTGAACTGAGCAACACAAACCCCACAAGAAAAATCCGGGGTGAACTGATCAACACAAACCCCACAAGAAGAATCGGGGTGAATTGAACAACAGAAACCCCAAAAGAAAAATCCGGGGTAAACTGAGCAACACATACCCCACAAGAAAAATCCGGGGTGAACTGAGCAACACAAACTCCACAAGAAAAATCCGGGGTGAACTGAGCAACACAAACCCCACAAGAAAAATCGGGGGTGAACTGAGCAACACCAATCCCACAAGAAAAATCCGGGGTGAACTGAGCAACACAAACCCCACAAGAAAAATTCGGAGTGAACTGAGCAACACAAACCCCATAAGAAAAATCCGGGGTGAACTGAGCAACACAAACCCCACAAGAAAAATCGGGGGTGAACTGAGCAACACCAATCCCACAAGAAAAATCCGGGGTGAACTGAGGAACACAAATCCCACAAGAAAAATCCGGGGTGAACTTGAGTTGAGTAGTTCCAATCCGACTAGTAGCACCAGTCGTGTTACTCTTGTCAAATATCTAGTGGTAAGTCATGAATGAGGAAAGTGTGGGATTGTGGTGACGGTAAAGGGACGTATCCGTGGTCATTTGTAACACAAATATTTAGCAACGGTTGACCAAGTCATAATGGCGACCATAAAACTTTGGAAGTGATGACGTCAACTTTACCATGAAGAGCCCTTGGTTCAGTAGCTTCCTTATTAGTAGCAATCCTCCATCAAGGAAATCATGACAAGAAACATTATTAGTAAGAACGGATATGAACTGCGAGACAATCCTATTTTACATGCGACACATTCATGACTTATCACCGGGTTTGTAACTAGATTAACACGACGGGTGCCACTAGTGGAGCGGGAACTGCTTACCCTTTCGGAGCACCTGAGTTTACCCTCGATTTTTAGTGGGTTCGTGTTACTCAATCTTTAGTTTTTAATGTGTAGATTGTTGTTTGTACTTTTGTACTTTTTCTTTTGGCCATTGTGTTGTCTGTTCTTCTTCGATATACGGATTCTGATTACCACTTTGGTATCTTCAAATTCTTCTTCTAGCCATACCCTGATTTTGGTACTAACTGATAATATCTATATACAAAAAAGATAAACTCAAATATGATTTACTTGGGTAATACTTTAATCCACTGGTTTCTTTTCTTTCTTTCTTTGTTTGTTTGTTTTGTTTGTTTTTTATTTCTATTTTGCCTTTTTTCAGTAAATTTGTATTCTCTTGCTTTTTTATATTATTATTATTGTCATGTCGTTGAAATTATTCACTTATTTAATTTGTATCTAAATTGAGGGTTAGCGTTAGGATTGTATTGTATAATGCCACTTACAAAAATAGTTCAGTTATGTTGTATCATGGCGGTCAGTTTAGATTTAGGATATATACATATGTATTACACCCACTGATATCATCAAGAATATACGAGGTATAGATCACGTGTACATTTTTCTACATTTAAATGTCTTTGTTAAAGAATTGTCATGGTAGAACATTTTCATCAGATATATCTGAATATTATTACCATTAGTTTGATATTAATGTATTTCTAATATGTACATAATTTTTGCTGCCGCACATGTAGATGACTCTACTGGAACTTGAATAATTAATAAGTTATTTGTTGATTTCGGGGGACATTAAAAAAAATCGCCATATGTGAACAAACTGTGCCCTTCTCCTTGCCGATCTTTTTCTATTCTTCTGTTTAGCAGAGTTTATACAAAAACTTATATTACTTTTTAATGATTTTATTGACAATATCAATACTAGTCCCTCTACATTAATAACATAAAAAAAAATCAATTCACAGCAAATGTACAAGATATATCAATCATAATTAATAAGCTAAGCAAAATTATGTCATAAACTATGTGTACATATTACATATTGCTTTTAAACTTACCAGAAAAAAAATAGAGGAAAAAGGGGGGTAAAACTAATAAATTGTGTTGAGATAATATCACGGTTGGGGATAATTTGAACATTTGATAATTGATGTAATAATATGTATTTACTTTCTATTAATTTGAACTCTCTCACTCTGTAACTTTTGTAACATTGGTTTAGAGCATAAAGTTATATATAACAATAATTAATTTAATTCTTCACTAATTTCACTAAAAACTTATCGACGAAGAAAAAAAATCGATTTACGTCTTCTAATTATACATATGACGTCTTTCAACTTTCATTGCACATGAGGTCAGAGTTGCTATTCCTTGACAAATTTAAACCAAATATATAAACAAGCTACATGTATATACAAATTAGTCGAGTTCTAAAACTGTTAACACACTTTCAGAAAAGTTCCTCAACAGATTCTAACCACATTTATTAACACGTTGCATATAGACAATATCTCATAATTTTACGTCAAAAGTTTTAAGAGTTGTGCCCCTTAACGATACTAAAATTGTAAAAATCCTCTTGCTAGGCTCTAACAAAATAATTCCTCAACAGATTCAAACAAAATGTATACACTAGCTATAACTGAACAATATCTAAGACAAGCTTAAAGACATAATTAAGTTTCTTGCAAAGAATTATTTTTCAGAGTTATGCCCTATAAACATGTCAAAGCTTGTTAGGACACCAGTAAAATACTAATAGTTCCCCGACAGATTCAGATCAATTGTATGCACAAGATATATATCAAGAATATCTCAATCGAGTTTGAAAATAAATAAGCCAAATTAACAGTCACTTTATTAAAGTCAATAGTCACTTTGATTAAGCAATCACTTTTAATAAACATTTACGTTTATTAAACAATCTTTTTTTTATTAAGCAATATCTCTAGATAAAAACCTACGGATATTCAGGCATTAGCTATGCATAGAGCTTTTTTATACATTTCATGTGCAAGTAGCGTCCTTGTCATATAATCTAAGGTAAAACAAAATCATAACATATTCTAGCGGTTAATCCCTAGCTGTATAAATATAAGATGTTATACTCCCATCTTTGATCCCGAGATGTGAAATAAATATAATCCAAGCGCGACTACGATGGCCATCTTTATGATGGCGATTTAAACAATACAACGTGGTACTGATCCAGTTTGAAGTACATGTATATGTAATGATTGCGCTTATGAGTTATGGAGGAATTAAACTGTTCACCAACAATACATTGCCAATATCGGCCGTATCTGTTATTAAATTCATTCTTTAAGTACAGAGCAATATCATATTTAGAGTTGTATCTGATGTATGCCAGTGTAGCACAATCCACTGCGTATTGTTTCATGGATGATGACATCTTAACTTCCTCTACTTCTACTATATAAAATATAAATAAGTAAAATAATTCAGTAAGAAAAAAAAAACATTTTTGATATCAGCAGACAACATAAATAGTCTAGTCAAAAAAGACCCAAATATTGGTAAATCTAACAAAAATTGTAACAGAAATTGTTTGGCCATTTTTCAGTTCGGTCTCTTGTCATCTTATTAAAAGTCTACCTCAGTATGAGTGGTGGAAATGGTGATTTTGGGTGAATAATAACTATTTTTGTGAAAAATAGTAAAAGAAATGAGAAAAGCTCATATAAGATATATTTTTAGAGAAATAAATTCCAAATAGATGTAAATTGCTATTTCCTAAAATGTTTATAAGATTATATAAAGTTTTTATAAATCAATTTGTATACAAGGGAATTTTGGGGAAAAAACCACAAATTTAAGTGAAAAATCGTAAAAAAAACAGGGGAAATCTCATACAAAGTTTGTTTTGGGTAAAAAATCTTTCAAATAAAATAAAAAATGATGTCATTTCATATAATTTGTGTAAAATTGTATAATGTTTTAAAAATAAATAAATTTGATTACAAGGCAATTATATTGGCAAAAACGAAAACACACAAAAAAACCACGAATTTAAGTGAAAGAAAAGTCGATGGAAAAAAGTTCAAATGACATCTTTTCAGTAAAAAAAATATATTCAACATCCGAAGACAAAACAATGTTTAATTTTTTAATTATTTTGTACAAAGTAAACATCAATATACAGAGTTCCAATTTTCTACCTATGTCAATTGCAAAGTCTAATTAATTAAAATTTTAATATATAAGGCTTATGTTAGAAAATCTATATTTACTTAAGAATAATTATCTAATTCTAAATGTACTTGAGATGCCATTTAATTAACATCTTTCAATTTTATTTATATTTATATTTATATTACTTAACCCTAAATTAAACAAAATTTTAGTTCAGTAACTTACAATACATTTTGGAAATATCTGGTAATTTTCTATGGTTCTCAAAAATAGATTTTTTTAAACATTTATAATTGAATTAAAAAAAATAGGAATTAATATGAAATACTCTTTTCAGACCAAGCAAACATCGAATGAAGTATCTACAAATGTTTTAGAAATAGTTATATGAATCAGGAACTGCTCACTCTTCCCGAGAACATGGGTTCAACCCTGATTTCTGGTGGGATCCGTGTTGCTCATCTTTTTAGTTTTCTGTATTGTATTTTTGTGTTGTGTATGTCTTCGCCCAGTGTCTTGTGTACCAAGTATGTCGGTTGTTTCTAGATTGTCCATTCTGGATTGCATCTTCGGTGTTCTCAAATGTTTATTTAAAATGTCGATTCACTGAAAAATCTATATAATCAGGTATATATTTATCAGTGATATTGGATAATAAACATCGACATCTATGATTAGGGCCCGGGTGGCTCATTGTGTTAGCAACTCATGCAAACCTATCACCAATACGGCGTGGGTTCGAGCCCGGATTTGTAAATTACAAAAAGGGTGCACTCGCCTCGCAGCCGCAAGTGATCAAGTTGACCAGTTGCTTGAACATAATCGGTGGTTCTCTCCGGGTATTCCGGCTTCTTCCACCACTAAAACTGGTCGCCATGATATAGCTGAAATATTGCTGAAAGTGGCGTTAATCACAATAAATCAAATAAATCTTCTATGTCTAATCAAATCAACCCCCTCATGACCATCAAATATCATGGACTGGAGCCAACTACCACCAAACATTGCATCGGTCAACACAGTTGAGGGATATTCAGAGCTGTCATAAAGACATGCTCTGACAAGAACTATACTCAACACCCTCCTGAGCATATTTAACTGTATATTGCAAATCTTAAGTGCTACTAGCTTAGAAAGCTTACTGTATTGCCCGACACACGCTGTCGATTTCTTCGGAAACACTGACATCGTCAAGTATAATGATTTAATGAAATTGTCTAGTATAATGGATATAATAGAATGATCCAGTATAATGATTTGATGGAATCTTATAGTATTATACAATTATAGCTTTTAAAGAGGTCAATACATGGATTCATCGACCCGTTAAAGTATATTGACCGAGGACGAAGTCCGAGATCAATATACTTTTAACGGGTCGATGAATTCATTTATCACATATTTTTAAGTAATAACGCCAATTTTTCCCATACGTAAACACCGGAAGTGCCACAGCGATATCAGCCCATGGGCAGATATCGGGACAAAACTATGATAACGCGGTATCAAGCCTCTCGTGAGCCCCATGACGTCACTTCCACCCAACTGTCAATTGTCGTTTGGAAAATGTCGGCATCCAGCGAGGAAAGATTTGTTGGTGTTTTTGGAAGCAGAAACTGACTCTTTCGTAAAAAATATGAAAAATCTGTGTGGGAAGTTAATTTTGTTCTTTTTAATTCAATGTTGAAATATGTGATCAATAGATTAATGCATACCTTTTTCCATATCAGGACTGTTATCATCCCTCTGGCCGATATCGGTCTCTCGGGATGATAACACTTCTGATATGGAAAAGGGCATGCATTAATCTATAAATATGACCGATATTAAAAGGCTACATTTTTGTAACACAGGAAAAAAGTATGCTATATTTGTTTTTATCATTTTTCAATATCATTATTTAAATATTAAAATTTTGAAATGCTATGAAAACTGAAATTTTTATAAAACTTTTAGAATTTTGAAATTTTTTTGGAAAAGTTTGAAATTTTATGAAATTTTTGAAATTTTTGAAAATTTTTAAATTTTTTGAAAATTTAGAAATTTTATGAAATTTTATGATATTTTTGAAATTTGTTTTGAAATTTTGGGAAATTTGTTGAAATTTTGGAAAAAGTGCAATCGGGCAGCACTCGACTAATTCCCGTCAATGGCGGAAATAAACGAATGTTTTCCCGAAGTCAATACGTGTTTTTCCAGGTCAATACTAACCCGAATAATCCAGTCGTTATATTACGCTCCCGTTGGTCGCCATAGCGATAGTGCCGATAGAGGGTGCAGTATTATTCGAGTTAAGTCAATACGTGATTTTTCAAGTCAATACGTGTTTTTAAGGAAGAACATGTGACTATTTCTTGGCCAATAAGGATGTTTAAATAATATCAAATAATAATAAAATGGATTTAATAGAATCGTCTAGTATAATGATTTGATGCAATCGTCTAGTAAAATGGATTTAATGGAATCGTCTATTTGAAATCTGTGTAACCTTTTAACAATCCATATTTTATTAAATGTTATTTAATACGTCTCTAATAATACATACATTGAAATATCAGATTTACATATAGTTTAAAATCACTTATAACACTATATTAGAAAGAAGAAAAAACAATAAAAAAATCTTACCGATACTTCTTAGTCTTGCGATTGAACTCGTACTGGCAAATTCTGAAATAAAAAATCAACATATTTTCTATGAACTTGTTATCACCTCTGCTTGTAGACTATTTGTTCCAGAGTATATTATCAACCAGTAGTCAGTGTTTCTGCACAGACATGGTTTATTAGATATATTTATTATTGAAAGTGCTCACGTCTTATTTACGTTATTTGTGTTTGTTTGCACATAGTGGTGTCCAATACATATTGTGTTGTGCTTTTGTTTTGTTTTCCTTCGTCTTGTATTCCCTCTGTTGCCAGTGTCTCTAGATCGTCAATTTTGTATTGCCTCTTCGGTATTATCTAACGTTCATTTGTCAGTTTCTCTGGATTTGTCCATTTTTAATTGCCTCTTCGGTATTCTCTAACGTTTATTTAGTTTCTTTAGATTGTCCATTTTTGATTGCCCCTTCGGTATTCTCTAACGTTTATTTGCCAGTTTTTCTAGATTGTACATTTTTGATTGCCCCTTCGGTTTTCGCTAACGTATATTCACAGTTCCTAAATAATGTAATTATTATTAAAACTAAGGTTTTCTTTCCTCAGTCAGAGACGATACTAGCAGATTTCTGTTTAGGCCCTTTGTTTTACTTGCTCTCAAAGACTTCTAAATGATTTTACTTTCCAATCTTTTGATAATGAATGTGTAATAACCTTCATTAGGTTCATATTCAAAAGACTGAAAACCAAATACTTTAAAAGTCTTTTCGGACAGGTAAACCAAAGTGCTAAAACAGGATAACCAAAATCGACCTTAGGTCACCTATGCCTGAGGGAGGAGAACCAGAGTTGTATTCCTTGTCTTAGGTCACCTATGTCTGAGGGAGGAGAACCAGAGTTGTATTAGGTCATCTATGTCCGAGGGAGGAGAACCAGAGTTGTATTCCTTATCTTAGGTCACCTATGTCTGAGGGAGGAGAACCAGAGTTGTATTCCTTGTCTTAGGTCACCTATGTCTGAGGGAGGAGAACCAGATTTTTATTAGGTCACCTATGTCTGAGGGAGGAGAACCAGCGTTGTATTCCTTGTCTTAGGTCACCTATGTCTGAGGGAGGAGAACCAGAGTTGTATTCCTTGTCTTAGGTCACCTATGTCTGAGGGAGGAGAACCAGAGTTGTATACCTTGTTTTAGGTCACCTATGTCTGAGGGAGGAGAACCAGAGTTTTATTAGGTCACCTATGTCTGAGGGAGGAGAACCAGAGTTGTATTCCTTGTCTTAGGTCACCTATGTCTGAGGGAGGAGAACCAGAGTTGTATTCCTTGTCTTAGGTCACCTATGTCTGGGGGAGGAGAACCAGAATTTTATACCTTGTCTTAGGTCACCTATGTCTGAGGGAGGAGAACCAGATTTTTATTAGGTCACCTATGTCTGAGGGAGGAGAACCAGAGTTGTATTCCTTGTCTTAGGTCACCTATGTCTGAGGGAGGAGAACCAGAGTTTTATACATTGTCTTAGGTCACCTATGTCTGAGGGAGGAGAACCAGAGTTGTATTCCTTGTCTTAGGTCACCTATGTCTGAGGGAGGAGAACCAGAGTTTTATACATTGTCTTAGGTCACCTATGTCTGAGGGAGGAGAACCAGAGTTTTATTAGGTCACCTATGTCTGAGGGAGGAGAACCAGAGTTGTATTCCTTGTCTTAAGTCACCTATGTCTGAGGGAGGAGAACCAGAGTTTTATACATTGTCTTAGGTCACCTATGTCTGAGGGAGGAGAACCAGATTTTTATTAGGTCACCTATGTGTGAGGGAGGAGAACCAGAAGTTTATTAGATCACATAATGTCTGAGGGAGGAGAACCAGAGTTGTATTCCTTTTCTTAGGTCACCTATGTCTGAGGGAGGAGAACCAGAGGTTTATGCATTGTCTTAGGTCACCTATGTGTGAGGGAGGAGAACCAGAGTTTTATTAGGTCACCTATGCCTGAGGGAGGAGAACCAGAGTTGTATTCCTTGTCTTAGGTCATCTATGCTTGAGGGAGGAGAACCAGAGTTTTATTAGGTCACCTATGTCTGAGGGAGGAGAACCAGAGTTGTATTCCTTGTCTTAGGTCACCTATGTCTGAGGGAGGAGAACCATAGTTTTATACATTGTCTTAGGTCACCTATGTCTGAGGGAGGAGAACCAGAGTTGTATTCCTTGTCTTAGGTCACCTATGTCTGAGGGAGGAGAACCAGAGTTTTATACATTGTCTTAGGTCACCTATGCCTGAGGGAGGAGAACCAGAGTTTTATACATTGTCTTAGGTCAGCTATGTCTGAGGGAGGAGAACCAGAGTTTTATACCTTGTCTTAGGTCACCTATGTCTGAGGGAGGAGAACCATAGTTTTATACATTGTCTTAGGTCACCTATGCCTGAGGGAGGAGAACCAGAGTTGTATACCTTGTCTTAGGTCACCTATGTCTGAGGGAGGAGAACCAGAGTTTTGTACCTTGTCTTAGGTCACCTATGCCTGAGGGAGGAGAACCAGAGTTGTATACCTTGTCTTAGGTCACCTATGTTTGAGGGAGGAGAACCATAGTTTTATACATTGTCTTAGGTCACCTATGCCTGAGGGAGGAGAACCAGAGTTTTATGCATTGTCTTAGGTCACCTATATCTGAGGGAGGAGAATCAGAGTTGCATTCCTTGTCTTAGGTCACCTATGTCTGAGGGAGGAGAACCAGAGTTTTGTACCTTGTCTGAGGTCACCTATGCCTGAGAGAGGATAACCAGAGTTTTATTAGGTCACCTATGTCTGAGGGAGGATAACCAGAGTTGTATTCCTTGTCTTAGGTCACCTATGTCTGAGGGAGGAGAACCAGAGTTTTGTACCTTGTCTTAGGTCTCCTATGCCTGAGGGAGGAAAACCAGAGTTTTATGCATTGTCTTAGGTCACCTATGCCTGAGGGAGGAGAACCAGAGTTGTATTCCTTGTCTTAGGTCACCTATGTCTGAGGGAGGAGAACCAGAGTTGTATTCCTTGTCTTAGGTCACCTATGTCTGAGGGAGGAGAACCAGAGTTTGGTACCTTGTCTTAGGTCACCTATGTCTGAGGGAGGAGAACCAGAGTTTTATTAGGTCACCTATGTCTGAGGGAGGAGAACCAGAGTTGTATTCCTTGTCTTAGGTCACCTATGTCTGAGGGAGGAGAACCAGAGTTTTATTAGGTCACCTATGTCTGAGGGAGGAGAACCAGAGTTTTATTCCTTGTCCTAGGTCACCTATGTCTGAGGGAGGAGAACCAGAGTTTTATTAGGTCACCTATGTCTGAGGGAGGAGAACCAGAGTTTTGCACCTTGTCTTAGGTCACCTATGTCTGAGGGAGGAGAACCAGAGTTGTATTCCTTGCCTTAGGTCACCTATGTCTGAGGGAGGAGAACCAGAGTTTTATTAGGTCACCTATGACTGAGGGAGGAGAACCAGAGTTTTATTCCTTGTCTTAGGTCACCTATGTCTGAGGGAGGAGAACCAGAGTTTTATTAGGTCACCTATGTCTGAGGGAGGAGAACCAGAGTTGTATTCCTTGTCTTAGGTCACCTATGTCTGAGGGAGGAGAACCAGAGTTGTATTCCTTGTCTTAGGTCACCTATGTCTGAGGGAGGAGAACCAGAGTTTTGTACCTTGTCTTAGGTCACCTATGTCTGAGGGAGGAGAACCAGAGTTGTATTCCTTGTCTTAGGTCACCTATGTCTGAGGGAGGAGAACCAGAGTTGTATACCTTGTCTTAGGTCACCTATGCCTGAGGGAGGAGAACCAGAGTTGTATTCCTTGTCTTAGGTCACCTATGTCTGAGGGAGGAGAACCAGAGTTGTATACATTGTCTTAGGTCACCTATGTCTGAGGGAGGAGAACCAGAGTTGTATACCTTGTCTTAGGTCACCTATGTCTGAGGGAGGAGAACCAGAGTTGTATTCCTTGTCTTAAGTCAACTATGTCTGAGGGAGGAGAACCAGAGTTTTGTACCTTGTCTTAGGTCACCTATGCCTGAGGGAGGAAAACCAGAGTTTTATGGATTGTCTTAGGTCACCTATGCCTGAGGGAGGAGAACCAGAGTTGTATACCTTGTCTTAGGTCACCTATGTCTGAGGGAGGAGAACCAGAGTTTATTAGGTCACCTATGTCTGAGGGAGGAGAACCAGAGTTGTATTCCTTGTCTTAGGTCACCTATGTCTGAGGGAGGAGAACCAGAGTTTTGTACCTTGTCTTAGGTCACCTATGTCTGAAGGAGGAGAACCAGAGTTGTATACATTGTCTTAGGTCACCTATGCCTGAGGGAGGAGAACCAGAGTTGTATTCCTTGTCTTAGGTCACCTATGTCTGAGGGAGGAGAATCAGAGTTTTGTACCTTGTCTTAGGTCACCTATGCCTGAGGGAGGAAAACCAGAGTTTTATGCATTGTCTTAGGTCACCTATGCCTGGGGGAGGAGAACCAGAGTTGTATACCTTGTCTTAGGTCACCTATGTCTGAGGGAGGAGAACCAGAGTTTTATTAGGTCACGTATGTCTGAGGGAGGAGAACCAGAGTTGTATTCCTTGTCTTAGGTCACAAATGTCTGAGGGAGGAGAAGCAGAGTTTTGTACCTTGTCTTAGGTCACCTATGTCTGAGGGAGGAGAACCAGAGTTGTATACATTGTCTTAGGTCACCTATGCCTGAGGGAGGAGAACCAGAGTTGTATTCCTTGTCTTAGGTCACCTATGTCTGAGGGAGGAGAACCAGAGTTGTATACATTGTCTTAGGTCACCTATGTCTGAGGGAGGAGAACCAGAGTTGTATACATTGTCTTAGGTCACCTATGTCTGAGGGAGGAGAACCATAGTTTTATACATTGTCTTAGGTCACCTATGTCTGAGGGAGGAGAACCAGAGTTGTATACATTGTCTTAGGTCACATATGCCTGAGGGAGGATGACCAGAGTTGTATTCCTTGTCTTAGGTCACCTATGTCTGAGGGAGGAGAACCAGAGTTGTATACATTGTCTTAGGTCACCTATGCCCGAGGGAGGAGAACCAGAGTTGTATTCCTTGTCTTAGGTCACCTATGCCTGAGGGAGGAGAACCAGAGTTGTATTCCTTGTCTTAGGTCACCTATGTCTGAGGGAGGAGAACCAGAGTTGTATTCCTTGTCTTAGGTCACCTATGTCTGAGGGAGGAGAACCAGAGTTTTGTACCTTGTCTTAGGTCACCTATGTCTGAGGGAGGAGAACCAGAGTTTTATTAGGTCACCTATGTCTGAGGGAGGAGAACCAGAGTTTTATTCCTTGTCTTAGGTCACCTATGTCTGAGGGAGGAGAACCAGAGTTTTATTAGGTCACCTATGTCTGAGGGAGGAGAACCAGAGTTTTGTACCTTGTCTTAGGTCACCTATGTCTGAGGGAGGAGAACCAGAGTTTTATTAGGTCACCTATGTCTGAGGGAGGAGAACCAGAGTTTTGTACCTTGTCTTAGGTCACCTATGTCTGAGGGAGGAGAACCAGAGTTTTATTAGGTCACCTATGTCTGAGGGAGGAGAACCAGAGTTTTGTACCTTGTCTTAGGTTACCTATGTCTGAGGGAGGAGAACCAGAGTTTTATTAGGTCACCTATGTCTGAGGGAGGAGAACCAGAGTTTTATTAGGTCACCTATGTGTGAGGGAGGAGAACCAGAGTTGTATTCCTTGTCTTAGGTCACCTATGTCTGAGGGAGGAGAACCAGAGTTGTATTCCTTGTCTTAGGTCACCTATGTCTGAGGGAGGAGAACCAGAGTTTTGTACCTTGTCTTAGGTCACCTATGTCTGAGGGAGGAGAACCAGAGTTGTATTCCTTGTCTTAGGTCACCTATGTCTGAGGGAGGAGAACCAGAGTTGTATACCTTGTCTTAGGTCACCTATGCCTGAGGGAGGAGAACCAGAGTTGTATTCCTTGTCTTAAGTCACCTATGTCTGAGGGAGGAGAACCAGAGTTGTATACATTGTCTTAGGTCACCTATGTCTGAGGGAGGAGAACCAGAGTTGTATACCTTGTCTTAGGTCACCTATGTCTGAGGGAGGAGAACCAGAGTTGTATTCCTTGTCTTAGGTCACCTATGTCTGAGGGAGGAGAACCAGAGTTTTGTACCTTGTCTTAGGTCACCTATGCCTGAGGGAGGAAAACCAGAGTTTTATGCATTGTCTTATGTCACCTATGCGTGAGGGAGGAGAACCAGAGTTGTATACCTTGTCTTAGGTCACCTATGTCTGAGGGAGGAGAACCAGAGTTTTATTAGGTCACCTATGTCTGAGGGAGGAGAACCAGAGTTGCATACCTTGTCTTAGGTCACCTATGTCTGAAGGAGGAGAACCAGAGTTGTATACATTGTCTTAGGTCACCTATGCCTCAGGGAGGAGAACCAGAGTTGTATTCCCTGTGTTAGGTCACCTATGTCTGAGGGAGGAGAACCAGAGTTTTGTACCTTGTCTTAGGTCACCTATGCCTGAGGGAGGAAAACCTGAGTTTTATGCATTGTCTTAGGTCACCTATGCCTGGGGGAGGAGAACCAGAGTTGTATACCTTGTCTTATGTCACCTATATCTGAGGGAGGAGAACCAGAGTTTTATTAGGTCACCTATGTCTGAGGGAGGAGAACCAGAGTTGTATTCCTTGTCTTAGGTCACCTATGTGTGAGGGAGGAGAACCAGAGTTTTATACCTTGTCTTAGGTCACCTATGTCTGAGGGAGGAGAACCAGAGTTGTATACATTGTCTTACGTCACCTATGCCTGAGGGAGGAGAACCAGAGTTGTATTCCTTGTCTTAGGTCACCTATATCTGAGGGAGGAGAACCAGAGTTGTATACATTGTCTTAGGTCACCTATGTCTGAGGGAGGAGAACCAGAGTTGTATACATTGTCTTAGGTCACCTATGTCTGAGGGAGGATAACCATAGTTTATACATTGTCTTAGGTCACCTATGTCTGAGGGAGGTGAACCAGAGTTGTATACATTGTCTTAGGTCACCTATGCCTGAGGGAGGATGACCAGAGTTGTATTCCTTGTCTTAGGTCACCTATGTCTGAGGGAGGAGAACCAGAGTTTTATTAGGTCACCTATGTCTGAGGGAGGAGAACCAGAGTTTTGTACCTTGTCTTAGGTCACCTATGTCTGAGGGGGGAGAACCAGAGTTGTATTCCTTGTCTTAGGTCACCTATGTCTGAGGGTGGAGAACCAGAGTTTTATTAGGTCACCTATGTCTGAGGGAGGAGAACCAGAGTTTTATTCCTTGTCTTAGGTCACCTATGTCTGAGGGAGGAGAACCACAGTTTTATTAGGTCACCTATGTCTGAGGGAGGAGAACCAGAGTTGTATTCCTTGTCTTAGGTCACCTATGTCTGAGGGAGGAGAACCAGAGTTGTATTCCTTGTCTTAGGTCACCTATGTCTGAGGGAGGAGAACCAGAGTTTTGTACCTTGTCTTAGGTCACCTATGTCTGAGGGAGGAGAACCAGAGTTGTATTCCTTGTCTTAGGTCACCTATATCTGAGGGAGGAGAACCAGAGTTGTATTCCTTGTCTTAGGTCACCTATGCCTGAGGGAGGAGAACCAGAGTTGTATTCCTTGTCTTAGGTCACCTATGTCTGAGGGAGGAGAACCAGAGTTGTATACATTGTCTTAGGTCACCTATGTCTGAGGGAGGAGAACCAGAGTTGTATTCCTTGTCTTAGGTCACCTATGTCTGAGGGAGGAGAACCAGAGTTTTGTACCTTGTCTTAGGTCACCTATGCCTGAGGGAGGAAAACCAGAGTTTTATGCATTGTCTTAGGTCACCTATGCCTGAGGGAGGAGAACCAGAGTTGTATACCTTGTCTTAGGTCACCTATGTCTGAGGGAGGAGAACCAGAGTTTTATTAAGTCACCTATGTCTGAGGGAGGAGAACCAGAGTTGTATTCCTTGTCTTAGGTCATCTATGTCTGAGGGAGGAGAACCAGAGTTTTGTACCTTGTCTTAGGTCACCTATGTTTGAAGGAGGAGAACCAGAGTTGTATACATTGTCTTAGGTCACCTATGCCTGAGGGAGGAGAACCAGAGTTGTATTCCTTGTCTTAGGTCACCTATGTCTGAGGGAGGAGAACCAGAGTTTTGTACCTTGTCTTAGGTCACCTATGCCTGAGGGAGGAAAACCAGAGTTTTATGCATTGTCTTAGGTCACCTATGCCTGGGGGAGGAGAACCAGAGTTGTATACCTTGTCTTAGGTCACCTATGTCTGAGGGAGGAAAACCAGAGTTTTATTAGGTCACCTATGTCTGAGGGAGGAGAACCATAGTTGTATTCCGTGTCTTAGGTCACCTATGTCTGAGGGAGGAGAACCAGAGTTTTGTACCTTGTCTTAGGTCACCTATGTCTGAGGGAGGAGAACCAGAGTTGTATACATTGTCTTAGGTCACCTATGCCTGAGGGAGGAGAACCAGAGTTGTATTCCTTGTCTTAGGTCACCTATATCTGAGGGAGGAGAACCAGAGTTGTATACATTGTCTTAGGTCACCTATGTCTGAGGGAGGAGAACCAGAGTTGTATACATTGTCTTAGGTCACCTATGTCTGAGGGAGGAGAACCATAGTTTTATACATTGTCTTAGGTCACCTATGTCTGAGGGAGGTGAACCAGAGTTGTATACATTGTCTTAGGTCACCTATGCCTGAGGGAGGATGACCAGAGTTGTATTCCTTGTCTTAGGTCACCTATGTCTGAGGGAGGAGAACCAGAGTTGTATACATTGTCTTAGGTCACCTATGCCCGAGGGAGGAGAACCAGAGTTGTATTCCTTGTCTTAGGTCACCTATGTCTGAGGGAGGAGAACCAGAGTTTTATACATTGTCTTAGGTCACCTATGCCTGAGGGAGGAGAACCAGAGTTTTATACATTGTCTTAGGTCACCTATGTATGAGGGAGGAGAACCAGAGTTGTATTCTTTGTCTTAGGTCACCTATGTCTGAGGGAGGAGAACCAGAGTTTTATTAGGTCACCTATGTCTGAGGGAGGAGAACCAGAGTTGTATTCCTTGTCTTAGGTCACCTATGTCTGAGGGAGGAGAACCAGAGTTTTGTACCTTGTCTTAGGTCACCTATGTTTGAAGGAGGAGAACCAGAGTTGTATACATTGTCTTAGGTCACCTATGCCTGAGGGAGGAGAACCAGAGTTGTATTCCTTGTCTTAGGTCACCTATGTCTGAGGGAGGAGAACCAGAGTTTTGTACCTTGTCTTAGGTCACCTATGCCTGAGGGAGGAAAACCAGAGTTTTATGCATTGTCTTAGGTCACCTATGCCTGGGGGAGGAGAACCAGAGTTGTATACCTTGTCTTAGGTCACCTATGTCTGAGGGAGGAGAACCAGAGTTTTATTAGGTCACCTATGTCTGAGGGAGGAGAACCAGAGTTGTATTCCTTGTCTTAGGTCACCTATGTCTGAGGGAGGAGAACCAGAGTTTTGTACCTTGTCTTAGGTCACCTATGTCTGAGGGAGGAGAACCAGAGTTGTATACATTGTCTTAGGTCACCTATGCCTGAGGGAGGAGAACCAGAGTTGTATTCCTTGTCTTAGGTCACCTATATCTGAGGGAGGAGAACCAGAGTTGTATACATTGTCTTAGGTCACCTATGTCTGAGGGAGGAGAACCAGAGTTGTATACATTGTCTTAGGTCACCTATGTCTGAGGGAGGAGAACCATAGTTTTATACATTGTCTTAGGTCACCTATGTCTGAGGGAGGTGAACCAGAGTTGTATACATTGTCTTAGGTCACCTATGCCTGAGGGAGGATGACCAGAGTTGTATTCCTTGTTTTAGGTCACCTATGTCTGAGGGAGGAGAACCAGAGTTGTATACATTGTCTTAGGTCACCTATGTCTGAGGGAGGAGAACCAGAGTTTTATACATTGTCTTAGGTCACCTATGCCTGAGGGAGGAGAACCAGAGTTTTATACATTGTCTTAGGTCACCTATGTATGAGGGAGGAGAACCAGAGTTGTATTCCTTGTCTTAGGTCACCTATGTCTGAGGGAGGAGAACCAGAGTTTTATTAGGTCACCTATGTCTGAGGGAGGAGAACCAGAGTTGTATTCCTTGTCTTAGGTCACCTATGTCTGAGGGAGGAGAACCAGAGTTTTATATATTGTCTTAGGTCACCTATGCCTGAGGGAGGAGAACCAGAGTTGTATTCCTTGTCTTAGGTCACCTATGTCTGAGGGAGGAGAACCATAGTTTTATACATTGTCTTAGGTCACCTATGTCTGAGGGAGGAGAACCAGAGTTGTATTCCTTGTCTTAGGTCACCTATGTCTGAGGGAGGAGAACCAGAGTTTTATTAGGTCACCTATGTCTGAGGGAGGAGAACCAGAGTTGTATTCCTTGTCTTAGGTCGTCTATGCCTGAAGGAGGAGAACCAGAGTTGTATTCCTTGTCTGAGGTCATCTATGCCTGAAGGAGAACCAGAGTTTTATTAGGTCACCTATGTCTGAGGGAGGAGAACCAGAGTTGTATTCCTTGTCTTAGGTCACCTATGTCTGAGGGAGGAGAACCAGAGTTGTATACCTTGTCTTAGGTCACCTATGTCTGAGGGAGGAGAACCAGAGTTTTATTAGGTCACCTATGTCTGAGGGAGGAGAACCAAAGTTGTATTCCTTGTCTTAGGTCACCTATGTCTGAGGGAGGAGAATCAGAGTTGTATACCTTGTCTTAGGTCACCTATGTCTGAGGGAGGAGAACCAGAGTTGTATTCCTTGTCTTAGGTCACCTATGTCTGAGGGAGGAGAACCAGAGATTTGTACCTCGTCTTAGGTCACCTATGCCAGAGGGAGGAAAACCAGAGTTTTATGCATTGTCATAGGTCACCTATGCCAGAGGGAGGAGAACCAGAGTTGTATACCTTGTCTTAGGTCACCTATGTCTGAGGGAGGAGAACCAGAGTTTTATTAGGTCACCAATGTGTGAGGGAGGAGAACCAGAATTTTATTAGGTCACCTATGTCTGAGGGAGGAGAACCAGAGTTGTTTTCCTTGTCTTATGTCACCTATGTCTGAGGGAGGAGAACCAGAGTTTTATTAGGTCACCTATGTCTGAGGGAGGAGAACCAGAGTTGTATTCATTGTCTTTGGTCACCTATGTCTGAGGGAGGAGAACCAGAGTTTTATGCATTGTCTTAGGTCACCTATGCCTGAGGGAGGAGAACCAGAGTTGTATTCCTTGTCTTAGGTCATCTATGCCTGAGGGAGGAGAACCAGAGTTTTATTAGGTCACCTATGTCTGAGGGAGGAGAACCAGAGTTGTATTCATTGTCTTTGGTCACCTATGTCTGAGGGAGGAGAACCATAGTTTTATACATTGTCTTAGGTCAGCTATATCTGAGGGAGGAGAACCAGAGTTGCATACCTTGTCTTAGGTCACCTATGTCTGAGGGAGGAGAACCATAGTTTTATACATTGTCTTAGGTCACCTATGCCTGAGGGAGGAGAACCAGAGTTGTATACCTTGTCTTAGGTCACCTATGTCTGAGGGAGGAGAACCAGAGTTTTATGCATTGTCTTAGGTCACCTATGTCTGAGGGAGGAGAACCAGAGTTTTGTACCTTGTCTTAGGTCACCTATGCCTGAGGGAGGAAAACCAGAGTTTTATACATTGTCTTAGGTCACCTATGCCTGAGGGAGGAGAACCAGAGTTGTATACCTTGTCTTAGGTCACCTATGTCTGAGGAATGAGAACCAGAGTTTTGTACCTTGTCTTAGGTCACCTATGCCTGAGGGAGGAGAACCAGAGTTGTATACCTTGTCTTAGGTCACCTATGTTTGAGGGAGGAGAACCATAGTTTTATACATTGTCTTAGGTCACCTATGCCTGAGGGAGGAGAACCAGAGTTTTATGCATTGTCTTAGGTCACCTATGTCTGAGGGAGGAGAATCAGAGTTGCATTCCTTGTCTTAGGTCACCTATGTCTGAGGGAGGAGAACCAGAGTTTTGTACCTTGTCTGAGGTCACCTATGCTTGAGAGAGGATAACCAGAGTTTTATTAGGTCACCTATGCCTGAGGGAGGAGAACCAGAGTTTTATACATTGTCTTAGGTCACCTATGTCTGAGGGAGGAGAACCAGAGTTTTATTAGGTCACATATGTGTATGGGAGGAGAACCAGAAGTTTTTTTAGATCACATATGTCTGAGGGAGGAGAACCAGAGTTGTATTCCTTGTCTTAGGTCTCCTATGTCTGAGGGAGGAGAACCAGAATTTTATGCATTGTCTTAGGTCACCTATGCCTGAGGGAGGAGAACCAGAGTTGCATACCTTGTCTTTGGTCACCTATGTCTGGGGGATGAGAACCAGAGTTTTATTAGGTCACCTATGTCTGAGGGAGGAGAACCATAGTTTATGCATTGTCTTAGGTCACCTATGTCTGAGTGAGGAGAACCAGAGTTGTATTCCTTGTCTTAGGTCACCTATGTCTGAGGGAGGAGAACCAGAGTTTTATGCATTGTCTTAGGTCACCTATGCCTGAGGGAGGAGAACCAGAGTTGTATTCCTTGTCTTAGGTCATCTATGCCTGAGGGAGGAGAACCAGAGTTTTATTAGGTCACCTATGCCTGAGGGAGGAGAACCAGAGTTGTATACCTTGTCTTAGGTCACCTATGTCTGAGGGAGGAGACCCAGAGTTTTATACATTGTCTTATGTCACCTATGTCTGAGGGAGGAGAACCAGTGTTTTATACCTTGTCTTAGGTCACCTATGCCTGAGGGAGGAGAACCAGAGTTAAATACATTGTCTTAGGTCACCTATGTCTGAGGGAGGAGAACCAGAGTTGTATACCTTGTCTTAGGTCACCTATGCCTGAGGGAGGAGAACCAGAGTTGCATACCTTGTCTTAGGTCACCTATGTCTGAGGGAGGAGAACCATAGTTTTATACATTGTCTTAGGTCACCTATGCCTGAGGGAGGAGAACCAGCGTTGTATACCTTGTCTTAGGTCACCTATGTCTGAGGGAGGAGAACCAGAGTTGTATACCTTGTCTTAGGTCACCTATGTCTGAGGGAGGAGAACCAGAGTTTTGTACCTTGTCTTAGGTCACCTATGCCTGAGGGAGGAGAACCAGAGTTTTATGCATTGTCTTAGGTTACCTATGTCTGAGGGAGGAGAACCAGAGTTTTGTACCTTGTCTTAGATCACCTATGCCTGAGGGAGGAGAACCAGAGTTGTATACCTTGTCTTAGGTCACCTATGTTTGAGGGAGGAGAACCATAGTTTTATACATTGTCTTAGGTCATCTATGCCTGAGGGAGGAGAACCAGAGTTTTATGCATTGTCTTAGGTCACCTATGTCTGAGGGAGGAGAACCAGAGTTTTATTAGGTCACCTATGTCTGAGGGAGGAGAACCAGAGTTTTATTAGGTCACCTATGTCTGAGTGAGGAGAATCAGAGTTGTATTCCTTGTCTTAGGTCACCTATGTTTGAGGGAGGAGAACCAGAGTTGTATACATTGTCTTAGGTCACCTATGTCTGAGGGATGAGAATCAGAGTTGTATTCCTTGTCTTAGGTCACCTATGTTTGAGGGAGGAGAACCAGAGTTTTATACATTTTCTTAGGTCACCTATGCCTGAGGGAGGAGAACCAGAGTTTTATACATTGTCTTAGGTCACCTATGTCTGAGGGAGGAGAACCAGAGTTGTATTCCTTGTCTTAGGTCACCTATGTCTGGGGGAGGAGAACCAGAATTTTATACCTTGTCTTAGGTCACCTATGTCTGAGGGAGGAGAACCAGAGTTTTATACATTGTCTTATGTCACCTATGTCTGAGGGAGAAGAACCAGAGTTTTGTACCTTGTCTTAGGTCACCTATGCCTGAGGGAGGAGAACCAGAGTTGTATACCTTGTCTTAGGTCACCTATGTTTGAGGGAGGAGAACCAGAGTTTTATACATTGTCTTAGGTCACCTATGTCTGAGGGAGGAGAATCAGAGTTGTATTCCGTGTCTTAGGTCACCTATGTCTGAGGGAGGAGAACCAGAGTTTTGTACCTTGTCTTAGGTCACCTATGTCTGAGGGAGGAGAACCATAGTTTTATACATTGTCTTAGGTCACCTATGTCTGAGGGAGGAGAACCAGAGTTGTATTCCTTCTCTTAGGTCACCTATGTCTGAGGGAGGAGAACCAGAGTTTTATTAGGTCACCCAAGTCTGAGGAAGGAAAAACAGAGTTTTATTTCTTGTCTTATTTTTGGAACTGTAAATTTCAAACATAAATATGTCTAATAACCCAAGTCAGTGTCAAAACATAGGCAACTGAGGGGGTGATATCACCGGGGATTTACAGTCCACCAGCGGGTGATATCACCGGGGATTTACCGTCCACCAGCGGGTGATATCAACGGTGATTTATAGTCCACCAGCGGGTGATATCATCGGGGATTTACAGTCCACCAGCGGGTGATATCACCGGGGGTTACAGTCCACCAGCGGAGGTATCGACCCAGTGATAGTAATACAAGAGTAGAAATCTAATTTGGTGCGCACAAAGCATTTATGGAATTACTGTATGGGTATATTGTGATCTCCTAGATAGGCTGACATCTGGCTAATCAGAAAAACTATGTCGCAAAAATGTCGTCAGAGTTGAAATGTGAACCTTAAAACATGGTACACCTATATAAGGCTCGTTTTACTATAATTACGTTTGGTCCTCTGTCTTCATATATCAACTAACCATTCCGCACCACTCGTTTATTCCCGGGTAATAATTTATTTCGCGTTGTTTCTATTATATGTATTCACGTCTTTAGTTCTGTATTGTGATGACCACTGCAAGTTCCGCGTTCAAACGATGTTCGTTTCATCTTTAGTGTTACCCCCGTTTGCTTTGTAGCGATTTAATGTTTTATTTGTGTGATTTCTATGTATTTGAACATACTGGTGTCCAGCATAATTTCCATATCATATGTTGTTACTGTCATTAAACAGCAGCACGACGGGTGGCACAAGTGAAGTCACAACTGTTTAACCTCTTTTTCCGTGATATTCATGTTACTCGATCTTTCATTTTCTATGCAGTGTTTTGGTGTGACAATTATCATTTCGTCTATTTTCTTTTGTCCGTTGTATTATCCCTCAAATTACGACTTATAATTGCGGCTTTAACATCTTCATACTTTTAGTCATTGCATGGTTGTGTAAAGTTGTAAATGTTAATCCAGCCTGTTGCGATGTATACTCTCCATCGCGATATGTGATAAATTGTCAATGGTCGGTAGTTTTCACCATCAATATAACTGACGACCACGATATAGATGAACTATTTAGGAAAGCTGTGGTATTAAACACCAATAACTCAGTACACTAATTTTACTTACCAAATGATAATCCACACAGGAAAACAGCAAGACAAAATTGAATGGTATTTATGATGTTAATAATATGGTAGTGTGATCTTTATACAGCACATTCACATAAGATACTAGAACATCCAGATGTAAGATGTTTTATAACCCTTCTACGGATGTCGTTACACGGAAGTCTATCGTTCAAGTGCTCCAATCATAGTGCATATATGTATTATATATCTTGCACTGGTTCTATTTCAACAGTCAAATTACATTGACTGGATATTTTTTGTATACTGTATACGATCACTGACCAAGATATAATTTTTCTGGTACATGATTCGTGTTGACGAACGGTAAGAAACGGCAATTGTATAATAACGGACGTCGTAGAGGACACCATAAAAAACGATGTTTCTGCTCTTTTAGATAATCAGGGAGTTGTGTTGGTGCTTTATGATATTGTAGGATAAACACAACTTACGTATCATAGATTCGTTTCTCAGCCTGTTTCTAAAGCTTGTACAAATAAATTATATTTTCCCCTACAATGTATGTATATTGGCTATATATTAAATCAATATGTCGAATTAATGGGGTCGGCTCGATGGTGTAATGGTTAGCGTGTTTTTCTCGAGTGTGATAGATCGTGAGTTTAAGTCCAGGTCTGGTCAAATCAAAGACTATAAAATTGGTATATGTTGCTTCTTCGTTGAGCACGCATCATTAAGGAATGGGAGGAAAGACTGGCTGGATCGGAATCAGAATAATGCGTCCGTATAGAGCGACATATCTACCCGCAGACTGTTGTTTCATTGAGCTAGCACTATAAAGTTCCAACTAAGCATGTTCGTCTAGTACAAAGCGGGAATCATCATCATATGGTCGAATGCAACTTGTTATCGCTTTGATAGAGCTGAAATATTGCTGACGTAGAAATGGTAGTTGTTGCCAAGTTTATAATTGATGACTTATTACCGGGTTTGTAACTACATGTAGATTAACATGACGGATGCCACGAATAGAGCAGAAACTGCTTGCCCTTCCGGAGCACCTGAGTTCACATCCGAGTTTTAGTGAGGTTCGTGTTACTCAATCTTTAGTTTTATGTGTATGTTTTGTAGATCGTTGTTTGTACTTTTTCTTTTGGCCATTCTGTTTTCTGCCCTTCTTCTAGTTACGGCTTCTGATTACCTCCCTTTGGTATCTTTAAGTTCTTCTTGTAATATTCATAATACCTAAACTTATTTAAAACTTTTGAAATTGATTGATCATAAAATGCAGTTAAGCTAATGTACCAATAATTTTAGAAAAAAAACCTCTTCATTTCTATCAACTAATATTACTTTGTTATCCTTAAATGTGTATACAGATACAGGTGCACTCCTTGTTTTTAATTCCTTTTTGTCAGTTCAAGTATATGTAGTATACATCTTCCATAATATGACATTTTTGTAGCATTAATAATATTATAAAGTAGATAACTACAATAAAGCAAGAAATTTATTGATAAATAACACAGACACAAAACAGTGAATGCAATCTGGCTTATCATGATAACCAATGCTGGACTGGACCTGATCTACAACAGCGCCAGCGCCATCTGTAGTTAAGTGGGGATAAGCTTCACCAATGTTCCCCATTATATACCAACCTAGTGTTCAGTTTAAGCTACTTCCATATTAAAACAGTAAATAAAATATTTTTTTATCGATTAATATTTGACAGTAAACCCAATTTTCTTCCTCATATCACACTCACAAAGACTATCATCAAACAAAAGGACTTCTCAAAATGTTTCAAACTAAGAGCCTACTTAATAAATAAAACTTTGTACATAAGATCGTATGTCTTCCTCTAAGTGTCTTATCTGACGCACTTAACATTTTAAATTTCTTGTCGAGCACCGACTGGGGAGCTACTTTTACATTTTTATTAAATTATATAGATCGTTAATTCGATCAAAATATATTAAGGTATCATAAATTATGGGGGTTCCCGTAAATCATATATTAGAATGATTGGTACGCTATTCCATAGCTTGTGGTTCCTATCAGGATTTCCTTGACAGAGGGTTGCTGCTAACAAGGAATCTACTGAACTAAGGGTTCCTCTTAGTTAAGTTGAAGTCATCATTCGAAAGTTTGACGGTCGCCACCATGACTTGCTTTGACCGCTATGGAATATCTGTGTCACAAATGACCACGGATATGTTCCACTTGTAAGCACTTCCCGATCCTTTCCTCATTCATGACTTATCATCGGGTTTGTAACTAGATTAACACGACGGGTGTCGGGTTTGTAACTAGATTAACACGACGGGTGTCACTAGTGTAACATGAACGGTTTACCCTTCCGGAGACACCTGAGTTCACCCCCGATTTTTAGTTGGGTTCGTGTTACTCGTGTTACTCGTGTTTTATGTGTATATCTTGTAGATCATTTTTTGTCCTTTTGGCCATTGTGTTGTCTGTTCTTCTTGGATATACGGATTATGATTACCTCTTTGGTATCTTTTGGCCATTGTGTTGTCTGTTCTTCTTTGATATACGGATTCTGATTACCCCTTTGGTATCTTTTGGCCATTGTGTTGTCTGTTCTTCTTGGATATACGGATTCTGATTACCCCTTTGGTATCTTTTGGCCATTGTGTTGTCTGTTCTTCTTTGATATACGGATTCTGATTACCCCTTTGGTATCTTTTGGCCATTGTGTTGTCTGTTCTTCTTTGATATACGGATTCTGATTACCCCTTTGGTATCTTTTGGCCATTGTGTTGTCTGTTCTTCTTTGATATACGGATTGTGATTACCCCTTTGGTATCTTTTGGCCATTGTGTTGTCTGTTCTTCTTTGATATACGGATTGTGATTACCCCTTTGGTATATTTTGGCCATTGTGTTGTCTGTTCTTCTTTGATATACGGATTCTGATTACCCCTTTGGTATCTTTTGGCCATTGTGTTGTCTGTTCTTCTTTGATATACGGATTCTGATTACCCCTTTGGTATCTTCAACTCTTTCACCTGTCGAAAGCATTTTCCGGTCATTTCCTAATTCATGACTTATCACCGAATTTGTAACTAGATTGCCACAACAGTGATAGTCAACAAAAACTACTCAAATATCAATAAAAGCGACAACTAAACTGTAACCTCAAATCATTGAACACAAAGAAGATCGCAACATATGCCGATGGAAATCCAGTTCCAGGATTAGGTCAGACACGAAAAGTGCAATAATTCAATCATCCGCAAAAAAAATGTTCATTTCCAATTTTTTCTTCATTGACAGTTCAATATTATGATGGGGTGACTATCTGATTTTATACTGTTCTTTATACATAATATATTTAGCCACAATGAAGAACCTGTGAACAAATATTTCTTTTTTGCAGTTTTTGCATATGATTAAGGAGGCGTTTATTGTTGGGCAGACTTTGGCCTACCCAAATCTGATTAAAATGGGTTTTTTATTGCTTGAGGAAAGTAATTTTCATTCAGATACTGTTAGCGGTATATGAACCTGATTTTTTGTCAAGATTCGTCAAACCCAGTTTCCTGAGCTACCGTTGGTGTCAACTTGAAAGAAGAACATTTTATTTGTACCGTTATCTTGAGCAAATATTTACACTGCTTCAGTTTTTCACGAAGTCCACGGTCTAACAGCCACGAAATAACTGAAATAATGTTGAAAGTGGCGCTAACCACCATAACCTCCTAACCCCATAATCTCACCTCTAGTGTTGTTGTTGAAGTACCATCTTATGTAGTAAATTGTTTGCTTTTGTTGTTTTGAAATCTGCTAACATATTGTTGAAAGTGGCGTTAAATACCATTACCTCTACATGTATAACAGGTTGCAGTATTTGTTTCCTTTTTTAATAGGGGAATGTACCATGACTTCTCACATTGGTGGTGGAATCGCTAGCATGCTCACCTTGAGTGTTCCTTTCTGCAACAAATATTCTGATACGATCAAATTACCAGCTTTGAACAATAAAATGTGTGAGAACGATTCAACTACCCAACACACAGATTTAACAAATCATAAAGTAATACATACTAGTCCAACACTATTAAAACAAGTAGACCAAAGTGAACAATTCGAACCGAAACTTGACAACACAGTTGTGTTTATCACTGCAGAAATTCATACTCCAAACCATATTACATCAACCCCAAATCCTAGCCGTGACTCTCCACGAGTACAGAAAAGGATAACACGATACCAAAGAATTTAGACGTAAGATTAGGCGATATACACACTGTTATGTAAACAGTTGAAATACCACTGCTATCATTCGTCAACCTCATCTCCGAGCCAAGGAAAACAACAAGGGATATAGTCACAAATGTATCTAACTCTATATTTTATTATCACAAGCGTGTGAAAGAACAACTTGATACAATCGAAGAGAAAACAAAACACAAATGAAATTGTGCAGTCATTACATATCAAATATATCAGTATTGACAATCAAATTAAAACAGCTGGTGCTTAACGTTACTTTCAACAATATTTCAGTTATATCGTGGCGGTCAGTTTTATTGGTGGAGGAAACCGGAGTACCGGAGAAAACCCCCGACCTGTGCCAAGTCACTGACAAACTTGATCACATAATGTTGTATTGAGTACACCACGCCATGAACGGAGTTCGAATTCACACCTTTAGTGGTTATAGGTACTGATTGCACAAGTAGTTGTAAATCCAACTACCATACGATTACGACGATCTATGAGAAAATGTGTGCAAGCTGCACGAACGTGTTGACAAAATACAAGACACGCAGACAAACTTCATGGAAGAAAAAGTAACGACAATTAATATCAACCTTGTAAAGGTAATTAACAATATGTTCTGTTTGTCGTAATAACAAGCTGGTCCATTCCTCATTCATCACAAGGTTTGTACCAACAGTAACACGACGGGTGATATTAGTGGAGAAGAACTGCTCCCCTCCCTCGTCAGAGAGAGTTCACCACTATAATGGGGTTCATGTTCTTTAGTTTTCTGTGTAGTGTTTTGTAGATCGTTGTTTATCTTTTTGTCCTTATTGTTTTGGTCATTACAGTGTCTGTCCATCTTAGATTTACAGTTTCTGATTTTGGCATTATCAAACGTTTCTTACGGTGTAGAGTGTAGAAAAGTCAGACGTTTCCTTAACTTTTAATGAAATAAGATGTAAAGAGTAGAAAAGTTATGTCTTGTACATTTTTAAAGTGACAGTGTTCACGATTTTTCATAATTTTTAAGTTTGACAACAACTTGAAAATAAGATATATAGAATCTAACACCGGAGGGAGTACAAGATAGGGAAATCTCCGACACCCGAGGGTAAGATTTCAACCGTTCTCTTGCGAGGTCTGCCGAGTTAGAGAACGATTGAAATCTTACCCAAGGGTGTCGAAGATTTCCTTATCTTGTACTTTTTCCGTTGTTTGATTTCATTTCTCACTAAACATCTAATTGTTTTGTTTACATTCCATCGAGCGTTTTCCCGCAATTTTTTTTTCCATTGCTAAAGTAAATATTCGATTTATCCATATGCAGTGGCGGATTTAGAGGGGGCGTGCGGGGCGTGCGCCCCCCCCCCCCCCTAAAATTCGCAAAGCAAATGTTATACAACGTTAATTAAGCAGTTCAATAAATAACTTTTTCATGAATGGTTAACTCGCGAGCCGTAGTAAAATATTCTTACACATTGTAAATACACGTTGGATGTGTTCGCTGATTCATATATGTATTCGCCGTCAGTAGTTCAAAGATTATTCCATTCTGATTAGTTCCGAGGTACCAGACATCAACTATTTTCTCACGCTAATTACAAATTATTTCTGCAGTCAATTTTAAAACTACATGTACACGTGCTATTTAGAAATTATAAAATGGACGAAAATTCTAGGCCAAGAAAACAAGCAAGATTGGATACATTTCTGATTCCTCGACGAGAAGAGAAAAGTCAAAGGTAAACTAAAAAGTAAATTCAATCAATACTTCGAATAATTAATTTAACAATTGATCTCATTTATAAAACATACAACGAAAACTTATACCGAGAGAATCAGATGATGAAACTGAGACAGTGTGTAGAAACTTGATTGTCCCAAGAAAATGGTCACTTCTCTTTAAATAATGGTTCAAATAGTTCTTGAATTCGAAAATCTGCAATTTCATATGAAAAAAAAATATAAATTTGATTTGTATACAAATACCCGAAAATGTTGCCTTTTACTTTTCAAGTAAAGATCAGTAAAAATACGCGTTGGTATATTGTACATTAAAATACAAAAGTAACATATTAATAAAAAAAAAAATTAGCGGCAATTTATTTGTATCAATCTCTGCATCTGTCCGAGGTATCTGCACAAGAAAGTGTGAACAAATCCTTTGTCCGGGTACGTTTATATTATTTTATCTACCAATGGATGTCTGTACAATTTTTTTTACACATTTTTAACAAAAAATTCTGACTACAATTTATTTGTAATAAATCAATATCTACAACTGCACATGAAAGTGTGAAAATAATCTCGACAAAATGGTTTATGCATATCTCACACATGATTTCCGTAAACATATTTCTCGAGAACTTTGATACATTTTTTTTGTTTGATCTTTTAGTGTAATGAGGTTTTTACGCCCGTTGCTCAAACACTTGATGTCCGTCGTCCGTCCGTCTGTAAGATTTCTGCAATCCGCAACTTCCCTGACTGTAACCACGCAATTGATTGACGTTAAACTATATAATGTACTTGAAATACATTGTAGTTGTGCACAATGGTTTTTAGATTTTTCATCGAAGGCCGGGTGGAGGGGGTAGGAGGATGATTCTGCAACCCGCAACTCCTAAATAACACTCAATGGATTGAAGTGAAACTTAAGCTACAAATTTGTCATACAATGTAGTTTGCTCACCACGGTTTTAATTTTAGAATTGGAGGTTAAGGGTAGGAGGGAAATTCTGTAATCTGCTTTTTTTGCGTAAAATCGTGAATTTTCACACGAAATACCCCAAAAATTTTCGTGCCTCCCTCCGCTCGGCGCAATTTTTTTAAGTGCGCCCCCCTTAACTTGTAATCCTGGATCCGCCCCTGATATGCATCCATGTCTTGACAGTATTTTTAATGTATTTCATAATAAAATACAATGTATTTAATAAATATATTATAAATGTTACTACAACAGCGATAAATACCTGTAAAAAAATATATTTGTATTTGGTCAAAGGGACTAGTAATTTCTTTCTTTACGTTAGTTACTAACAAGGGAGAGCACTCTATTATTTACTTTAAGTAAACAAACATTGACTGGAAGAGAATCATATGGTTGATTTTTAGGATTTGCGTGTTTATAAAAGATTGAAAACTTATATACAGTGAATTGCTTATTTTAAAAAGGCAGTTGACATATACTGTACAGAATGCATTTGCCGGTAAAACGAACGTGATTTTTTTTTCTTGCACTAGTGCAAGATAAGAAAATCTCACATCGCTAAAAATAGCAACTGGTCTGTCTCAAAAGTAAGAAAAGTTAAAAAATCTGACAAAATCGTAGACACTGTCACTTTAAGAATCCATATTTGTTTAACATAGCTGATACATTGTTCTTGGAAACAATGTTTTGGAGATCACATTTAATGTGGGAGTTTGTTATTTTCATGAAAGGGGGTGATAGTTTTTAATTTGTCAACCTGAACTACTGTTATCACACCTTGAACAGATTGAAGCTTGTGAGGAATGTTACAATAGTGGAACTATATTAATGTCATGCGATAATCTGCTAATTTATAACCATGTGAGCTTAATGAATTTTAATTTTTTGGTGTTTACCGCCACTTTCAGCAATATTTCAGCTATATCATGGCGACCAGTTTTAGTGGTGGAGGAAGCCGGAGTACCTGGAGAGAACCACCGACCCCGGACAAGCAACTGGTAAACTTTATCACTTGCGGCTGCGAGTCGAGTGCACCCTTTTTGTAATTTACAAAGCTGGGCGTGAACCCACGCCATATTGGTGATAGGCTTATATGAGCTGTTAGATCCAACGACCTATCTCATTGAGCCACCCGGGCCCCTTAGTGAGCTTAATATGTTTCTTTTATTTCTAAATGATATATCTATATTTTGCTCTTGGAGGAAGAATGTTGCATAAATATGTATAAAATTGTGTAATCTTATTATAAAAATGAGTTCCTTTTTGTAATAGGTTCTCCTCCTTCACAAGATCTGTAGAAAACTGTGTATATTTATATATTAGTTATGCAAATAACATAGAGCTTTTCATTTATTTCATTGGATAGTAACATCTTTGTTATCCATTCTAAGGTAAAACAAATCATAACATATTCTAGTGACCCATCCCTAGTTGTACATATATATGATGTTATACCCAATCTCCGATCCCGAGAAGCAAAATAGATATAATCCAAGCGTGACCACGATGGCCATATTTATGGAGATTTAAACAATAAAACGTAGTACTGATCCTGTTTGAAGTAAATGTAGCGGTTGGTCTGGTGATGTACATAGAAACTAAACTGTTCACCAACAATGCATTGCCAATATCGGTGGTATTTATTATCAAATTCCTTCTTTATGTACTGAGCAATATCACGTGTAGAGTTGTATCTAGTGAATGCACGTGTAGCAGAATCCAGAACGTCTTGTTTCATGGCAACTGGCATTTCAACTTTCGTCATTTCTACTATATAAAATATAAATAAGTAAAGAATTCAGTAAACATTTTAGATATCAGCAGACAACATAAAAACATCTAAGGATTTCAAAAGTTTCGATATTCTTACTACTACCAGTATGTAAATAAAGATTACAATATGACAGACGTCCTTTTGTTTTGCTTTGCTACCAATCCAGCGATGTATTACTTCGTAAATTCACATTGGCCCATGCGCGGTCCACACATTTAAGACATGTGATAAAATCACACAGTAAAATTATTTACATTGTTGTTAAGGTTTTACACTGAAAATAACCTAATATATACAAAAAATCAATGTATATGCGAGTTATTATTAAAACGTGCAAACACGTTCCAATCGTAAAAGCACACGCTCATGCGTTATCGTCTGCTCAAATTTGGCAGGATCAAAGATAGAACACTCAACCTATGCAACATAGCTTGTGTGCGATCTTTCCCGCAAAAGTAAATATAAATTACTGCTTTTAAAGATTTAAGAAATAACTCACGGAAGCCATAATGTGTTGCGAGTTTTAACATGGGGAGTCAGGATATTAGTAAATTTGATCCCTCGCTCGTATTATTTCTTAAATCGTAAATACATTTATTCTGCTTTAAACGTACTAAAGTGTTGTGTCTCTTTAAGCCTTATTACAATAATGTAGCGCTAGAAGTTATCAGGCATTCTTTTATTTTTATTTTAGCTGATATAGTGTTTTTGTTATATATAGTTTGAAGCTAAACTGGTATTTTATCACTAAACATTTAATTTGTAAAAGCAAATATCCACCGTGTACAGCGAAAATCATAGACAGGAAAACCCTAACCCTAAGTTTATTACTACAAAAGATATATACCACATTCAAAATGTGTACAAACAATATGAAATTTTAGAATTTCATCACGAAAAAGAATCCTACATATTCAACTAGACCAATATTTCTAGGCCCTTGGATAAAGTAGTCCTTTAATCTATGTGAACATTTGTTCTATCTTACTCAGACTCCCGAGTATGATAAGCTACATGGGCGTTTTCCCGTAAGTAAATTTATCGATATACATCCGTGTCTTGGTATTTCATAATAAAATATATAGATCATATCATTAAATGCTACTACATTGATAAATTCCTATAAAATTTATTTGATCCACATTTCGCATTTATTTTTCGGAATTAGGAAAGGGGAGATATATTTTGTATTTACAAAAAGTAAACAAACATTGACACGGTAGAAAGAAGTGAGAAAAAGAGTCAACCACTGAGAAAGATGCAAGATGGTAAATTCTGAGACACACTCTGGTATGATTTAAATGTAGCTCTACATGAATCAGGTACCAGAAAATCTATATCTTTGTCATTGCTCGTAAATAACAAATACTTATCCAATCAATGCAATGTGTCTGCTCATATAGAACAAGTGTAGGATCAAATGGGCTTAGAATATAGGGATCGCCACGTATAATGGATTGAAAAGTAATGGATCATCTACTATAATAGGATCATCTAAAATAATGAATTTAACAGTAATTGGTCATCTACTATAATAGGATTCTCTAAACTAATGAATTTAACAGTAATTGATCATCTACTATAATAGAACCATCTATAATATTGAATTTAACAGTAATTGGTCATCTACTATAATAGGATCATTTAAAATAATGAATTTAACAGTAATTAGTCATCTATTATAATAGGATCATCTATAATAATGAATTTAACAGTAATTAGTCATTTATTATAATTGACTCTTTGTCCCCGTAGGTATCATCCGCCCAGAATCAGTGTGTCTGCACTGAGATTGGTATTAGGTATATGTGAAAATTACATTTACTGGTTTATAGTGATCTCCTAGAAAATATGACATCTGGTCAGTCATAAAAGTAATGGTGCACACAAGTTGAAATGTGAACAATGAAAAACGGTTGACCTTTATAAGGATAATTTTATCATTACATTTGGTTAGAGAACAACACCTCTATTTCATCGAACCCCGTGTCTTAATATATCAACATACTCTTCCGCAGCACTTGAGTTTATCTCCGGGTTTTTATTTGTTTCACGTTGTTCCTATAATATGCATTCAGGTCTTTAGTTCCGTGTTGTGGTTGATGTCCGCTACATGTTCCGCGTTCAAACGATGTTCGGTTCGTCTTAGGTTTACTACCGTTTGTTTTGTTTACGTTATTTATATTTATTTACGTATGCTGGTGTCCAGCATGATTTATATATCTTATGTTGTTCTTGTCATTTAGCATTAAGACGACGATTATCACCAGTGAAACCAGAACTATTTACCCCCCCCCCCCCCATTTTTTTCAGTGGGATTCGCGTTTCTCAATCTTTTGTTTTCTGTGTAGTGTGTTTGTGTGAACATTTTTGTTTTGTCTTTTTTCGTTTTGGCATTTTATTGTCTGTCCCTCGAATTGCAGCTTATTACTGCGGCTTTACATTTGTAGTGTCATCACTCGCCCTGTATTTACTGTTCTTGATTATACCCTTTGATAGCTTCAAACGTTTTTGTGTTGTCGGTCCTTCTATTGTGGGTTCCTCATTACACCATTGCTATCTTCACACTTTTCTTACTAAACTTTTTAATCTGTGGCGACGTATACTCAATACGCATCCATCGCAATATATGATAAATTTAGTCAATTACTTTGACAGGTCGGTAGTTTTCCCCATCAATATAAGTGACCATAGCGATATAGCTGATATATTGTGGAAAACTGTGGTATTAAACACAAATATCATATTACATATAACCTTACCATGTGATAGTCCACACATGAAAATAACCAGGTATAATTGAATGTTATTCATGATGTCTATGGTGTGATATTTATACAACACAATCACGTAAGATACTAGAACACCAAGATGTAAGATAGTATATGACTCTTCTACAGATGTGTTTTTTTTTACACGCAAGTCTATCCTGTCTGATCATTTACGTGTTGTAATCATAGCATATAAATATTATACATATACAGTCAAACCTGCCCATGCAGTCATCTCTATTAAAAGGTCATCTGTATTAAAAGGTCACTTTTGTCTTGTCCTGTCATAGACATTTTCATATAAATTGAACATCTTTTAAGAGGCCACCTGTCTTATATAGCCACTGTTTCTGTATCTCAATGGTGACCTCTTATTACACGTTTGACTGTATATTCTAAATCAATAGATCGAATTAATTAACGGAGATGGCATTGGTGGTGTAATGGTTAGCGTGCTCGCCTCGAGTGCGGTAGATCGTGGATTCGATCCCCGGTCAAGTCAAGCAAAATACTATTAAATTGACATTTGCTGCTTCTCTGATAAGCACGCATTATTAAGGAATAAGAACAAAGATGGGTTTGTTCAGAATCAGGAAACATATCTACCCACGGACAGTTGTTACAGTGAACTAACACTAGAGATCTAACTAAGCATGTTCGTCTAGTACGAAGACGACATCATCATCATATGATAGCTGAAATATTACTCATTTGTAGATCAGCAGCACTCACCCACTCACTCGAATGGAAACATTGAATTTGTATCCTTAAACTGATAATATAAAAACTAGGGTTCATCTCATGTAGGCGTAGGTAACATTAGCTACGGTTCATCTCCTGTAGGCGTAGGTAACATTAGCTACGGTCCATCTCCTGTAGTCGTAGGTAACATTAGCTACGATTCATCTCCTGTAGTCGTAGGTAACATTAGCTACGATTCATCTCCTGTAGTCGTAGGTAACATTAGCTACGATTCATCTCCTGTAGTCGTAGGTAACATTAGCTACGATTCATCTCCTGTAGTCGTAGGTAACATTAGCTACGATTCATCTCCTGTAGTCGTAGGTAACATTAGCTACGATTCATCTCATGTAGTCGTAGGTAACATTAGCTACGATTCATCTCCTGTAGTCGTAGGTAACATTAGCTACGATTCATCTCCTGTAGTCGTAGGTAACATTAGCTACGATTCATCTCCTGTAGGCGTAGGTAACATTAGCTACGGTTCATCTCCTGTAGTCGTAGGTAACATTAGCTACGATTCATCTCCTGTAGTCGTAGGTAACATTAGCTACGGTTCATCTCCTGTAGTCGTAGGTAACATTAGCTACGGTTCATCTCCTGTAGTCGTAGGTAACATTAGCTACGGTTCATCTCCTGTAGCCGTAGGTAACATTAGCTACGGTTCATCTCCTGTAGGCGTAGGTAACATTAGCTACGATTCATCTCCTGTAGGCGTAGGTAACATTAGCTACGGTTCATCTCCTGTAGGCGTAGGTAACATTAGCTACGATTCATCTCCTGTAGGCGTAGGTAACATTAGCTACGGTTCATCTCCTGTAAGCGTAGGTAACATTAGCTACGGTTCATCTCCTGTAGTCGTAGGTAGCATTAGCTACGATTCATCTCCTGTAGTCGTAGGTAGCATTAGCTACGGTTCATCTCCTGTAGTCGTAGGTAGCATTAGCTACGATTCATCTCCTGTAGTCGTAGGTAACATTAGCTACGATTCATCTCCTGTAGTCGTAGGTAACATTAGCTACGATTCATCTCCTGTAGTCGTAGGTAACATTAGCTACGGTTCATCTCCTGTAGTCGTAGGTAACATTAGCTACGGTTCATCTCCTGTAGGCGTAGGTAACATTAGCTACGATTCATCTCCTGTAGTCGTAGGTAACATTAGCTACGGTTCATCTCCTGTAGTCGTAGGTAGCATTAGCTACGGTTCATCTCCTGTAGTCGTAGGTAACATTAGCTACGGTTCATCTCCTGTAGTCGTAGGTAGCATTAGCTACGATTCATCTCCTGTAGTCGTAGGTAACATTAGCTACGGTTCATCTCATGTAGGCGTAGGTAACATTAGCTACGATTCATTTCATGTAGGCGAAGGTAACATTAGCTACGATTCATCTCCTGTAGTCGTAGGTAACATTAGCTACGGTTCATCTCCTGTAGTTGTAGGTAGCATTAGCTACGATTCATCTCCTGTAGTCGTAGGTAACATTAGCTACGGTTCATCTCCTGTAGTCGTAGGTAACATTAGCTACGATTCATCTCCTGTAGTCGTAGGTAACATTAGCTACGGTTCATCTCCTGTAGTCGTAGGTAGCATTAGCTACGATTCATCTCCTGTAGTCGTAGGTAACATTAACTACGGTTCATCTCCTGTAATCGTAGGTAACATTAGCTACGATTCATCTCCTGTAGTCGTAGGTAACATTAGCTACGGTCCATCTCATGTAGGCGTAGGTAACATTAGCTACGGTCCATCTCATGTAGACGTAGGTAACATTAGCTACGGTTCATCTCCTGTAGTCGTAGGTAACATTAGCTACGATTCATCTCCTGTAGTCGTAGGTAACATTAGCTACGGTTCATCTCCTGTAATCGTAGGTAACATTAGCTACGATTCATCTCCTGTAGTCGTAGGTAACATTAGCTACGATCCATCTCATGTAGGCGTAGGTAACATTAGCTACGTCAATCTCATGTAGGCGTAGGTAACATTAGCTACGGTTCATCTCCTGTAGTCGTAGGTAACATTAGCTACGGTTCATCTCCTGTAGTCGTAGGTAACATTAGCTACGGTCCATCTCATGTAGGCTTAGGTAACATTAGCTACGGTCCATCTCATGTAGGCGTAGGTAACATTAGCTACGGTTCATCTCCTGTAGTCGTAGGTAACATTAGCTACGGTCCATCTCATGTAGGCGTAGGTAACATTAGCTACGGTCCATCTCATGTAGGCGTAGGTAACATTAGCTACGGTCCATCTCCTGTAGTCGTAGGTAACATTAGCTACGTTCATCCCCTGTAGGCGTAGGTAACATTAGCTACGGTTCATCTCCTGTAGGCGTAGGTAACATTAGCTACGGTTCATCTCATGTAGTCGTAGGTAACATTAGCTACGGTTCATCTCCTGTAGTCGTAGGTAACATTAGCTACGGTCCATCTCCTGTAGTCGTAGGTAACATTAGCTACGGTTCATCTCCTGTAGTCGTAGGTAACATTAGCTACGATTCATCTCATGTAGGCGAAGGTAACATTAGCTACGATTCATCTCCTGTAGTCGTAGGTAACATTAGCTACGGTTCATCTCCTGTAGTTGTAGGTAGCATTAGCTACGATTCATCTCCTGTAGTCGTAGGTAACATTAGCTACGGTTCATCTCCTGTAGTCGTAGGTAACATTAGCTACGATTCATCTCCTGTAGTCGTAGGTAACATTAGCTACGGTTCATCTCCTGTAGTCGTAGGTAGCATTAGCTACGATTCATCTCCTGTAGTCGTAGGTAACATTAACTACGGTTCATCTCCTGTAATCGTAGGTAACATTAGCTACGATTCATCTCCTGTAGTCGTAGGTAACATTAGCTACGGTCCATCTCATGTAGGCGTAGGTAACATTAGCTACGGTCCATCTCATGTAGACGTAGGTAACATTAGCTACGGTTCATCTCCTGTAGTCGTAGGTAACATTAGCTACGATTCATCTCCTGTAGTCGTAGGTAACATTAGCTACGGTTCATCTCCTGTAATCGTAGGTAACATTAGCTACGATTCATCTCCTGTAGTCGTAGGTAACATTAGCTACGATCCATCTCATGTAGGCGTAGGTAACATTAGCTACGGTCCATCTCATGTAGGCGTAGGTAACATTAGCTACGGTTCATCTCCTGTAGTCGTAGGTAACATTAGCTACGGTTCATCTCCTGTAGTCGTAGGTAACATTAGCTACGGTCCATCTCATGTAGGCTTAGGTAACATTAGCTACGGTCCATCTCATGTAGGCGTAGGTAACATTAGCTACGGTTCATCTCCTGTAGTCGTAGGTAACATTAGCTACGGTCCATCTCATGTAGGCGTAGGTAACATTAGCTACGGTCCATCTCATGTAGGCGTAGGTAACATTAGCTACGGTCCATGTCCTGTAGTCGTAGGTAACATTAGCTACGTTCATCTCCTGTAGGCGTAGGTAACATTAGCTACGGTTCATCTCCTGTAGGCGTAGGTAACATTAGCTACGGTTCATCTCATGTAGTCGTAGGTAACATTAGCTACGGTTCATCTCCTGTAGTCGTAGGTAACATTAGCTACGGTCCATCTCCTGTAGTCGTAGGTAACATTAGCTACGGTTCATCTCCTGTAGGCGTAGGTAACATTAGCTACGGTTCATCTCCTGTAGTCGTAGGTAACATTAGCTACGGTTCATCTCCTGTAGTCGTAGGTAACATTAGCTACGGTTCATCTCCTGTAGGCGTAGGTAACATTAGCTACGGTTCATCTCATGTAGTCGTAGGTAACATTAGCTACGGTCCATCTCCTGTAGTCGTAGGTAACATTAGCTACGGTCCATCTCCTGTAGTCGTAGGTAACATTAGCTACGGTTCATCTGCTGTAGGCGTAGGTAACATTAGCTACGGTTCATCTTCTGTAGTCGTAGGTAACATTAGCTACGGTTCATCTCCTGTAGTCGTAGGTAACATTAGCTACGGTTCATCTCCTGTAGGCGTAGGTAACATTAGCTACGGTTCATCTCCTGTAGTCGTAGGTGACATTAGCTACGATTCATCTCCTGTAGTCGTAGGTAACATTAGCTACGATTCATCTCCTGTAGTCGTAGGTAACATTAGCTACGATTCATCTCCTGTAGTCGTAGGTAACATTAGCTACAGTTCATCTCCTGTAGTCGTAGGTAACATTAGCTACGGTTCATCTCCTGTAGTCGTAGGTAACATTAGCTACGATTCATCTCCTGTAGTCGTAGGTAACATTAGCTACGGTCCATCTCATGTAGGCGTAGGTAACATTAGCTACGGTCCATCTCATGTAGGCGTAGGTAACATTAGCTACGGTTCATCTCCTGTAGTCGTAGGTAACATTAGCTACGGTTCATCTCCTGTAGTCGTAGGTAACATTAGCTACGGTCCATCTCATGTAGGCGTAGGTAACATTAGCTACGGTCCATCTCATGTAGGCGTAGGTAACATTAGCTACGGTTCATCTCCTGTAGTCGTAGGTAACATTAGCTACGGTCCATCTCATGTAGGCGTAGGTAACATTAGCTACGGTCCATCTCATGTAGGCGTAGGTAACATTAGCTACGGTCCATCTCCTGTAGTCGTAGGTAACATTAGCTACGGTTCATCTCCTGTAGGCGTAGGTAACATTAGCTACGTTCATCTCCTGTAGGCGTAGGTAACATTAGCTACGGTTCATCTCATGTAGTCGTAGGTAACATTAGCTACGGTTCATCTCTGTAGTCGTAGGTAACATTAGCTTACGGTTCATCTCCTGTAGGCGTAGGTAACATTAGCTACGGTTCATCTCATGTAGTCGTAGGTAACATTAGCTACGGTTCATCTCCTGTAGTCGTAGGTAACATTAGCTACGGTCCATCTCCTGTAGTCGTAGGTAACATTAGCTACGGTTCATCTCCTGTAGTCGTAGGTAACATTAGCTACGATTCATCTCATGTAGGCGAAGGTAACATTAGCTACGATTCATCTCCTGTAGTCGTAGGTAACATTAGCTACGGTTCATCTCCTGTAGTTGTAGGTAGCATTAGCTACGATTCATCTCCTGTAGTCGTAGGTAACATTAGCTACGGTTCATCTCCTGTAGTCGTAGGTAACATTAGCTACGATTCATCTCCTGTAGTCGTAGGTAACATTAGCTACGGTTCATCTCCTGTAGTCGTAGGTAGCATTAGCTACGATTCATCTCCTGTAGTCGTAGGTAACATTAACTACGGTTCATCTCCTGTAATCGTAGGTAACATTAGCTACGATTCATCTCCTGTAGTCGTAGGTAACATTAGCTACGGTCCATCTCATGTAGGCGTAGGTAACATTAGCTACGGTCCATCTCATGTAGACGTAGGTAACATTAGCTACGGTTCATCTCCTGTAGTCGTAGGTAGCATTAGCTACGATTCATCTCCTGTAGTCGTAGGTAACATTAACTACGGTTCATCTCCTGTAATCGTAGGTAACATTAGCTACGATTCATCTCCTGTAGTCGTAGGTAACATTAGCTACGGTCCATCTCATGTAGGCGTAGGTAACATTAGCTACGGTCCATCTCATGTAGACGTAGGTAACATTAGCTACGGTTCATCTCCTGTAGTCGTAGGTAACATTAGCTACGATTCATCTCCTGTAGTCGTAGGTAACATTAGCTACGGTTCATCTCCTGTAATCGTAGGTAACATTAGCTACGATTCATCTCCTGTAGTCGTAGGTAACATTAGCTACGATCCATCTCATGTAGGCGTAGGTAACATTAGCTACGGTCCATCTCATGTAGGCGTAGGTAACATTAGCTACGGTTCATCTCCTGTAGTCGTAGGTAACATTAGCTACGGTTCATCTCCTGTAGTCGTAGGTAACATTAGCTACGGTCCATCTCATGTAGGCTTCGGTAACATTAGCTACGGTCCATCTCATGTAGGCGTAGGTAACATTAGCTACGGTTCATCTCCTGTAGTCGTAGGTAACATTAGCTACGGTCCATCTCATGTAGGCGTAGGTAACATTAGCTACGGTCCATCTCATGTAGGCGTAGGTAACATTAGCTACGGTCCATGTCCTGTAGTCGTAGGTAACATTAGCTACGTTCATCTCCTGTAGGCGTAGGTAACATTAGCTACGATTCATCTCCTGTAGTCGTAGGTAACATTAGCTACGATTCATCTCCTGTAGTCGTAGGTAACATTAGCTACGATTCATCTCCTGTAGTCGTAGGTAACATTAGCTACGATTCATCTCATGTAGTCGTAGGTAACATTAGCTACGATTCATCTCCTGTAGTCGTAGGTAACATTAGCTACGATTCATCTCCTGTAGTCGTAGGTAACATTAGCTACGATTCATCTCCTGTAGGCGTAGGTAACATTAGCTACGGTTCATCTCCTGTAGTCGTAGGTAACATTAGCTACGATTCATCTCCTGTAGTCGTAGGTAACATTAGCTACGGTTCATCTCCTGTAGTCGTAGGTAACATTAGCTACGGTTCATCTCCTGTAGTCGTAGGTAACATTAGCTACGGTTCATCTCCTGTAGCCGTAGGTAACATTAGCTACGGTTCATCTCCTGTAGGCGTAGGTAACATTAGCTACGATTCATCTCCTGTAGGCGTAGGTAACATTAGCTACGGTTCATCTCCTGTAGGCGTAGGTAACATTAGCTACGATTCATCTCCTGTAGGCGTAGGTAACATTAGCTACGGTTCATCTCCTGTAAGCGTAGGTAACATTAGCTACGGTTCATCTCCTGTAGTCGTAGGTAGCATTAGCTACGATTCATCTCCTGTAGTCGTAGGTAGCATTAGCTACGGTTCATCTCCTGTAGTCGTAGGTAGCATTAGCTACGATTCATCTCCTGTAGTCGTAGGTAACATTAGCTACGATTCATCTCCTGTAGTCGTAGGTAACATTAGCTACGATTCATCTCCTGTAGTCGTAGGTAACATTAGCTACGGTTCATCTCCTGTAGTCGTAGGTAACATTAGCTACGGTTCATCTCCTGTAGGCGTAGGTAACATTAGCTACGATTCATCTCCTGTAGTCGTAGGTAACATTAGCTACGGTTCATCTCCTGTAGTCGTAGGTAGCATTAGCTACGGTTCATCTCCTGTAGTCGTAGGTAACATTAGCTACGGTTCATCTCCTGTAGTCGTAGGTAGCATTAGCTACGATTCATCTCCTGTAGTCGTAGGTAACATTAGCTACGGTTCATCTCATGTAGGCGTAGGTAACATTAGCTACGATTCATTTCATGTAGGCGAAGGTAACATTAGCTACGATTCATCTCCTGTAGTCGTAGGTAACATTAGCTACGGTTCATCTCCTGTAGTTGTAGGTAGCATTAGCTACGATTCATCTCCTGTAGTCGTAGGTAACATTAGCTACGGTTCATCTCCTGTAGTCGTAGGTAACATTAGCTACGATTCATCTCCTGTAGTCGTAGGTAACATTAGCTACGGTTCATCTCCTGTAGTCGTAGGTAGCATTAGCTACGATTCATCTCCTGTAGTCGTAGGTAACATTAACTACGGTTCATCTCCTGTAATCGTAGGTAACATTAGCTACGATTCATCTCCTGTAGTCGTAGGTAACATTAGCTACGGTCCATCTCATGTAGGCGTAGGTAACATTAGCTACGGTCCATCTCATGTAGACGTAGGTAACATTAGCTACGGTTCATCTCCTGTAGTCGTAGGTAACATTAGCTACGATTCATCTCCTGTAGTCGTAGGTAACATTAGCTACGGTTCATCTCCTGTAATCGTAGGTAACATTAGCTACGATTCATCTCCTGTAGTCGTAGGTAACATTAGCTACGATCCATCTCATGTAGGCGTAGGTAACATTAGCTACGTCAATCTCATGTAGGCGTAGGTAACATTAGCTACGGTTCATCTCCTGTAGTCGTAGGTAACATTAGCTACGGTTCATCTCCTGTAGTCGTAGGTAACATTAGCTACGGTCCATCTCATGTAGGCTTAGGTAACATTAGCTACGGTCCATCTCATGTAGGCGTAGGTAACATTAGCTACGGTTCATCTCCTGTAGTCGTAGGTAACATTAGCTACGGTCCATCTCATGTAGGCGTAGGTAACATTAGCTACGGTCCATCTCATGTAGGCGTAGGTAACATTAGCTACGGTCCATCTCCTGTAGTCGTAGGTAACATTAGCTACGTTCATCCCCTGTAGGCGTAGGTAACATTAGCTACGGTTCATCTCCTGTAGGCGTAGGTAACATTAGCTACGGTTCATCTCATGTAGTCGTAGGTAACATTAGCTACGGTTCATCTCCTGTAGTCGTAGGTAACATTAGCTACGGTCCATCTCCTGTAGTCGTAGGTAACATTAGCTACGGTTCATCTCCTGTAGTCGTAGGTAACATTAGCTACGATTCATCTCATGTAGGCGAAGGTAACATTAGCTACGATTCATCTCCTGTAGTCGTAGGTAACATTAGCTACGGTTCATCTCCTGTAGTTGTAGGTAGCATTAGCTACGATTCATCTCCTGTAGTCGTAGGTAACATTAGCTACGGTTCATCTCCTGTAGTCGTAGGTAACATTAGCTACGATTCATCTCCTGTAGTCGTAGGTAACATTAGCTACGGTTCATCTCCTGTAGTCGTAGGTAGCATTAGCTACGATTCATCTCCTGTAGTCGTAGGTAACATTAACTACGGTTCATCTCCTGTAATCGTAGGTAACATTAGCTACGATTCATCTCCTGTAGTCGTAGGTAACATTAGCTACGGTCCATCTCATGTAGGCGTAGGTAACATTAGCTACGGTCCATCTCATGTAGACGTAGGTAACATTAGCTACGGTTCATCTCCTGTAGTCGTAGGTAACATTAGCTACGATTCATCTCCTGTAGTCGTAGGTAACATTAGCTACGGTTCATCTCCTGTAATCGTAGGTAACATTAGCTACGATTCATCTCCTGTAGTCGTAGGTAACATTAGCTACGATCCATCTCATGTAGGCGTAGGTAACATTAGCTACGGTCCATCTCATGTAGGCGTAGGTAACATTAGCTACGGTTCATCTCCTGTAGTCGTAGGTAACATTAGCTACGGTTCATCTCCTGTAGTCGTAGGTAACATTAGCTACGGTCCATCTCATGTAGGCTTAGGTAACATTAGCTACGGTCCATCTCATGTAGGCGTAGGTAACATTAGCTACGGTTCATCTCCTGTAGTCGTAGGTAACATTAGCTACGGTCCATCTCATGTAGGCGTAGGTAACATTAGCTACGGTCCATCTCATGTAGGCGTAGGTAACATTAGCTACGGTCCATGTCCTGTAGTCGTAGGTAACATTAGCTACGTTCATCTCCTGTAGGCGTAGGTAACATTAGCTACGGTTCATCTCCTGTAGGCGTAGGTAACATTAGCTACGGTTCATCTCATGTAGTCGTAGGTAACATTAGCTACGGTTCATCTCCTGTAGTCGTAGGTAACATTAGCTACGGTCCATCTCCTGTAGTCGTAGGTAACATTAGCTACGGTTCATCTCCTGTAGGCGTAGGTAACATTAGCTACGGTTCATCTCCTGTAGTCGTAGGTAACATTAGCTACGGTTCATCTCCTGTAGTCGTAGGTAACATTAGCTACGGTTCATCTCCTGTAGGCGTAGGTAACATTAGCTACGGTTCATCTCATGTAGTCGTAGGTAACATTAGCTACGGTCCATCTCCTGTAGTCGTAGGTAACATTAGCTACGGTCCATCTCCTGTAGTCGTAGGTAACATTAGCTACGGTTCATCTGCTGTAGGCGTAGGTAACATTAGCTACGGTTCATCTTCTGTAGTCGTAGGTAACATTAGCTACGGTTCATCTCCTGTAGTCGTAGGTAACATTAGCTACGGTTCATCTCCTGTAGGCGTAGGTAACATTAGCTACGGTTCATCTCCTGTAGTCGTAGGTGACATTAGCTACGATTCATCTCCTGTAGTCGTAGGTAACATTAGCTACGATTCATCTCCTGTAGTCGTAGGTAACATTAGCTACGATTCATCTCCTGTAGTCGTAGGTAACATTAGCTACAGTTCATCTCCTGTAGTCGTAGGTAACATTAGCTACGGTTCATCTCCTGTAGTCGTAGGTAACATTAGCTACGATTCATCTCCTGTAGTCGTAGGTAACATTAGCTACGGTCCATCTCATGTAGGCGTAGGTAACATTAGCTACGGTCCATCTCATGTAGGCGTAGGTAACATTAGCTACGGTTCATCTCCTGTAGTCGTAGGTAACATTAGCTACGGTTCATCTCCTGTAGTCGTAGGTAACATTAGCTACGGTCCATCTCATGTAGGCGTAGGTAACATTAGCTACGGTCCATCTCATGTAGGCGTAGGTAACATTAGCTACGGTTCATCTCCTGTAGTCGTAGGTAACATTAGCTACGGTCCATCTCATGTAGGCGTAGGTAACATTAGCTACGGTCCATCTCATGTAGGCGTAGGTAACATTAGCTACGGTCCATCTCCTGTAGTCGTAGGTAACATTAGCTACGGTTCATCTCCTGTAGGCGTAGGTAACATTAGCTACGTTCATCTCCTGTAGGCGTAGGTAACATTAGCTACGGTTCATCTCATGTAGTCGTAGGTAACATTAGCTACGGTTCATCTCCTGTAGTCGTAGGTAACATTAGCTACGGTTCATCTCCTGTAGGCGTAGGTAACATTAGCTACGGTTCATCTCATGTAGTCGTAGGTAACATTAGCTACGGTTCATCTCCTGTAGTCGTAGGTAACATTAGCTACGGTCCATCTCCTGTAGTCGTAGGTAACATTAGCTACGGTTCATCTCCTGTAGTCGTAGGTAACATTAGCTACGATTCATCTCATGTAGGCGAAGGTAACATTAGCTACGATTCATCTCCTGTAGTCGTAGGTAACATTAGCTACGGTTCATCTCCTGTAGTTGTAGGTAGCATTAGCTACGATTCATCTCCTGTAGTCGTAGGTAACATTAGCTACGGTTCATCTCCTGTAGTCGTAGGTAACATTAGCTACGATTCATCTCCTGTAGTCGTAGGTAACATTAGCTACGGTTCATCTCCTGTAGTCGTAGGTAGCATTAGCTACGATTCATCTCCTGTAGTCGTAGGTAACATTAACTACGGTTCATCTCCTGTAATCGTAGGTAACATTAGCTACGATTCATCTCCTGTAGTCGTAGGTAACATTAGCTACGGTCCATCTCATGTAGGCGTAGGTAACATTAGCTACGGTCCATCTCATGTAGACGTAGGTAACATTAGCTACGGTTCATCTCCTGTAGTCGTAGGTAGCATTAGCTACGATTCATCTCCTGTAGTCGTAGGTAACATTAACTACGGTTCATCTCCTGTAATCGTAGGTAACATTAGCTACGATTCATCTCCTGTAGTCGTAGGTAACATTAGCTACGGTCCATCTCATGTAGGCGTAGGTAACATTAGCTACGGTCCATCTCATGTAGACGTAGGTAACATTAGCTACGGTTCATCTCCTGTAGTCGTAGGTAACATTAGCTACGATTCATCTCCTGTAGTCGTAGGTAACATTAGCTACGGTTCATCTCCTGTAATCGTAGGTAACATTAGCTACGATTCATCTCCTGTAGTCGTAGGTAACATTAGCTACGATCCATCTCATGTAGGCGTAGGTAACATTAGCTACGGTCCATCTCATGTAGGCGTAGGTAACATTAGCTACGGTTCATCTCCTGTAGTCGTAGGTAACATTAGCTACGGTTCATCTCCTGTAGTCGTAGGTAACATTAGCTACGGTCCATCTCATGTAGGCTTCGGTAACATTAGCTACGGTCCATCTCATGTAGGCGTAGGTAACATTAGCTACGGTTCATCTCCTGTAGTCGTAGGTAACATTAGCTACGGTCCATCTCATGTAGGCGTAGGTAACATTAGCTACGGTCCATCTCATGTAGGCGTAGGTAACATTAGCTACGGTCCATGTCCTGTAGTCGTAGGTAACATTAGCTACGTTCATCTCCTGTAGGCGTAGGTAACATTAGCTACGGTTCATCTCCTGTAGGCGTAGGTAACATTAGCTACGGTTCATCTCATGTAGTCGTAGGTAACATTAGCTACGGTTCATCTCCTGTAGTCGTAGGTAACATTAGCTACGGTCCATCTCCTGTAGTCGTAGGTAACATTAGCTACGGTTCATCTCCTGTAGGCGTAGGTAACATTAGCTACGGTTCATCTCCTGTAGTCGTAGGTAACATTAGCTACGGTTCATCTCCTGTAGTCGTAGGTAACATTAGCTACGGTTCATCTCCTGTAGGCGTAGGTAACATTAGCTACGGTTCATCTCATGTAGTCGTAGGTAACATTAGCTACGGTCCATCTCCTGTAGTCGTAGGTAACATTAGCTACGGTCCATCTCCTGTAGTCGTAGGTAACATTAGCTACGGTTCATCTGCTGTAGGCGTAGGTAACATTAGCTACGGTTCATCTCCTGTAGTCGTAGGTAACATTAGCTACGGTTCATCTCCTGTAGTCGTAGGTAACATTAGCTACGGTTCATCTCCTGTAGGCGTAGGTAACATTAGCTACGGTTCATCTCCTGTAGTCGTAGGTGACATTAGCTACGATTCATCTCCTGTAGTCGTAGGTAACATTAGCTACGATTCATCTCCTGTAGTCGTAGGTAACATTAGCTACGATTCATCTCCTGTAGTCGTAGGTAACATTAGCTACAGTTCATCTCCTGTAGTCGTAGGTAACATTAGCTACGGTTCATCTCCTGTAGTCGTAGGTAACATTAGCTACGATTCATCTCCTGTAGTCGTAGGTAACATTAGCTACGGTCCATCTCATGTAGGCGTAGGTAACATTAGCTACGGTCCATCTCATGTAGGCGTAGGTAACATTAGCTACGGTTCATCTCCTGTAGTCGTAGGTAACATTAGCTACGGTTCATCTCCTGTAGTCGTAGGTAACATTAGCTACGGTCCATCTCATGTAGGCGTAGGTAACATTAGCTACGGTCCATCTCATGTAGGCGTAGGTAACATTAGCTACGGTTCATCTCCTGTAGTCGTAGGTAACATTAGCTACGGTCCATCTCATGTAGGCGTAGGTAACATTAGCTACGGTCCATCTCATGTAGGCGTAGGTAACATTAGCTACGGTCCATCTCCTGTAGTCGTAGGTAACATTAGCTACGGTTCATCTCCTGTAGGCGTAGGTAACATTAGCTACGTTCATCTCCTGTAGGCGTAGGTAACATTAGCTACGTTCATCTCATGTAGTCGTAGGTAACATTAGCTACGGTTCATCTCCTGTAGTCGTAGGTAACATTAGCTACGGTTCATCTCCTGTAGGCGTAGGTAACATTAGCTACGGTTCATCTCATGTAGTCGTAGGTAACATTAGCTACGGTTCATCTCCTGTAGTCGTAGGTAACATTAGCTACGGTTCATCTCCTGTAGTCGTAGGTAACATTAGCTACGATTCATCTCATGTAGGCGAAGGTAACATTAGCTACGATTCATCTCCTGTAGTCGTAGGTAACATTAGCTACGGTTCATCTCCTGTAGTTGTAGGTAGCATTAGCTACGATTCATCTCCTGTAGTCGTAGGTAACATTAGCTACGGTTCATCTCCTGTAGTCGTAGGTAACATTAGCTACGATTCATCTCCTGTAGTCGTAGGTAACATTAGCTACGGTTCATCTCCTGTAGTCGTAGGTAGCATTAGCTACGATTCATCTCCTGTAGTCGTAGGTAACATTAACTACGGTTCATCTCCTGTAATCGTAGGTAACATTAGCTACGATTCATCTCCTGTAGTCGTAGGTAACATTAGCTACGGTCCATCTCATGTAGGCGTAGGTAACATTAGCTACGGTTCATCTCCTGTAGTCGTAGGTAACATTAGCTACGGTTCATCTCCTGTAGTCGTAGGTAACATTAGCTACGGTCCATCTCATGTAGGCTTAGGTAACATTAGCTACGGTCCATCTCATGTAGGCGTAGGTAACATTAGCTACGGTTCATCTCCTGTAGTCGTAGGTAACATTAGCTACGGTCCATCTCATGTAGGCGTAGGTAACATTAGCTACGGTCCATCTCATGTAGGCGTAGGTAACATTAGCTACGGTCCCTGTCCTGTAGTCGTAGGTAACATTAGCTACGTTCATCTCCTGTAGGCGTAGGTAACATTAGCTACGGTTCATCTCCTGTAGGCGTAGGTAACATTAGCTACGGTTCATCTCATGTAGTCGTAGGTAACATTAGCTACGGTTCATCTCCTGTAGTCGTAGGTAACATTAGCTACGGTCCATCTCCTGTAGTCGTAGGTAACATTAGCTACGGTTCATCTCCTGTAGGCGTAGGTAACATTAGCTACGGTTCATCTCCTGTAGTCGTAGGTAACATTAGCTACGGTTCATCTCCTGTAGTCGTAGGTAACATTAGCTACGGTTCATCTCCTGTAGGCGTAGGTAACATTAGCTACGGTTCATCTCATGTAGTCGTAGGTAACATTAGCTACGGTCCATCTCCTGTAGTCGTAGGTAACATTAGCTACGGTCCATCTCCTGTAGTCGTAGGTAACATTAGCTACGGTTCATCTGCTGTAGGCGTAGGTAACATTAGCTACGGTTCATCTCCTGTAGTCGTAGGTAACATTAGCTACGGTTCATCTCCTGTAGTCGTAGGTAACATTAGCTACGGTTCATCTCCTGTAGGCGTAGGTAACATTAGCTACGGTTCATCTCCTGTAGTCGTAGGTGACATTAGCTACGATTCATCTCCTGTAGTCGTAGGTAACATTAGCTACGATTCATCTCCTGTAGTCGTAGGTAACATTAGCTACGATTCATCTCCTGTAGTCGTAGGTAACATTAGCTACAGTTCATCTCCTGTAGTCGTAGGTAACATTAGCTACGGTTCATCTCCTGTAGTCGTAGGTAACATTAGCTACGATTCATCTCCTGTAGTCGTAGGTAACATTAGCTACGGTCCATCTCATGTAGGCGTAGGTAACATTAGCTACGGTCCATCTCATGTAGGCGTAGGTAACATTAGCTACGGTTCATCTCCTGTAGTCGTAGGTAACATTAGCTACGGTTCATCTCCTGTAGTCGTAGGTAACATTAGCTACGGTCCATCTCATGTAGGCGTAGGTAACATTAGCTACGGTCCATCTCATGTAGGCGTAGGTAACATTAGCTACGGTTCATCTCCTGTAGTCGTAGGTAACATTAGCTACGGTCCATCTCATGTAGGCGTAGGTAACATTAGCTACGGTCCATCTCATGTAGGCGTAGGTAACATTAGCTACGGTCCATCTCCTGTAGTCGTAGGTAACATTAGCTACGGTTCATCTCCTGTAGGCGTAGGTAACATTAGCTACGTTCATCTCCTGTAGGCGTAGGTAACATTAGCTACGGTTCATCTCATGTAGTCGTAGGTAACATTAGCTACGGTTCATCTCCTGTAGTCGTAGGTAACATTAGCTACGGTCCATCTCCTGTAGTCGTAGGTAACATTAGCTACGGTTCATCTCCTGTAGGCGTAGGTAACATTAGCTACGGTTCATCTCCTGTAGTCGTAGGTAACATTAGCTACGGTTCATCTCCTGTAGTCGTAGGTAACATTAGCTACGGTTCATCTCCTGTAGGCGTAGGTAACATTAGCTACGGTTCATCTCCTGTAGTCGTAGGTAACATTGGCTACGATTCATCTCCTGTAGTCGTAGGTAACATTAGCTACGATTCATCTCCTGTAGTCGTAGGTAACATTAGCTACGATTCATCTCCTGTAGTCGTAGGTAACATTAGCTACGGTTCATCTCCTGTAGTCGTAGGTAACATTAGCTACGGTTCATCTCCTGTAGTCGTAGGTAACATTAGCTACGGTTCATCTCCTGTAGTCGTAGGTAACATTAGCTACAGTTCATCTCCTGTAGGCGTAGGTAACATTAGCTACGATTCATCTCCTGTAGTCGTAGGTAACATTAGCTACGGTTCATCTCCTGTAGTCGTAGGTAACATTAGCTACGGTTCATCTCCTGTAGTCGTAGGTAACATTAGCTACGGTTCATCTCCTGTAGTCATAGGTAACATTAGCTACGGTTCATCTCCTGTAGTCGTAGGTAACATTAGGTACGGTTCATCTCATGTAGTCGTAGGTAACATTAGCTACGATTCATCTCCTGTAGTCGTAGGTAACATTAGCTACGATCCATCTCATGTAGGCGTAGGTAACATTAGCTACGGTCCATCTCATGTAGGCGTAGGTAACATTAGCTACGGTTCATCTCCTGTAGTCGTAGGTAACATTAGCTACGATTCATCTCCTGTAGTCGTAGGTAACATTAGCTACGATCCATCTCATGTAGGAGTAGGTAACATTAGCTACGGTCCATCTCATGTAGGCGTAGGTAACATTAGCTACGGTTCATCTCCTGTAGTCGTAGGTAACATTAGCTACGGTTCATCTCCTGTAGTCGTAGGTAACATTAGCTACGGTCCATCTCATGTAGGCGTAGGTAACATTAGCTACGGTCCATCTCATGTAGGCGTAGGTAACATTAGCTACGGTTCATCTCCTGTAGTCGTAGGTAACATTAGCTACGGTCCATCTCATGTAGGCGTAGGTAACATTAGCTACGGTCCATCTCATGTAGGCGTAGGTAACATTAGCTACGGTCCATCTCCTGTAGTCGTAGGTAACATTAGCTACGTTCATCTCCTGTAGGCGTAGGTAACATTAGCTACGGTTCATCTCCTGTAGCCGTAGGTAACATTAGCTACGGTTCATCTCATGTAGTCGTAGGTAACATTAGCTACGGTCCATCTCCTGTAGTCGTAGGTAACATTAGCTACGGTCCATCTCCTGTAGTCGTAGGTAACATTAGCTACGGTTCATCTCCTGTAGGCGTAGGTAACATTAGCTACGGTTCATCTCCTGTAGTCGTAGGTAACATTAGCTACGGTTCATCTCCTGTAGTCGTAGGTAACATTAGCTACGGTTCATCTCCTGTAGGCGTAGGTAACATTAGCTACGGTTCATCTCCTGTAGTCGTAGGTGATATTAGCTACGATTCATCTCCTGTAGTCGTAGGTAACATTAGCTACGATTCATCTCCTGTAGTCGTAGGTAACATTAGCTACGATTCATCTCCTGTAGTCGTAGGTAACATTAGCTACGGTTCATCTCCTGTAGTCGTAGGTAACATTAGCTACGGTTCATCTCCTGTAATCGTAGGTAACATTAGCTACGATTCATCTCATGTAGGCGTAGGTAACATTAGCTACGGTCCATCTCATGTAGGCGTAGTTAACATTAGCTACGGTCCATCTCCTGTAGTCGTAGGTAACATTAGCTACGGTTCATCTCCTTTAGGCGTAGGTAACATTAGCTACGGTTCATCTCCTGTAGGCGTAGGTAACATTAGCTACGGTTCATCTCATGTAGTCGTAGGTAACATTAGCTACGTTTCATCTCCTGTAGTCGTAGGTAACATTAGCTACGGTCCATCTCCTGTAGTCGTAGGTAACATTAGCTACGGTTCATCTCCTGTAGGCGTAGGTAACATTAGCTACGGTTCATCTCCTGTAGTCGTAGGTAACATTAGCTACGGTTCATCTCCTGTAGTCGTAGGTAACATTAGCTACGGTTCATCCCCTATAGGCGTAGGTAACATTAGCTACGGTTCATCTCCTGTAGTCGTAGGTAACATTGGCTACGATTCATCTCCTGTAGTCGTAGGTAACATTAGCTACGATTCATCTCCTGTAGTCGTAGGTAACATTAGCTACGGTTCATCTCCTGTAGTCGTAGGTAACATTAGCTACGGTTCATCTCCTGTAGTCGTAGGTAACATTAGCTACGATTCATCTCCTGTAGTCGTAGGTAACATTAGCTACGGTTCATCTCCTGTAGTCGTAGGTAACATTAGCTACGGTTCATCTCCTGTAGTCGTAGGTAACATTAGCTACGGTTCATCTCCTGTAGTCGTAGGTAACATTAGCTACGATTCATCTCATGTAGGCGAAGGTAACATTAGCTACGATTCATCTCCTGTAGTCGTAGGTAACATTAGCTACGGTTCATCTCCTGTAGTTGTAGGTAGCATTAGCTACGATTCATCTCCTGTAGTCGTAGGTAACATTAGCTACGGTTCATCTCCTGTAGTCGTAGGTAACATTAGCTACGATTCATCTCCTGTAGTCGTAGGTAACATTAGCTACGGTTCATCTCCTGTAGTCGTAGGTAGCATTAGCTACGATTCATCTCCTGTAGTCGTAGGTAACATTAACTACGGTTCATCTCCTGTAATCGTAGGTAACATTAGCTACGATTCATCTCCTGTAGTCGTAGGTAACATTAGCTACGGTCCATCTCATGTAGGCGTAGGTAACATTAGCTACGGTCCATCTCATGTAGACGTAGGTAACATTAGCTACGGTTCATCTCCTGTAGTCGTAGGTAGCATTAGCTACGATTCATCTCCTGTAGTCGTAGGTAACATTAACTACGGTTCATCTCCTGTAATCGTAGGTAACATTAGCTACGATTCATCTCCTGTAGTCGTAGGTAACATTAGCTACGGTCCATCTCATGTAGGCGTAGGTAACATTAGCTACGGTCCATCTCATGTAGACGTAGGTAACATTAGCTACGGTTCATCTCCTGTAGTCGTAGGTAACATTAGCTACGATTCATCTCCTGTAGTCGTAGGTAACATTAGCTACGGTTCATCTCCTGTAATCGTAGGTAACATTAGCTACGATTCATCTCCTGTAGTCGTAGGTAACATTAGCTACGATCCATCTCATGTAGGCGTAGGTAACATTAGCTACGGTCCATCTCATGTAGGCGTAGGTAACATTAGCTACGGTTCATCTCCTGTAGTCGTAGGTAACATTAGCTACGGTTCATCTCCTGTAGTCGTAGGTAACATTAGCTACGGTCCATCTCATGTAGGCTTCGGTAACATTAGCTACGGTCCATCTCATGTAGGCGTAGGTAACATTAGCTACGGTTCATCTCCTGTAGTCGTAGGTAACATTAGCTACGGTCCATCTCATGTAGGCGTAGGTAACATTAGCTACGGTCCATCTCATGTAGGCGTAGGTAACATTAGCTACGGTCCATGTCCTGTAGTCGTAGGTAACATTAGCTACGTTCATCTCCTGTAGGCGTAGGTAACATTAGCTACGGTTCATCTCCTGTAGGCGTAGGTAACATTAGCTACGGTTCATCTCATGTAGTCGTAGGTAACATTAGCTACGGTTCATCTCCTGTAGTCGTAGGTAACATTAGCTACGGTCCATCTCCTGTAGTCGTAGGTAACATTAGCTACGGTTCATCTCCTGTAGGCGTAGGTAACATTAGCTACGGTTCATCTCCTGTAGTCGTAGGTAACATTAGCTACGGTTCATCTCCTGTAGTCGTAGGTAACATTAGCTACGGTTCATCTCCTGTAGGCGTAGGTAACATTAGCTACGGTTCATCTCATGTAGTCGTAGGTAACATTAGCTACGGTCCATCTCCTGTAGTCGTAGGTAACATTAGCTACGGTCCATCTCCTGTAGTCGTAGGTAACATTAGCTACGGTTCATCTGCTGTAGGCGTAGGTAACATTAGCTACGGTTCATCTCCTGTAGTCGTAGGTAACATTAGCTACGGTTCATCTCCTGTAGTCGTAGGTAACATTAGCTACGGTTCATCTCCTGTAGGCGTAGGTAACATTAGCTACGGTTCATCTCCTGTAGTCGTAGGTGACATTAGCTACGATTCATCTCCTGTAGTCGTAGGTAACATTAGCTACGATTCATCTCCTGTAGTCGTAGGTAACATTAGCTACGATTCATCTCCTGTAGTCGTAGGTAACATTAGCTACAGTTCATCTCCTGTAGTCGTAGGTAACATTAGCTACGGTTCATCTCCTGTAGTCGTAGGTAACATTAGCTACGATTCATCTCCTGTAGTCGTAGGTAACATTAGCTACGGTCCATCTCATGTAGGCGTAGGTAACATTAGCTACGGTCCATCTCATGTAGGCGTAGGTAACATTAGCTACGGTTCATCTCCTGTAGTCGTAGGTAACATTAGCTACGGTTCATCTCCTGTAGTCGTAGGTAACATTAGCTACGGTCCATCTCATGTAGGCGTAGGTAACATTAGCTACGGTCCATCTCATGTAGGCGTAGGTAACATTAGCTACGGTTCATCTCCTGTAGTCGTAGGTAACATTAGCTACGGTCCATCTCATGTAGGCGTAGGTAACATTAGCTACGGTCCATCTCATGTAGGCGTAGGTAACATTAGCTACGGTCCATCTCCTGTAGTCGTAGGTAACATTAGCTACGGTTCATCTCCTGTAGGCGTAGGTAACATTAGCTACGTTCATCTCCTGTAGGCGTAGGTAACATTAGCTACGTTCATCTCATGTAGTCGTAGGTAACATTAGCTACGGTTCATCTCCTGTAGTCGTAGGTAACATTAGCTACGGTTCATCTCCTGTAGGCGTAGGTAACATTAGCTACGGTTCATCTCATGTAGTCGTAGGTAACATTAGCTACGGTTCATCTCCTGTAGTCGTAGGTAACATTAGCTACGGTCCATCTCCTGTAGTCGTAGGTAACATTAGCTACGGTTCATCTCCTGTAGTCGTAGGTAACATTAGCTACGATTCATCTCATGTAGGCGAAGGTAACATTAGCTACGATTCATCTCCTGTAGTCGTAGGTAACATTAGCTACGGTTCATCTCCTGTAGTTGTAGGTAGCATTAGCTACGATTCATCTCCTGTAGTCGTAGGTAACATTAGCTACGGTTCATCTCCTGTAGTCGTAGGTAACATTAGCTACGATTCATCTCCTGTAGTCGTAGGTAACATTAGCTACGGTTCATCTCCTGTAGTCGTAGGTAGCATTAGCTACGATTCATCTCCTGTAGTCGTAGGTAACATTAACTACGGTTCATCTCCTGTAATCGTAGGTAACATTAGCTACGATTCATCTCCTGTAGTCGTAGGTAACATTAGCTACGGTCCATCTCATGTAGGCGTAGGTAACATTAGCTACGGTTCATCTCCTGTAGTCGTAGGTAACATTAGCTACGGTTCATCTCCTGTAGTCGTAGGTAACATTAGCTACGGTCCATCTCATGTAGGCTTAGGTAACATTAGCTACGGTCCATCTCATGTAGGCGTAGGTAACATTAGCTACGGTTCATCTCCTGTAGTCGTAGGTAACATTAGCTACGGTCCATCTCATGTAGGCGTAGGTAACATTAGCTACGGTCCATCTCATGTAGGCGTAGGTAACATTAGCTACGGTCCCTGTCCTGTAGTCGTAGGTAACATTAGCTACGTTCATCTCCTGTAGGCGTAGGTAACATTAGCTACGGTTCATCTCCTGTAGGCGTAGGTAACATTAGCTACGGTTCATCTCATGTAGTCGTAGGTAACATTAGCTACGGTTCATCTCCTGTAGTCGTAGGTAACATTAGCTACGGTCCATCTCCTGTAGTCGTAGGTAACATTAGCTACGGTTCATCTCCTGTAGGCGTAGGTAACATTAGCTACGGTTCATCTCCTGTAGTCGTAGGTAACATTAGCTACGGTTCATCTCCTGTAGTCGTAGGTAACATTAGCTACGGTTCATCTCCTGTAGGCGTAGGTAACATTAGCTACGGTTCATCTCATGTAGTCGTAGGTAACATTAGCTACGGTCCATCTCCTGTAGTCGTAGGTAACATTAGCTACGGTCCATCTCCTGTAGTCGTAGGTAACATTAGCTACGGTTCATCTGCTGTAGGCGTAGGTAACATTAGCTACGGTTCATCTCCTGTAGTCGTAGGTAACATTAGCTACGGTTCATCTCCTGTAGTCGTAGGTAACATTAGCTACGGTTCATCTCCTGTAGGCGTAGGTAACATTAGCTACGGTTCATCTCCTGTAGTCGTAGGTGACATTAGCTTCGATTCATCTCCTGTAGTCGTAGGTAACATTAGCTACGATTCATCTCCTGTAGTCGTAGGTAACATTAGCTACGATTCATCTCCTGTAGTCGTAGGTAACATTAGCTACAGTTCATCTCCTGTAGTCGTAGGTAACATTAGCTACGGTTCATCTCCTGTAGTCGTAGGTAACATTAGCTACGATTCATCTCCTGTAGTCGTAGGTAACATTAGCTACGGTCCATCTCATGTAGGCGTAGGTAACATTAGCTACGGTCCATCTCATGTAGGCGTACGTAACATTAGCTACGGTTCATCTCCTGTAGTCGTAGGTAACATTAGCTACGGTTCATCTCCTGTAGTCGTAGGTAACATTAGCTACGGTCCATCTCATGTAGGCGTAGGTAACATTAGCTACGGTCCATCTCATGTAGGCGTAGGTAACATTAGCTACGGTTCATCTCCTGTAGTCGTAGGTAACATTAGCTACGGTCCATCTCATGTAGGCGTAGGTAACATTAGCTACGGTCCATCTCATGTAGGCGTAGGTAACATTAGCTACGGTCCATCTCCTGTAGTCGTAGGTAACATTAGCTACGGTTCATCTCCTGTAGGCGTAGGTAACATTAGCTACGTTCATCTCCTGTAGGCGTAGGTAACATTAGCTACGGTTCATCTCATGTAGTCGTAGGTAACATTAGCTACGGTTCATCTCCTGTAGTCGTAGGTAACATTAGCTACGGTCCATCTCCTGTAGTCGTAGGTAACATTAGCTACGGTTCATCTCCTGTAGGCGTAGGTAACATTAGCTACGGTTCATCTCCTGTAGTCGTAGGTAACATTAGCTACGGTTCATCTCCTGTAGTCGTAGGTAACATTAGCTACGGTTCATCTCCTGTAGGCGTAGGTAACATTAGCTACGGTTCATCTCCTGTAGTCGTAGGTAACATTGGCTACGATTCATCTCCTGTAGTCGTAGGTAACATTAGCTACGATTCATCTCCTGTAGTCGTAGGTAACATTAGCTACGATTCATCTCCTGTAGTCGTAGGTAACATTAGCTACGGTTCATCTCCTGTAGTCGTAGGTAACATTAGCTACGGTTCATCTCCTGTAGTCGTAGGTAACATTAGCTACGGTTCATCTCCTGTAGTCGTAGGTAACATTAGCTACAGTTCATCTCCTGTAGGCGTAGGTAACATTAGCTACGATTCATCTCCTGTAGTCGTAGGTAACATTAGCTACGGTTCATCTCCTGTAGTCGTAGGTAACATTAGCTACGGTTCATCTCCTGTAGTCGTAGGTAACATTAGCTACGGTTCATCTCCTGTAGTCATAGGTAACATTAGCTACGGTTCATCTCCTGTAGTCGTAGGTAACATTAGGTACGGTTCATCTCATGTAGTCGTAGGTAACATTAGCTACGATTCATCTCCTGTAGTCGTAGGTAACATTAGCTACGATCCATCTCATGTAGGCGTAGGTAACATTAGCTACGGTCCATCTCATGTAGGCGTAGGTAACATTAGCTACGGTTCATCTCCTGTAGTCGTAGGTAACATTAGCTACGATTCATCTCCTGTAGTCGTAGGTAACATTAGCTACGATCCATCTCATGTAGGAGTAGGTAACATTAGCTACGGTCCATCTCATGTAGGCGTAGGTAACATTAGCTACGGTTCATCTCCTGTAGTCGTAGGTAACATTAGCTACGGTTCATCTCCTGTAGTCGTAGGTAACATTAGCTACGGTCCATCTCATGTAGGCGTAGGTAACATTAGCTACGGTCCATCTCATGTAGGCGTAGGTAACATTAGCTACGGTTCATCTCCTGTAGTCGTAGGTAACATTAGCTACGGTCCATCTCATGTAGGCGTAGGTAACATTAGCTACGGTCCATCTCATGTAGGCGTAGGTAACATTAGCTACGGTCCATCTCCTGTAGTCGTAGGTAACATTAGCTACGTTCATCTCCTGTAGGCGTAGGTAACATTAGCTACGGTTCATCTCCTGTAGCCGTAGGTAACATTAGCTACGGTTCATCTCATGTAGTCGTAGGTAACATTAGCTACGGTCCATCTCCTGTAGTCGTAGGTAACATTAGCTACGGTCCATCTCCTGTAGTCGTAGGTAACATTAGCTACGGTTCATCTCCTGTAGGCGTAGGTAACATTAGCTACGGTTCATCTCCTGTAGTCGTAGGTAACATTAGCTACGGTTCATCTCCTGTAGTCGTAGGTAACATTAGCTACGGTTCATCTCCTGTAGGCGTAGGTAACATTAGCTACGGTTCATCTCCTGTAGTCGTAGGTGATATTAGCTACGATTCATCTCCTGTAGTCGTAGGTAACATTAGCTACGATTCATCTCCTGTAGTCGTAGGTAACATTAGCTACGATTCATCTCCTGTAGTCGTAGGTAACATTAGCTACGGTTCATCTCCTGTAGTCGTAGGTAACATTAGCTACGGTTCATCTCCTGTAATCGTAGGTAACATTAGCTACGATTCATCTCATGTAGGCGTAGGTAACATTAGCTACGGTCCATCTCATGTAGGCGTAGTTAACATTAGCTACGGTCCATCTCCTGTAGTCGTAGGTAACATTAGCTACGGTTCATCTCCTTTAGGCGTAGGTAACATTAGCTACGGTTCATCTCCTGTAGGCGTAGGTAACATTAGCTACGGTTCATCTCATGTAGTCGTAGGTAACATTAGCTACGTTTCATCTCCTGTAGTCGTAGGTAACATTAGCTACGGTCCATCTCCTGTAGTCGTAGGTAACATTAGCTACGGTTCATCTCCTGTAGGCGTAGGTAACATTAGCTACGGTTCATCTCCTGTAGTCGTAGGTAACATTAGCTACGGTTCATCTCCTGTAGTCGTAGGTAACATTAGCTACGGTTCATCCCCTATAGGCGTAGGTAACATTAGCTACGGTTCATCTCCTGTAGTCGTAGGTAACATTGGCTACGATTCATCTCCTGTAGTCGTAGGTAACATTAGCTACGATTCATCTCCTGTAGTCGTAGGTAACATTAGCTACGGTTCATCTCCTGTAGTCGTAGGTAACATTAGCTACGGTTCATCTCCTGTAGTCGTAGGTAACATTAGCTACGATTCATCTCCTGTAGTCGTAGGTAACATTAGCTACGGTTCATCTCCTGTAGTCGTAGGTAACATTAGCTACGGTTCATCTCCTGTAGTCGTAGGTAACATTAGCTACGGTTCATCTCCTGTAGTCGTAGGTAACATTAGCTACGGTTCATCTCCTGTAGTCGTAGGTAACATTAGGTACGGTTCATCTCATGTAGTCGTAGGTAACATTAGCTACGATTCATCTCCTGTAGTCGCAGGTAACATTAGCTACAGTTCATCTCCTGTAGTCGTAGGTAACATTAGCTACGGTTCATCTCATGTAGTCGTAGGTAACATTAGCTACGGTCCATCTCATGTAGGCGTAGGTAACATTAGCTACGGTCCATCTCATGTAGGCGTAGGTAACATTAGCTACGGTTCATCTCCTGTAGGCGTAGGTAACATTAGCTACGGTTCATCTCATGTAGTCGTAGGTAACATTAGCTACGGTCCATCTCCTGTAGTCGTAGGTAACATTAGCTACGGTCCATCTCCTGTAGTCGTAGGTAACATTAGCTACGGTTCATCTCCTGTAGGCGTAGGTAACATTAGCTACGGTTCATCTCCTGTAGTCGTAGGTAACATTAGCTACGGTTCATCTCCTGTAGTCGTAGGTAACATTGGCTACGGTTCATCTCCTGTAGGCGTAGGTAACATTAGCTACGGTTCATCTCCTGTAGTCGTAGGTAACATTAGCTACGGTTCATCTCCTGTAGTCGTAGGTAACATTAGCTACGGTCCATCTCATGTAGGCGTAGGTAACATTAGCTACGGTCCATCTCATGTAGGCGTAGGTAACATTAGCTACGGTTCATCTCCTGTAGTCGTAGGTAACATTAGCTACGGTTCATCTCCTGTAGTCGTAGGTAACATTAGCTACGGTCCATCTCATGTAGGCGTAGGTAACATTAGCTACGGTCCATCTCATGTAGGCGTAGGTAACATTAGCTACGGTTCATCTCCTGTAGTCGTAGGTAACATTAGCTACGGTCCATCTCATGTAGGCGTAGGTAACATTAGCTACGGTCCATCTCATGTAGGCGTAGGTAACATTAGCTACGGTTCATCTCCTGTAGGCGTAGGTAACATTAGCTACGGTTCATCTCCTGTAGTCGTAGGTAACATTAGCTACGGTTCATCTCATGTAGTCGTAGGTAACATTAGGTACGGTTCGTCTCCTGTAGTCGTAGGTAACATTAGCTACGGTCCATCTCCTGTAGTCGTAGGTAACATTAGCTACGGTTCATCTCCTGTAGGCGTAGGTAACATTAGCTACGGTTCATCTCCTGTAGGCGTAGGTAACATTAGCTACGGTTCATCTCCTGTAGTCGTAGGTAACATTAGCTACGGTTCATCTCCTGTAGGCGTAGGTAACATTAGCTACGGTTCATCTCCTGTAGTCGTAGGTAACATTGGCTACGATTCATCTCCTGTAGTCGTAGGTAACATTAGCTACGATTCATCTCCTGTAGTCGTAGGTAACATTAGCTACGGTTCATCTCCTGTAGTCGTAGGTAACATTAGCTACGGTTCATCTCCTGTAGTCGTAGGTAACATTAGCTACGATTCATCTCCTGTAGTCGTAGGTAACATTAGCTACGGTTCATCTCCTGTAGTTGTAGGTAACATTAGCTACGGTTCATCTCCTGTAGTCGTAGGTAACATTAGCTACGGTTCATCTCCTGTAGTCGTAGGTAACATTAGCTACGGTTCATCTCCTGTAGTCGTAGGTAACATTAGGTACGGTTCATCTCATGTAGTCGTAGGTAACATTAGCTACGATTCATCTCCTGTAGTCGCAGGTAACATTAGCTACGGTTCATCTCCTGTAGTCGTAGGTAACATTAGCTACGGTTCATCTCATGTAGTCGTAGGTAACATTAGCTACGGTCCATCTCATGTAGGCGTAGGTAACATTAGCTACGGTTCATCTCCTGTAGTCGTAGGTAACATTAGCTACGGTTCATCTCATGTAGTCGTAGGTAATATTAGCTACGATTCATCCCCTGTAGTCGTAGGTAACATTAGCTACGGTTCATCTCATGTAGTCGTAGGTAACATTAGCTACGGTTCATCTCATGTAGTCTTAGGTAACATTAGCTACGGTTCATCTCCTGTAGGCGTAGGTAACATTAGCTACGGTTCATCTCCTGTAGGCGTAGGTAACATTAGCTACGGTTCATCTCCTGTAGGCGTAGGTAACATTAGCTACGGTCCATCTCATGTAGGCGTAGGTAACATTAGCTATGGTTCATCTCCTGTAGTCGTAGGTAACATTAGCTACGGTTCATCTCATGTAGTCGTAGGTAACATTAGCTACGTTTATCTCATGTAGTCGTAGGTAACATTAGCTACGGTTCATCTCATGTAGTCGTAGGTAACATTAGCTACGGTTCATCTCATGTAGGCGTAGGTAACATTAGCTACGGTTCATCTCCTGTAGTCGAAGGTAACATTAGCTACGGTTCATCTCATGTAGTCGTAGGTAACATTAGCTACGGTTCATCTCATGTAGACGTAGGTGACATTAGCTACGATTCATCTCATGTAGGCGTAGGTAACATTAGCTACGGTTCATCTCATGTAGGCGTAGGTAACATTAGCTACGGTTCATCTCCTGTAGTCGTAGGTAACATTAGCTACGGTTCATCTCCTGTAGTCATAGGTAACATTAGCTACGGTTCATCTCCTGTAGTCGTAGGTAACATTAGGTACGGTTCATCTCATGTAGTCGTAGGTAACATTAGCTACGATTCATCTCCTGTAGTCGTAGGTAACATTAGCTACGATCCATCTCATGTAGGCGTAGGTAACATTAGCTACGGTCCATCTCATGTAGGCGTAGGTAACATTAGCTACGGTTCATCTCCTGTAGTCGTAGGTAACATTAGCTACGATTCATCTCCTGTAGTCGTAGGTAACATTAGCTACGATCCATCTCATGTAGGAGTAGGTAACATTAGCTACGGTCCATCTCATGTAGGCGTAGGTAACATTAGCTACGGTTCATCTCCTGTAGTCGTAGGTAACATTAGCTACGGTTCATCTCCTGTAGTCGTAGGTAACATTAGCTACGGTCCATCTCATGTAGGCGTAGGTAACATTAGCTACGGTCCATCTCATGTAGGCGTAGGTAACATTAGCTACGGTTCATCTCCTGTAGTCGTAGGTAACATTAGCTACGGTCCATCTCATGTAGGCGTAGGTAACATTAGCTACGGTCCATCTCATGTAGGCGTAGGTAACATTAGCTACGGTCCATCTCCTGTAGTCGTAGGTAACATTAGCTACGTTCATCTCCTGTAGGCGTAGGTAACATTAGCTACGGTTCATCTCCTGTAGCCGTAGGTAACATTAGCTACGGTTCATCTCATGTAGTCGTAGGTAACATTAGCTACGGTCCATCTCCTGTAGTCGTAGGTAACATTAGCTACGGTCCATCTCCTGTAGTCGTAGGTAACATTAGCTACGGTTCATCTCCTGTAGGCGTAGGTAACATTAGCTACGGTTCATCTCCTGTAGTCGTAGGTAACATTAGCTACGGTTCATCTCCTGTAGTCGTAGGTAACATTAGCTACGGTTCATCTCCTGTAGGCGTAGGTAACATTAGCTACGGTTCATCTCCTGTAGTCGTAGGTGATATTAGCTACGATTCATCTCCTGTAGTCGTAGGTAACATTAGCTACGATTCATCTCCTGTAGTCGTAGGTAACATTAGCTACGATTCATCTCCTGTAGTCGTAGGTAACATTAGCTACGGTTCATCTCCTGTAGTCGTAGGTAACATTAGCTACGGTTCATCTCCTGTAATCGTAGGTAACATTAGCTACCATTCATCTCATGTAGGCGTAGGTAACATTAGCTACGGTCCATCTCATGTAGGCGTAGTTAACATTAGCTACGGTCCATCTCCTGTAGTCGTAGGTAACATTAGCTACGGTTCATCTCCTTTAGGCGTAGGTAACATTAGCTACGGTTCATCTCCTGTAGGCGTAGGTAACATTAGCTACGGTTCATCTCATGTAGTCGTAGGTAACATTAGCTACGTTTCATCTCCTGTAGTCGTAGGTAACATTAGCTACGGTCCATCTCCTGTAGTCGTAGGTAACATTAGCTACGGTTCATCTCCTGTAGGCGTAGGTAACATTAGCTACGGTTCATCTCCTGTAGTCGTAGGTAACATTAGCTACGGTTCATCTCCTGTAGTCGTAGGTAACATTAGCTACGGTTCATCCCCTATAGGCGTAGGTAACATTAGCTACGGTTCATCTCCTGTAGTCGTAGGTAACATTGGCTACGATTCATCTCCTGTAGTCGTAGGTAACATTAGCTACGATTCATCTCCTGTAGTCGTAGGTAACATTAGCTACGGTTCATCTCCTGTAGTCGTAGGTAACATTAGCTACGGTTCATCTCCTGTAGTCGTAGGTAACATTAGCTACGATTCATCTCCTGTAGTCGTAGGTAACATTAGATACGGTTCATCTCCTGTAGTCGTAGGTAACATTAGCTACGGTTCATCTCCTGTAGTCGTAGGTAACATTAGCTACGGTTCATCTCCTGTAGTCGTAGGTAACATTAGCTACGGTTCATCTCCTGTAGTCGTAGGTAACATTAGGTACGGTTCATCTCATGTAGTCGTAGGTAACATTAGCTACGATTCATCTCCTGTAGTCGCAGGTAACATTAGCTACAGTTCATCTCCTGTAGTCGTAGGTAACATTAGCTACGGTTCATCTCATGTAGTCGTAGGTAACATTAGCTACGGTCCATCTCATGTAGGCGTAGGTAACATTAGCTACGGTCCATCTCATGTAGGCGTAGGTAACATTAGCTACGGTTCATCTCCTGTAGGCGTAGGTAACATTAGCTACGGTTCATCTCATGTAGTCGTAGGTAACATTAGCTACGGTCCATCTCCTGTAGTCGTAGGTAACATTAGCTACGGTCCATCTCCTGTAGTCGTAGGTAACATTAGCTACGGTTCATCTCCTGTAGGCGTAGGTAACATTAGCTACGGTTCATCTCCTGTAGTCGTAGGTAACATTAGCTACGGTTCATCTCCTGTAGTCGTAGGTAACATTGGCTACGGTTCATCTCCTGTAGGCGTAGGTAACATTAGCTACGGTTCATCTCCTGTAGTCGTAGGTAACATTAGCTACGGTTCATCTCCTGTAGTCGTAGGTAACATTAGCTACGGTCCATCTCATGTAGGCGTAGGTAACATTAGCTACGGTCCATCTCATGTAGGCGTAGGTAACATTAGCTACGGTTCATCTCCTGTAGTCGTAGGTAACATTAGCTACGGTTCATCTCCTGTAGTCGTAGGTAACATTAGCTACGGTCCATCTCATGTAGGCGTAGGTAACATTAGCTACGGTCCATCTCATGTAGGCGTAGGTAACATTAGCTACGGTTCATCTCCTGTAGTCGTAGGTAACATTAGCTACGGTCCATCTCATGTAGGCGTAGGTAACATTAGCTACGGTCCATCTCATGTAGGCGTAGGTAACATTAGCTACGGTTCATCTCCTGTAGGCGTAGGTAACATTAGCTACGGTTCATCTCCTGTAGTCGTAGGTAACATTAGCTACGGTTCATCTCATGTAGTCGTAGGTAACATTAGGTACGGTTCGTCTCCTGTAGTCGTAGGTAACATTAGCTACGGTCCATCTCCTGTAGTCGTAGGTAACATTAGCTACGGTTCATCTCCTGTAGGCGTAGGTAACATTAGCTACGGTTCATCTCCTGTAGGCGTAGGTAACATTAGCTACGGTTCATCTCCTGTAGTCGTAGGTAACATTAGCTACGGTTCATCTCCTGTAGGCGTAGGTAACATTAGCTACGGTTCATCTCCTGTAGTCGTAGGTAACATTGGCTACGATTCATCTCCTGTAGTCGTAGGTAACATTAGCTACGATTCATCTCCTGTAGTCGTAGGTAACATTAGCTACGGTTCATCTCCTGTAGTCGTAGGTAACATTAGCTACGGTTCATCTCCTGTAGTCGTAGGTAACATTAGCTACGATTCATCTCCTGTAGTCGTAGGTAACATTAGCTACGGTTCATCTCCTGTAGTTGTAGGTAACATTAGCTACGGTTCATCTCCTGTAGTCGTAGGTAACATTAGCTACGGTTCATCTCCTGTAGTCGTAGGTAACATTAGCTACGGTTCATCTCCTGTAGTCGTAGGTAACATTAGGTACGGTTCATCTCATGTAGTCGTAGGTAACATTAGCTACGATTCATCTCCTGTAGTCGCAGGTAACATTAGCTACGGTTCATCTCCTGTAGTCGTAGGTAACATTAGCTACGGTTCATCTCATGTAGTCGTAGGTAACATTAGCTACGGTCCATCTCATGTAGGCGTAGGTAACATTAGCTACGGTTCATCTCCTGTAGTCGTAGGTAACATTAGCTACGGTTCATCTCATGTAGTCGTAGGTAATATTAGCTACGATTCATCCCCTGTAGTCGTAGGTAACATTAGCTACGGTTCATCTCATGTAGTCGTAGGTAACATTAGCTACGGTTCATCTCATGTAGTCTTAGGTAACATTAGCTACGGTTCATCTCCTGTAGGCGTAGGTAACATTAGCTACGGTTCATCTCCTGTAGGCGTAGGTAACATTAGCTACGGTTCATCTCCTGTAGGCGTAGGTAACATTAGCTACGGTCCATCTCATGTAGGCGTAGGTAACATTAGCTATGGTTCATCTCCTGTAGTCGTAGGTAACATTAGCTACGGTTCATCTCATGTAGTCGTAGGTAACATTAGCTACGTTTATCTCATGTAGTCGTAGGTAACATTAGCTACGGTTCATCTCATGTAGTCGTAGGTAACATTAGCTACGGTTCATCTCATGTAGGCGTAGGTAACATTAGCTACGGTTCATCTCCTGTAGTCGAAGGTAACATTAGCTACGGTTCATCTCCCGTAGGCGTAGGTAACATTACCTACGGTTCATCTCATGAAGTCGTAGGTAACATTAGCTACGGTTCATCTCCTGTAGTCGTAGGTAACATTAGCTACGGTTCATCTCATGTAGTCGTAGGTAACATTAGCTACGGTTCATCTCATGTAGTCGTAGGTAACATTAGCTACGGTTCATCTCATGTAGTCGTAGGTAACATTAGCTACGTTCATCTCATGTAGTCGTAGGTAACATTAGTTACGGTTCATCTCCTGTAGTCGTAGGTAACATTAGCTACGGTTCATCTCATGTAGTCGTAGGTAACATTAGCTACGGTCCATCTCCTATAGTCGTAGGTAACATTAGCTACGGTTCATCTCCTGTAGTCGTAGGTAACATTAGCTACGGCTCATCTCATGTAGTCGTAGGTAACATTAGCTACGGTTAATCTCATGTAGTCGTAGGTAACATTAGCTACGGTTCATCTCCTGTAGTCGTAGGTAACATTAGCTACGGTTCATCTCCTGTAGTCGTAGGTAACATTAGCTACGGTTCATCTCATGTAGTCGTAGGTAACATTAGCTACGGTTCATCTCATGTAGTCGTAGGTATCATTAGCTACGGTTCATCTCATGTAGTCGTAGGTAACATTAGCTACGGTTCATCTCCTGTAGTCGTAGGTAACATTAGCTAAGGTTCATCTCATGTAGTCGTAGGTACCATTAGCTACGGTTCATCTCATGTAGTCGTAGGTAACATTAGCTACGGTTCATCTCCTGTAGTCGTAGGTAACATTAGCTACGGTTCATCTCATGTAGTCGTAGGTAACATTAGCTACGGTTCATCTAATGTAGACGTAGGTAACATTAGCTACGGTTCATCTCCTGTAGTCGTAGGTAACATTAGCTACGGTTCATCTCATGTAGTCGTAGGTAACATTAGCTACGGTTCATCTCCTGTAGGCGTAGGTAACATTAGCTACGGTTCATCTCCTGTAGTCGTAGGTAACATTAGCTACGGTTCATCTCATGTAGTCGTAGGTAACATTAGCTACGGTTCATCTCCTGTAGGCGTAGGTAACATTAGCTACGGTTCATCTCCTGTAGTCGTAGGTAACATTAGCTACGATTCATCTCCTGTAGTCGTAGGTAACATTATCTACGATTCATCTCCTGTAGTCGTAGGTAACATTAGCTACGATTCATCTCCTGTAGTCGTAGATAACATTAGCTACGGTTCATCTCCTGTAGTCGTAGGTAACATTAGCTACGGTTCATCTCCTGTAGTCGTAGGTAACATTAGCTACGGTTCATCTCCTGTAGTCGTAGGTAACATTAGCTACGATTCATCTCCTGTAGTCGTAGGTAACATTAGCTACGATTCATCTCCTGTAGTCGTAGGTAACATTAGCTACGATTCATCTCCTGTAGTCGTAGGTAACATTAGCTACGGTTCATCTCCTGTAGTCGTAGGTAACATTAGCTACGGTTCATCTCCTGTAGTCGTAGGTAACATTAGCTACGTTCATCTCCTGTAGTCGTAGGTAACATTAGCTACGGTTCATCTCCTGTAGTCGTAGGTAACATTAGCTACGGTTCATCTCCTGTAGTCGTAGGTAACATTAGCTACGGTTCATCTCCTGTAGTCGTAGGTAACATTAGCTACGGTTCATCTCCTGTAGTCGTAGGTAACATTAGCTAGGGTTCATCTCCTGTAGTCGTAGGTAACATTAGCTACGTTCATCTCCTGTAGTCGTAGGTAACATTAGGTACGGTTCATCTCATGTAGTCGTAGGTAACATTAGCTACGATTCATCTTATGTAGTCGTAGGTAACATTAGCTACAGTTCATCTCCTGTAGTCGTAGGTAACATTAGCTACGGTTCATCTCATGTAGTTGTAGGTAACATTAGCTACGGTCCATCTGATGTAGGCGTAGGTAACATTAGCTACGGTTCATGTCCTGTAGTCGTAGGTAACATTAGCTACGGTTCATCTCATGTAGTCGTAGGTAACATTAGCTACGGTTCATCTCATGTAGTCGTAGGTAACATTAGCTACGATTCATCCCCTGTAGTCGTAGGTAACATTAGCTACGGTTCATCTCATGTAGTCGTAGGTAACATTAGCTACGGTTCATCTCATGTAGTCTTAGGTAACATTAGCTACGGTTCATCTCCTGTAGGCGTAGGTAACATTAGCTACGGTTCATCTCCTGTAGGCGTAGGTAACATTAGCTACGGTTCATCTCCTGTAGGCGTAGGTAACATTAGCTACGGTCCATCTCATGTAGGCGTAGGTAACATTAGCTACGGTTCATCTCCTGTAGTCGTAGGTAACATTAGCTACGGTTCATCTCATGTAGTCGTAGGTAACATTAGCTACGGTTCATCTCATGTAGTCGTAGGTAACATTAGCTACGGTTCATCTCATGTAGGCGTAGGTAACATTAGCTACGGTTCATCTCCTGTAGTCGTAGGTAATATTAGCCACGGTTCATCTCCCGTAGGCGTAGGTAACATTAGCTACGGTCCATTTCCTGTAGTCGTAGGTAACATTAGCTACGGTTCATCTCATGTAGTCGTAGGTAACATTAGCTACGGTTCATCTCATGTAGTCGTAGGTAACATTAGCTACGGTTCATCTCATGTAGTCGTAGGTAACATTAGCTACGGTTCATCTCATGTAGTCGTAGGTAACATTAGCTACGTTCATCTCATGTAGTCGTAGGTAACATTAGCTACGGTTCATCTCCTGTAGTCGTAGGTAACATTAGCTACGGTTCATCTCATGTAGTCGTAGGTAACATTAGCTACGGTCCATCTCCTATAGTCGTAGGTAACATTAGCTACGGTTCATCTCCTGTAGTCGTAGGTAACATTAGCTACGGTTCATCTCATGTAGTCGTAGGTAACATTAGCTACGGTGCATCTCCTGTAGTCGTAGGTAACATTAGCTACGGTTCATCTCCTGTAGTCGTAGGTAACATTAGCTACGGTTCATCTTATGTAGTCGTAGGTAACATTAGCTACGGTTCATCTCATGTAGTCGTAGGTATCATTAGCTACGGTTCATCTCATGTAGTCGTAGGTAACATTACCTACGGTTCATCTCATGTAGTCGTAGGTAACATTAGCTACGGTTCATCTCATGTAGTCGTAGGTAACATTAGCTACGGTTCATCTCCTGTAGTCGTAGGTAACATTAGCTACGGTTCATCTCATGTAGTCGTAGGTAACATTAGCTACGGTTCATCTCCTGTAGTCGTAGGTAACATTAGCTACGGTTCATCTCATGTAGTCGTAGGTAACATTAGCTACGGTTCATCTCATGTAGACGTAGGTGACATTAGCTACGATTCATCTCATGTAGGCGTAGGTAACATTAGCTACGGTTCATCTCATGTAGGCGTAGGTAACATTAGCTACGGTTCATCTCCTGTAGTCGTAGGTAACATTAGCTACGGTTCATCTCATGTAGTCGTAGGTAACATTAGCTACGGTTCATCTCATGTAGGCGTAGGTAACATTAGCTACGGTTCATCTCATGTAGTCGTAGGTAACATTAGCTACGGTTCATTTCATGTAGTCGTAGGTAACATTAGCTACGGTTCATCTCATTTAGACGTAGGTAACATTAGCTACGATTCATCTCATGTAGGCGTAGGTAACATTAGCTACGGTTCATCTCATGTAGGCGTAGGTAACATTAGCTACGGTTCATCTCCTGTTGTCGTAGGTAACATTAGCTACGGTTCATCTCATGTAGTCGTAGGTAACATTAGCTACGGTTCATCTCATGTAGGCGTAGGTAACATTAGCTAAGGTTCATCTCATGTAGATGTAGGTAACATTAGCTACGATTCATCTCATGTAGTCGTAGGTAACATTAGCTACGGTTCATCTCCTGTAGTCGTAGGTAACATTAGCTACGGTTCATCTCCTGTAGTCGTAGGTAACATTAGGTACGGTTCATCTCATGTAGTCGTAGGTAACATTAGCTACGATTCATCTCATGTAGTCGTAGGTATCATTAGCTACAGTTCATCTCCTGTAGTCGTAGGTAACATTAGCTACGGTTCATCTCCTGTAGTCGTAGGTAACATTAGCTACGATTCATCTCCTGTAGTCGTAGGTAACATTAGCTACGATTCATCTCCTGTAGTCGTAGGTAACATTAGCTACGATTCATCTCCTGTAGTCGTAGGTAACATTAGCTACGGTTCATCTCCTGTAGTCGTAGGTAACATTAGCTACGGTTCATCTCCTGTAGTCGTAGGTAACATTAGCTACGGTTCATCTCCTGTAGTCGTAGGTAACATTAGCTACGGTTCATCTTCTGTAGTCGTAGGTAACATTAGCTACGGTTCATCTCCTGTAGTCGTAGGTAACATTAGCTACGGTTCATCTCCTGTAGTCGTAGGTAACATTAGCTACGGTTCATCTCCTGTAGTCGTAGGTAACATTAGCTACGGTTCATCTCCTGTAGTCGTAGGTAACATTAGGTACGGTTCATCTCATGTAGTCGTAGGTAACATTAGCTACGATTCATCTAATGTAGTCGTAGGTATCATTAGCTACAGTTCATCTCCTGTAGTCGTAGGTAACATTAGCTACGGTTCATCTCATGTAGTCGTAGGTAACATTAGCTACGGTTCATCTCCTGTAGTCGTAGGTAACATTAGCTACGGTTCATCTCATGTAGTCGTAGGTAACATTAGCTACGATTCATCCCCTGTAGTCGTAGGTAACATTAGCTACGGTTCATCTCATGTAGTCGTAGGTAACATTAGCTACGGTTCATCTCATGTAGTCTTAGGTAACATTAGCTACGGTTCATCTCCTGTAGGCGTAGGTAACATTAGCTACGGTTCATCTCCTGTAGGCGTAGGTAACATTAGCTACGGTTCATCTCCTGTAGGCGTAGGTAACATTAGCTACGGTCCATCTCATGTAGGCGTAGGTAACATTAGCTACGGTTCATCTCCTGTAGTCGTAGGTAACATTAGCTACGGTTCATCTCATGTAGTCGTAGGTAACATTAGCTACGGTTCATCTCATGTAGTCGTAGGTATCATTAGCTACGGTTCATCTCATGTAGTCGTAGGTAACATTAGCTACGGTTCATCTCATGTAGTCGTAGGTAACATTAGCTAAGGTTCATCTCATGTAGTCGTAGGTAACATTAGCTACGGTTCATCTCATGTAGTCGTAGGTAACATTAGCTACGGTTCATCTCCTGTAGTCGTAGGTAACATTAGCTACGGTTCATCTCATGTAGTCGTAGGTAACATTAGCTACGGTTCATCTAATGTAGACGTAGGTAACATTAGCTACGGTTCATCTCCTGTAGTCGTAGGTAACATTAGCTACGGTTCATCTCATGTAGTAGTAGGTAACATTAGCTACGGTTCATCTCCTGTAGGCGTAGGTAACATTAGCTACGGTTCATCTCCTGTAGTCGTAGGTAACATTAGCTACGGTTCATCTCATGTAGTCGTAGGTAACATTAGCTACGGTTCATCTCCTGTAGGCGTAGGTAACATTAGCTACGGTTCATCTCCTGTAGTCGTAGGTAACATTAGCTACGATTCATCTCCTGTAGTCGTAGGTAACATTAGCTACGATTCATCTCATGTAGTCGTAGGTAACATTAGCTACGATTCATCTCCTGTAGTCGTAGGTAACATTAGCTACGGTTCATCTCCTGTAGTCGTAGGTAACATTAGCTACGGTTCATCTCCTGTAGTCGTAGGTAACATTAGCTACGGTTCATCTCCTGTAGTCGTAGGTAACATTAGCTACGGTTCATCTTCTGTAGTCGTAGGTAACATTAGCTACGGTTCATCTCCTGTAGTCGTAGGTAACATTAGCTACGGTTCATCTCCTGTAGTCGTAGGTAACATTAGCTACGGTTCATCTCCTGTAGTCGTAGGTAACATTAGCTACGGTTCATCTCCTGTAGTCGTAGGTAACATTAGGTACGGTTCATCTCATGTAGTCGTAGGTAACATTAGCTACGATTCATCTCATGTAGTCGTAGGTATCATTAGCTACAGTTCATCTCCTGTAGTCGTAGGTAACATTAGCTACAGTTCATCTCATGTAGTCGTAGGTAACATTAGCTACGGTTCATCTCCTGTAGTCGTAGGTAACATTAGCTACGGTTCATCTCATGTAGTCGTAGGTAACATTAGCTACGATTCATCCCCTGTAGTCGTAGGTAACATTAGCTACGGTTCATCTCATGTAGTCGTAGGTAACATTAGCTACGGTTCATCTCATGTAGTCTTAGGTAACATTAGCTACGGTTCATCTCCTGTAGGCGTAGGTAACATTAGCTACGGTTCATCTCCTGTAGGCGTAGGTAACATTAGCTACGGTTCATCTCCTGTAGGCGTAGGTAACATTAGCTACGGTCCATCTCATGTAGGCGTAGGTAACATTAGCTACGGTTCATCTCCTGTAGTCGTAGGTAACATTAGCTACGGTTCATCTCATGTAGTCGTAGGTAACATTAGCTACGGTTCATCTCATGTAGGCGTAGGTAACATTAGCTACGGTTCATCTCCTGTAGTCGTAGGTAACATTAGCTACGGTTCATCTCCTGTAGTCGTAGGTAACATTAGCTACGGTTCATCTCATGTAGTCGTAGGTAACATTAGCTACGGTTCATCTAATGTAGACGTAGGTAACATTAGCTACGGTTCATCTCCTGTAGTCGTAGGTAACATTAGCTACGGTTCATCTCATGTAGTCGTAGGTAACATTAGCTACGGTTCATCTCCTGTAGTCGTAGGTAACATTAGCTACGGTTCATCTCCTGTAGTCGTAGGTAACATTAGCTACGGTTCATCTCCTGTAGTCGTAGGTAACATTAGCTACGGTTCATCTCCTGTAGTCGTAGGTAACATTAGCTACGGTTCATCTCCTGTAGTCGTAGGTAACATTAGCTACGATTCATCTCCTGTAGTCGTAGGTAACATTAGCTACGATTCATCTCCTGTAGTCGTAGGTAACATTAGCTACGATTCATCTCCTGTAGTCGTAGGTAACATTAGCTACGGTTCATCTCCTGTAGTCGTAGGTAACATTAGCTACGGTTCATCTCCTGTAGTCGTAGGTAACATTAGCTACTGTTCATTTCCTGTAGTCGTAGGTAACATTAGCTACGGTTCATCTCCTGTAGTCGTAGGTAACATTAGCTACGGTTCATCTCCTGTAGTCGTAGGTAACATTAGCTACGGTTCATCTCCTGTAGTCGTAGGTAACATTAGCTACGGTTCATCTCCTGTAGTCCTAGGTAACATTAGCTACGGTTCATCTCCTGTAGTCGTAGGTAACATTAGCTACGGTTCATCTCCTGTAGTCGTAGGTAACATTAGGTACGGTTCATCTCATGTAGTCGTAGGTAACATTAGCTACGATTCATCTCATGTAGTCGTAGGTAACATTAGCTACAGTTCATCTCCTGTAGTCGTAGGTAACATTAGCTACGGTTCATCTCATGTAGTCGTAGGTAACATTAGCTACGGTCCATCTGATGTAGGCGTAGGTAACATTAGCTACGGTTCATCTCCTGTAGTCGTAGGTAACATTAGCTACGGTTCATCTCATGTAGTCGTAGGTAACATTAGCTACGTTCATCTCATGTAGTCGTAGGTAACATTAGCTACGGTTCATCTCCTGTAGTCGTAGGTAACATTAGCTACGGTTCATCTCATGTAGTCGTAGGTAACATTAGCTACGGTTCATCTCATGTAGTCGTAGGTAACATTAGCTACGGTTCATCTCATGTAGTCGTAGGTATCATTAGCTACGGTTCATCTCATGTAGTCGTAGGTAACATTAGCTACGGTTCATCTCATGTAGTCGTAGGTAACATTAGCTAAGGTTCATCTCATGTAGTCGTAGGTAACATTAGCTACGGTTCATCTCATGTAGTCGTAGGTAACATTAGCTACGGTTCATCTCCTGTAGTCGTAGGTAACATTAGCTACGGTTCATCTCATGTAGTCGTAGGTAACATTAGCTACGTTCATCTCATGTAGTCGTAGGTAACATTAGCTACGGTTCATCTCCTGTAGTCGTATGTAACATTAGCTACGGTTCATCTCATGTAGTCGTAGGTAACATTAGCTACGGTTCATCTCATGTAGTCGTAGGTAACATTAGCTACGGTTCATCTCCTGTAGTCGTAGGTAACATTAGCTACGGTTCATCTCCTGTAGTCGTAGGTAACATTAGCTACTGTTCATTTCCTGTAGTCGTAGGTAACATTAGCTACGGTTCATCTCCTGTAGTCGTAGGTAACATTAGCTACGGTTCATCTCCTGTAGTCGTAGGTAACATTAGCTACGGTTCATCTCCTGTAGTCGTAGGTAACATTAGCTACGGTTCATCTCCTGTAGTCCTAGGTAACATTAGCTACGGTTCATCTCCTGTAGTCGTAGGTAACATTAGCTACGGTTCATCTCCTGTAGTCGTAGGTAACATTAGGTACGGTTCATCTCATGTAGTCGTAGGTAACATTAGCTACGATTCATCTCATGTAGTCGTAGGTAACATTAGCTACAGTTCATCTCCTGTAGTCGTAGGTAACATTAGCTACGGTTCATCTCATGTAGTCGTAGGTAACATTAGCTACGGTCCATCTGATGTAGGCGTAGGTAACATTAGTTACGGTTCATCTCCTGTAGTCGTAGGTAACATTAGCTACGGTTCATCTCATGTAGTCGTAGGTAACATTAGCTACGTTCATCTCATGTAGTCGTAGGTAACATTAGCTACGGTTCATCTCCTGTAGTCGTAGGTAACATTAGCTACGGTTCATCTCATGTAGTCGTAGGTAACATTAGCTACGGTTCATCTCATGTAGTCGTAGGTAACATTAGCTACGGTTCATCTCATGTAGTCGTAGGTATCATTAGCTACGGTTCATCTCATGTAGTCGTAGGTAACATTAGCTACGGTTCATCTCATGTAGTCGTAGGTAACATTAGCTAAGGTTCATCTCATGTAGTCGTAGGTAACATTAGCTACGGTTCATCTCATGTAGTCGTAGGTAACATTAGCTACGGTTCATCTCCTGTAGTCGTAGGTAACATTAGCTACGGTTCATCTCATGTAGTCGTAGGTAACATTAGCTACGTTCATCTCATGTAGTCGTAGGTAACATTAGCTACGGTTCATCTCCTGTAGTCGTATGTAACATTAGCTACGGTTCATCTCATGTAGTCGTAGGTAACATTAGCTACGGTTCATCTCATGTAGTCGTAGGTAACATTAGCTACGGTTCATCTCCTGTAGTCGTAGGTAACATTAGCTACGGTTCATCTCCTGTAGTCGTAGGTAACATTAGCTACGATTCATCTCCTGTAGTCGTAGGTAACATTAGCTACGATTCATCTCCTGTAGTCGTAGGTAACATTAGCTACGGTTCATCTCCTGTAGTCGTAGGTAACATTAGCTACGGTTCATCTCCTGTAGTCGTAGGTAACATTAGCTACGGTTCATCTCCTGTAGTCGTAGGTAACATTAGCAACAGTTCATCTCCTGTAGTCGTAGGTAACATTAGCTACGGTTCATCTCCTGTAGTCCTAGGTAACATTAGCTACGGTTCATCTCCTGTAGTCGTAGGTAACATTAGCTACGGTTCATCTCCTGTAGTCGTAGGTAACATTAGGTACGGTTCATCTCATGTAGTCGTAGGTAACATTAGCTACGATTCATCTCATGTAGTCGTAGGTAACATTAGCTACAGTTCATCTCCTGTAGTCGTAGGTAACATTAGCTACGGTTCATCTCATGTAGTCGTAGGTAACATTAGCTACGGTCCATCTGATGTAGGCGTAGGTAACATTAGCTACGGTTCATCTCCTGTAGTCGTAGGTAACATTAGCTACGGTTCATCTCATGTAGTCGTAGGTAACATTAGCTACGTTCATCTCATGTAGTCGTAGGTAACATTAGCTACGGTTCATCTCCTGTAGTCGTAGGTAACATTAGCTACGGTTCATCTCATGTAGTCGTAGGTAACATTAGCTACGGTTCATCTCATGTAGTCGTAGGTAACATTAGCTACGGTTCATCTCCTGTAGTCGTAGGTAACATTAGCTACGGTTCATCTCCTGTAGTCGTAGGTAACATTAGCTACGGTTCATCTCCTGTAGTCGTAGGTAACATTAGCTACGGTTCATCTCATGTAGTCGTAGGTATCATTAGCTACGGTTCATCTCATGTAGTCGTAGGTAACATTAGCTACGGTTCATCTCATGTAGTCGTAGGTAACATTAGCTAAGGTTCATCTCATGTAGTCGTAGGTAACATTAGCTACGGTTCATCTCATGTAGTCGTAGGTAACATTAGCTACGGTTCATCTCCTGTAGTCGTAGGTAACATTAGCTACGGTTCATCTCATGTAGTCGTAGGTAACATTAGCTACGGTTCATCTAATGTAGACGTAGGTAACATTAGCTACGGTTCATCTCCTGTAGTCGTAGGTAACATTAGCTACGGTTCATCTCATGTAGTCGTAGGTAACATTAGCTACGGTTCATCTCCTGTAGGCGTAGGTAACATTAGCTACGGTTCATCTCCTGTAGTCGTAGGTAACATTAGCTACGGTTCATCTCATGTAGTCGTAGGTAACATTAGCTACGGTTCATCTCCTGTAGGCGTAGGTAACATTAGCTACGGTTCATCTCCTGTAGTCGTAGGTAACATTAGCTACGATTCATCTCCTGTAGTCGTAGGTAACATTAGCTACGATTCATCTCCTGTAGTCGTAGGTAACATTAGCTACGATTCATCTCCTGTAGTCGTAGGTAACATTAGCTACGGTTCATCTCCTGTAGTCGTAGGTAACATTAGCTACGGTTCATCTCCTGTAGTCGTAGGTAACATTAGCTACGGTTCATCTCCTGTAGTCGTAGGTAACATTAGGTACGGTTCATCTGATGTAGTCGTAGGTAACATTAGCTACGGTTCATCTCCTGTAGTCGTAGGTAACATTAGCAACGGTTCATCTCCTGTAGTCGTAGGTAACATTAGCTACGGTTCATCTCCTGTAGTCCTAGGTAACATTAGCTACGGTTCATCTCCTGTAGTCGTAGGTAACATTAGCTACGGTTCATCTCCTGTAGTCGTAGGTAACATTAGGTACGGTTCATCTCATGTAGTCGTAGGTAACATTAGCTACGATTCATCTCATGTAGTCGTAGGTAACATTAGCTACAGTTCATCTCCTGTAGTCGTAGGTAACAATAGCTACGGTTCATATCATGTAGTCGTAGGTAACATTAGCTACGGTCCATCTGATGTAGGCGTAGGTAACATTAGCTACGGTTCATTTCCTGTAGTCGTAGGTAACATTAGCTACGGTTCATCTCATGTAGTCGTAGGTAACATTAGCTACGTTCATCTCATGTAGTCGTAGGTAACATTAGCTACGGTTCATCTCCTGTAGTCGTAGGTAACATTAGCTACGGTTCATCTCATGTAGTCGTAGGTAACATTAGCTACGGTTCATCTCATGTAGTCGTAGGTAACATTAGCTACGGTTCATCTCCTGTAGTCGTAGGTAACATTAGCTACGGTTCATCTCCTGTAGTCGTAGGTAACATTAGCTACGGTTCATCTCATGTAGTCGTAGGTAACATTAGCTACGGTTCATCTCATGTAGTCGTAGGTATCATTAGCTACGGTTCATCTCATGTAGTCGTAGGTAACATTAGCTACGGTTCATCTCATGTAGTCGTAGGTAACATTAGCTAAGGTTCATCTTATGTAGTCGTAGGTAACATTAGCTACGGTTCATCTCATGTAGTCGTAGGTAACATTAGCTACGGTTCATCTCCTGTAGTCGTAGGTAACATTAGCTACGGTTCATCTCATGTAGTCGTAGATAACATTAGCTACGGTTCATCTAATGTACACGTAGGTAACATTAGCTACGGTTCATCTCCTGTAGTCGTAGGTAACATTAGCTACGGTTCATCTCATGTAGTCGTAGGTAACATTAGCTACGGTTCATCTCCTGTAGGCGTAGGTAACATTAGCTACGGTTCATCTCCTGTAGTCGTAGGTAACATTAGCTACGGTTCATCTCATGTAGTCGTAGGTAACATTAGCTACGGTTCATCTCCTGTAGGCGTAGGTAACATTAGCTACGGTTCATCTCCTGTAGTCGTAGGTAACATTAGCTACGATTCATCTCCTGTAGTCGTAGGTAACATTAGCTACGATTCATCTCCTGTAGTCGTAGGTAACATTAGCTACGATTCATCTCCTGTAGTCGTAGGTAACATTAGCTACGGTTCATCTCCTGTAGTCGTAGGTAACATTAGCTACGGTTCATCTCCTGTAGTCGTAGGTAACATTAGCTACGGTTCATCTCCTGTAGTCGTAGGTAACATTAGCTACGGTTCATCTCATGTAGTCGTAGGTAACATTAGCTACGGTTCATCTCCTGTAGTCGTAGGTAACATTAGCTACGGTTCATCTCCTGTAGTCGTAGGTAACATTAGCTACTGTTCATCTCCTGTAGTCGTAGGTAACATTAGCTACGGTTCATCTCCTGTAGTCGTAGGTAACATTAGGTACGGTTCATCTCATGTAGTCGTAGGTAACATTAGCTACGATTCATCTCATGTAGTCGTAGGTAACATTAGCTACTGTTCATCTCCTGTAGTCGTAGGTAACATTAGCTACGGTTCATCTCATGTAGTCGTAGGTAACATTAGCTACGGTCCATCTCATGTAGGCGTAGGTAACATTAGCTACGGTTCATCTCATGTAGTCTTAGGTAACATTAGCTACGGTTCATCTCCTGTAGGCGTAGGTAACATTAGCTACGGTTCATCTCCTGTAGGCGTAGGTAACATTAGCTACGGTTCATCTTCTGTAGGCGTAGGTAACATTACCTACGGTCCATCTCATGTAGGCGTAGGTAACATTAGCTACGGTTCATCTCCTGTAGTCGTAGGTAACATTAGCTACGGTTCATCTCATGTAGTCGTAGGTAACATTAGCTACGGTTCATCTCATGTAGTCGTAGGTAACATTAGCTACGGTTCATCTCATGTAGGCGTAGGTAACATTAGCTACGGTTCATCTCCTGTAGTCGTAGGTAACATTAGCTACGGTTCATCTCCTGTAGTCGTAGGTAACATTAGCTACGGTTCATCTCATGTAGTCGTAGGTAACATTAGCTACGGTTCATCTAATGTAGACGTAGGTAACATTAGCTACGGTTCATCTCCTGTAGTCGTAGGTAACATTAGCTACGGTTCATCTCATGTAGTCGTAGGTAACATTAGCTACGGTTCATCTCCTGTAGGCGTAGGTAACATTAGCTACGGTTCATCTCCTGTAGTCGTAGGTAACATTAGCTACGGTTCATCTCCTGTAGTCGTAGGTAACATTAGCTACGGTTCATCTCCTGTAGTCGTAGGTAACATTAGCTACGGTTCATCTCCTGTAGTCGTAGGTAACATTAGCTACGATTCATCTCCTGTAGTCGTAGGTAACATTAGCTACGATTCATCTCCTGTAGTCGTAGGTAACATTAGCTACGATTCATCTCCTGTAGTCGTAGGTAACATTAGCTACGGTTCATCTCCTGTAGTCGTAGGTAACATTAGCTACGGTTCATCTCCTGTAGTCGTAGGTAACATTAGCTACGGTTCATCTCCTGTAGTCGTAGGTAACATTAGCTACGGTTCATCTCCTGTAGTCGTAGGTAACATTAGCTACGGTTCATCTCCTGTAGTCGTAGGTAACATTAGCTACGGTTCATCTCCTGTAGTCGTAGGTAACATTAGCTACGGTTCATCTCCTGTAGTCCTAGGTAACATTAGCTACGGTTCATCTCCTGTAGTCGTAGGTAACATTAGCTACGGTTCATCTCCTGTAGTCGTAGGTAACATTAGGTACGGTTCATCTCATGTAGTCGTAGGTAACATTAGCTACGATTGATCTCATGTAGTCGTAGGTAACATTAGCTACAGTTCATCTCCTGTAGTCGTAGGTAACATTAGCTACGGTTCATCTCATGTAGTCGTAGGTAACATTAGCTACGGTCCATCTGATGTAGGCGTAGGTAACATTAGCTACGGTTCATCTCCTGTAGTCGTAGGTAACATTAGCTACGGTTCATCTCATGTAGTCGTAGGTAACATTAGCTACGATTCATCCCCTGTAGTCGTAGGTAACATTAGCTACGGTTCATCTCATGTAGTCGTAGGTAACATTAGCTACGGTTCATCTCCTGTAGTCGTAGGTAACATTAGCTACGATTCATCTCCTGTAGTCGTAGGTAACATTAGCTACGGTTCATCTCCTGTAGTCGTAGGTAACATTACCTACGGTTCATCTCCTGTAGTCGTAGGTAACATTAGCTACGGTTCATCTCCTGTAGTCGTAGGTAACATTAGCTACGGTTCATCTCCTGTAGTCGTAGGTAACATTAGCTACGGTTCATCTCCTGTAGTCGTAGGTAACATTAGCTACGGTTCATCTCCTGTAGTCGTAGGTAACATTAGCTACGGTTCATCTCCTGTAGTCGTAGGTAACATTAGCTACGGTTCATCTCCTGTAGTCGTAGGTAACATTAGGTACGGTTCATCTCATGTAGTCGTAGGTAACATTAGCTACGATTCATCTCATGTAGTCGTAGGTAACATTAGCTACAGTTCATCTCCTGTAGTCGTAGGTAACATTAGCTACGGTTCATCTCATGTAGTCGTAGATAACATTAGCTACGGTCCATCTCATGTAGGCGTAGGTAACATTAGCTACGGTTCATCTCCTGTAGTCGTAGGTAACATTAGCTACGGTTCATCTCATGTAGTCGTAGGTAACATTAGCTACGATTCATCCCCTGTAGTCGTAGGTAACATTAGCTACGGTTCATCTCATGTAGTCGTAGGTAACATTAGCTACGGTTCATCTCATGTAATCTTAGGTAACATTAGCTACGGTTCATCTCCTGTAGGCGTAGGTAACATTAGCTACGGTTCATCTCCTGTAGGCGTAGGTAACATTAGCTACGGTTCATCTTCTGTAGGCGTAGGTAACATTACCTACGGTCCATCTCATGTAGGCGTAGGTAACATTAGCTACGGTTCATCTCCTGTAGTCGTAGGTAACATTAGCTACGGTTCATCTCATGTAGTCGTAGGTAACATTAGCTACGGTTCATCTCATGTAGTCGTAGGTAACATTAGCTACGGTTCATCTCATGTAGGCGTAGGTAACATTAGCTACGGTTCATCTCCTGTAGTCGTAGGTAACATTAGCTACGGTTCATCTCCTGTAGTCGTAGGTAACATTAGCTACGGTTCATCTCATGTAGTCGTAGGTAACATTAGCTACGGTTCATCTAATGTAGACGTAGGTAACATTAGCTACGGTTCATCTCCTGTAGTCGTAGGTAACATTAGCTACGGTTCATCTCATGTAGTCGTAGGTAACATTAGCTACGGTTCATCTCCTGTAGGCGTAGGTAACATTAGCTACGGTTCATCTCCTGTAGTCGTAGGTAACATTAGCTACGGTTCATCTCCTGTAGTCGTAGGTAACATTAGCTACGGTTCATCTCCTGTAGTCGTAGGTAACATTAGCTACGGTTCATCTCCTGTAGTCGTAGGTAACATTAGCTACGATTCATCTCCTGTAGTCGTAGGTAACATTAGCTACGATTCATCTCCTGTAGTCGTAGGTAACATTAGCTACGATTCATCTCCTGTAGTCGTAGGTAACATTAGCTACGATTCATCTCCTGTAGTCGTAGGTAACATTAGCTACGGTTCATCTCCTGTAGTCGTAGGTAACATTAGCTACGGTTCATCTCCTGTAGTCGTAGGTAACATTAGCTACGGTTCATCTCCTGTAGTCGTAGGTAACATTAGCTACGGTTCATCTCCTGTAGTCGTAGGTAACATTAGCTACGGTTCATCTCCTGTAGTCGTAGGTAACATTAGCTACGGTTCATCTCCTGTAGTCCTAGGTAACATTAGCTACGGTTCATCTCCTGTAGTCGTAGGTAACATTAGCTACGGTTCATCTCCTGTAGTCGTAGGTAACATTAGGTACGGTTCATCTCATGTAGTCGTAGGTAACATTAGCTACGATTCATCTCATGTAGTCGTAGGTAACATTAGCTACAGTTCATCTCCTGTAGTCGTAGGTAACATTAGCTACGGTTCATCTCATGTAGTCGTAGGTAACATTAGCTACGGTCCATCTGATGTAGGCGTAGGTAACATTAGCTACGGTTCATCTCCTGTAGTCGTAGGTAACATTAGCTACGGTTCATCTCATGTAGTCGTAGGTAACATTAGCTACGATTCATCCCCTGTAGTCGTAGGTAACATTAGCTACGGTTCATCTCATGTAGTCGTAGGTAACATTAGCTACGGTTCATCTCATGTAGTCTTAGGTAACATTAGCTACGGTTCATCTCCTGTAGGCGTGGGTAACATTAGCTACGGTTCATCTCCTGTAGGTGTAGGTAACATTAGCTACGGTTCATCTCCTGTAGTCGTAGGTAACATTAGCTACGGTCCATCTCATGTAGGCGTAGGTAACATTAGCTACGGTTCATCTGCTGTAGTCGTAGGTAACATTAGCTACGGTTCATCTCATGTAGTCGTAGGTAACATTAGCTACGGTTCATCTCATGTAGTCGTAGGTAACATTAGCTACGGTTCATCTCATGTAGGCGTAGGTAACATTAGCTACGGTTCATCTCCTTTAGTCGTAGGTAACATTAGCTACGGTTCATCTCCCGTAGGCGTAGGTAACATTAGCTACGGTCCATTTCCTGTAGTCGTAGGTAACATTAGCTACGGTTCATCTCATGTAGTCGTAGGTAACATTAGCTACGGTTCATCTCATGTAGTCGTAGGTAACATTAGCTACGGTTCATCTCATGTAGTCGTAGGTAACATTAGCTACGGTTCATCTCATGTAGTCGTAGGTAACATTAGCTACGGTTCATCTCCTGTAGTCGTAGGTAACATTAGCTACGGTTCATCTCATGTAGTCGTAGGTAACATTAGCTACGGTTCATCTCCTGTAGTCGTAGGTAACATTAGCTACGGTTCATCTCATGTAGTCGTAGGTAACATTAGCTACGGTTCATCTCATGTAGACGTAGGTGACATTAGCTACGATTCATCTCATGTAGGCGTAGGTAACATTAGCTACGGTTCATCTCATGTAGGCGTAGGTAACATTAGCTACGGTTCATCTCCTGTAGTCGTAGGTAACATTAGCTACGGTTCATCTCATGTAGTCGTAGGTAACATTAGCTACGGTTCATCTCATGTAGGCGTAGGTACCATTAGCTACGGTTCATCTCATGTAGTCGTAGGTAACATTAGCTACGGTTCATCTCATGTAGTCGTAGGTAACATTAGCTACGGTTCATCTCATGTAGACGTAGGTAACATTAGCTACGATTCATCTCATGTAGGCGTAGGTAACATTAGCTACGGTTCATCTCATGTAGGCGTAGGTAACATTAGCTACGGTTCATCTCCTGTAGTCGTAGGTAACATTAGCTACGGTTCATCTCCTGTAGTCGTAGGTAACATTAGCTACGGTTCATCTCCTGTAGTCGTAGGTAACATTAGCTACGGTTCATCTCCTGTAGTCGTAGGTAACATTAGCTACGGTTCATCTCCTGTAGTCGTAGGTAACATTAGCTACGGTTCATCTCCTGTAGTCGTAGGTAACATTAGGTACGGTTCATCTCATGTAGTCGTAGGTAACATTAGCTACGATTCATCTCATGTAGTCGTAGGTAACATTAGCTACAGTTCATCTCCTGTAGTCGTAGGTAACATTAGCTACGGTTCATCTCATGTAGTCGTAGATAACATTAGCTACGGTCCATCTCATGTAGGCGTAGGTAACATTAGCTACGGTTCATCTCCTGTAGTCGTAGGTAACATTAGCTACGGTTCATCTCATGTAGTCGTAGGTAACATTAGCTACGATTCATCCCCTGTAGTCGTAGGTAACATTAGCTACGGTTCATCTCATGTAGTCGTAGGTAACATTAGCTACGGTTCATCTCATGTAATCTTAGGTAACATTAGCTACGGTTCATCTCCTGTAGGCGTAGGTAACATTAGCTACGGTTCATCTCCTGTAGGCGTAGGTAACATTAGCTACGGTTCATCTTCTGTAGGCGTAGGTAACATTACCTACGGTCCATCTCATGTAGGCGTAGGTAACATTAGCTACGGTTCATCTCCTGTAGTCGTAGGTAACATTAGCTACGGTTCATCTCATGTAGTCGTAGGTAACATTAGCTACGGTTCATCTCATGTAGTCGTAGGTAACATTAGCTACGGTTCATCTCATGTAGGCGTAGGTAACATTAGCTACGGTTCATCTCCTGTAGTCGTAGGTAACATTAGCTACGGTTCATCTCCTGTAGTCGTAGGTAACATTAGCTACGGTTCATCTCATGTAGTCGTAGGTAACATTAGCTACGGTTCATCTAATGTAGACGTAGGTAACATTAGCTACGGTTCATCTCCTGTAGTCGTAGGTAACATTAGCTACGGTTCATCTCATGTAGTCGTAGGTAACATTAGCTACGGTTCATCTCCTGTAGGCGTAGGTAACATTAGCTACGGTTCATCTCCTGTAGTCGTAGGTAACATTAGCTACGGTTCATCTCCTGTAGTCGTAGGTAACATTAGCTACGGTTCATCTCCTGTAGTCGTAGGTAACATTAGCTACGGTTCATCTCCTGTAGTCGTAGGTAACATTAGCTACGATTCATCTCCTGTAGTCGTAGGTAACATTAGCTACGATTCATCTCCTGTAGTCGTAGGTAACATTAGCTACGATTCATCTCCTGTAGTCGTAGGTAACATTAGCTACGATTCATCTCCTGTAGTCGTAGGTAACATTAGCTACGGTTCATCTCCTGTAGTCGTAGGTAACATTAGCTACGGTTCATCTCCTGTAGTCGTAGGTAACATTAGCTACGGTTCATCTCCTGTAGTCGTAGGTAACATTAGCTACGGTTCATCTCCTGTAGTCGTAGGTAACATTAGCTACGGTTCATCTCCTGTAGTCGTAGGTAACATTAGCTACGGTTCATCTCCTGTAGTCCTAGGTAACATTAGCTACGGTTCATCTCCTGTAGTCGTAGGTAACATTAGCTACGGTTCATCTCCTGTAGTCGTAGGTAACATTAGGTACGGTTCATCTCATGTAGTCGTAGGTAACATTAGCTACGATTCATCTCATGTAGTCGTAGGTAACATTAGCTACAGTTCATCTCCTGTAGTCGTAGGTAACATTAGCTACGGTTCATCTCATGTAGTCGTAGGTAACATTAGCTACGGTCCATCTGATGTAGGCGTAGGTAACATTAGCTACGGTTCATCTCCTGTAGTCGTAGGTAACATTAGCTACGGTTCATCTCATGTAGTCGTAGGTAACATTAGCTACGATTCATCCCCTGTAGTCGTAGGTAACATTAGCTACGGTTCATCTCATGTAGTCGTAGGTAACATTAGCTACGGTTCATCTCATGTAGTCTTAGGTAACATTAGCTACGGTTCATCTCCTGTAGGCGTGGGTAACATTAGCTACGGTTCATCTCCTGTAGGTGTAGGTAACATTAGCTACGGTTCATCTCCTGTAGTCGTAGGTAACATTAGCTACGGTCCATCTCATGTAGGCGTAGGTAACATTAGCTACGGTTCATCTGCTGTAGTCGTAGGTAACATTAGCTACGGTTCATCTCATGTAGTCGTAGGTAACATTAGCTACGGTTCATCTCATGTAGTCGTAGGTAACATTAGCTACGGTTCATCTCATGTAGGCGTAGGTAACATTAGCTACGGTTCATCTCCTTTAGTCGTAGGTAACATTAGCTACGGTTCATCTCCCGTAGGCGTAGGTAACATTAGCTACGGTCCATTTCCTGTAGTCGTAGGTAACATTAGCTACGGTTCATCTCATGTAGTCGTAGGTAACATTAGCTACGGTTCATCTCATGTAGTCGTAGGTAACATTAGCTACGGTTCATCTCATGTAGTCGTAGGTAACATTAGCTACGGTTCATCTCATGTAGTCGTAGGTAACATTAGCTACGGTTCATCTCCTGTAGTCGTAGGTAACATTAGCTACGGTTCATCTCATGTAGTCGTAGGTAACATTAGCTACGGTTCATCTCCTGTAGTCGTAGGTAACATTAGCTACGGTTCATCTCATGTAGTCGTAGGTAACATTAGCTACGGTTCATCTCATGTAGACGTAGGTGACATTAGCTACGATTCATCTCATGTAGGCGTAGGTAACATTAGCTACGGTTCATCTCATGTAGGCGTAGGTAACATTAGCTACGGTTCATCTCCTGTAGTCGTAGGTAACATTAGCTACGGTTCATCTCATGTAGTCGTAGGTAACATTAGCTACGGTTCATCTCATGTAGGCGTAGGTACCATTAGCTACGGTTCATCTCATGTAGTCGTAGGTAACATTAGCTACGGTTCATCTCATGTAGTCGTAGGTAACATTAGCTACGGTTCATCTCATGTAGACGTAGGTAACATTAGCTACGATTCATCTCATGTAGGCGTAGGTAACATTAGCTACGGTTCATCTCATGTAGGCGTAGGTAACATTAGCTACGGTTCATCTCCTGTAGTCGTAGGTAACATTAGCTACGGTTCATCTCATGTAGTCGTAGGTAACATTAGCTACGGTTCATCTCATGTAGGCGTAGGTAACATTAGCTACGGTTCATCTCATGTAGATGTAGGTAACATTAGCTACGATTCATCTCATGTAGGCGTAGGTAACATTAGCTACGGTTCATCTCATGTAGGCGTAGGTAACATTAGCTACGGTTCATCTCCTGTAGTCGTAGGTAACATTAGCTACGGTTCATCTCATGTAGTCGTAGATAACATTAGCTACGGTTCATCTCATGTAGGCGTAGGTAACATTAGCTACGGTTCATCTCCTGTAGTCGTAGGTAACATTAGCTACGGTTCATCTCATGTAGTCGTAGGTAACATTAGCTACGGTTCATCTCCTGTAGTCGTAGGTAACATTAGCTACGGTTCATCTCATGTAGTCGTAGGTAACATTAGCTACGGTTCATCTCCTGTAGTCGTAGGTAACATTAGCTACGGTTCATCTCATGTAGGCGTAGGTAACATTAGCTACGGTTCATCACCTGTAGTCGTAGGTAACATTAGCTACGGTTCATCTCATGTAGTCGTAGGTAACATTAGCTACGGTTCATCTCATGTAGGCGTAGGTAACATTAGCTTCGGTTCATCTCCTGTAGTCGTAGGTAACATTAGCTACGGTTCATCTCATGTAGTCGTAGGTAACATTAGCTACGTTCATCTCATGTAGTCGTAGGTAACATTAGCTACGGTTCATCTCCTGTAGTCGTAGGTAACATTAGCTACGGTTCATCTCATGTAGTCGTAGGTAACATTAGCTACGGTTCATCTCATGTAGTCGTAGGTAACATTAGCTACGGTTCATCTCATGTAGTCGTAGGTAACATTAGCTACGGTTCATCTCATGTAGTCGTAGGTAACATTAGCTACGGTTCATCTCATGTAGTCGTAGGTAACATTAGCTACGGTTCATCTCATGTAGTCGTAGGTAACATTAGCTACGGTTCATCTCATGTAGTCGTAGGTAACATTAGCTACGGTTCATCTCATGTAGTCGTAGGTAACATTAGCTACGGTTCATCTCATGTAGTCGTAGGTAACATTAGCTACGGTTCATCTCATGTAGTCGTAGGTAACATTAGCTACGGTTCCTCTCATGTAGTCGTAGGTAACATTAGCTACGGTTCATCTCATGTAGATGTAGGTAACATTAGCTACGATTCATCTCATGTAGTCGTAGGTAACATTAGCTACGGTTCATCTCATGTAGGCGTAGGTAACATTAGCTACGGTTCATCTCCTGTAGTCGTAGGTAACATTAGCTACGGTTCATCTCATGTAGTCGTAGATAACATTAGCTACGGTTCATCTCATGTAGGCGTAGGTAACATTAGCTACGGTTCATCTCCTGTAGTCGTAGGTAACATTAGCTACGGTTCATCTCATGTAGTCGTAGGTAACATTAGCTACGGTTCATCTCATGTAGTCGTAGGTAACATTAGCTACGGTTCATCTCATGTAGTCATAGGTAATATTAGCTACGGTTCATCTCCTGTAGTCGTAGGTAACATTAGCTACGGTTCATCTCATGTAGGCGTAGGTAACATTAGCTACGGTTCATCTCCGGTAGTCGTAGGTAACATTAGCTACGGTTCATCTCATGTAGTCGTAGGTAACATTAGCTACGGTTCATCTCATGTAGGCGTAGGTAACATTAGCTACGGTTCATCTCCTGTAGTCGTAGGTAACATTAGCTACGGTTCATCTCATGTAGTCGTAGGTAACATTAGCTACGGTTCATCTCATGTAGTCGTAGGTAACATTAGCTACGGTTCATCTCATGTAGTCGTAGGTAACATTAGCTACGGTTCATCTCCTGTAGTCGTAGGTAACATTAGCTACGGTTCATCTCATGTAGTCGTAGGTAACATTAGCTACGGTTCATCTCATGTAGTCGTAGGTAACATTAGCTACGGTTCATTTCATGTAGTCGTAGGTAACATTAGCTACGGTTCATCTCATGTAGTCGTAGGTAACATTAGCTACGGTTCCTCTCATGTAGTCGTAGGTAACATTAGCTACGGTTCATCTCATGTAGTCGTAGGTAACATTAGCTACGGTTCATCTCATGTAGTCGTAGGTAACATTAGCTACGGTTCATCTCATGTAGTCGTAGGTAACATTAGCTACGGTTCATCTCATGTAGTCGTAGGTAACATTAGCTACGGTTCATCTCATGTAGTCGTAGGTAACATTAGCTACGGTTCATCTCATGTAGTCGTAGGTAACATTAGCTACGGTTCATCTCCTGTAGTCGTAGGTAACATTAGCTACGATTCATCTCCTGTAGTCGTAGGTAACATTAGCTACGATTCATCTCCTGTAGTCGTAGGTAACATTAGCTACGATTCATCTCCTGTAGTCGTAGGTAACATTAGCTACGGTTCATCTCATGTAGTCGTAGGTAACATTAGCTACGGTTCATCTCATGTAGTCGTAGGTAACATTAGCTACGGTTCATCTCATGTAGTCGTAGGTAACATTAGCTACGGTTCATCTCATGTAGTCGTAGGTAACATTAGCTACGGTTCATCTCATGTAGTCGTAGGTAACATTAGCTACGGTTCATCTCATGTAGTCGTAGGTAACATTAGCTACGGTTCATCTCATGTAGTCGTAGGTAACATTAGCTACGGTTCATCTCATGTAGTCGTAGGTAACATTAGCTACGGTTCCTCTCATGTAGTCGTAGGTAACATTAGCTACGGTTCATCTCATGTAGATGTAGGTAACATTAGCTACGATTCATCTCATGTAGTCGTAGGTAACATTAGCTACGGTTCATCTCATGTAGGCGTAGGTAACATTAGCTACGGTTCATCTCCTGTAGTCGTAGGTAACATTAGCTACGGTTCATCTCATGTAGTCGTAGATAACATTAGCTACGGTTCATCTCATGTAGGCGTAGGTAACATTAGCTACGGTTCATCTCCTGTAGTCGTAGGTAACATTAGCTACGGTTCATCTCATGTAGTCGTAGGTAACATTAGCTACGGTTCATCTCATGTAGTCGTAGGTAACATTAGCTACGGTTCATCTCATGTAGTCATAGGTAATATTAGCTACGGTTCATCTCCTGTAGTCGTAGGTAACATTAGCTACGGTTCATCTCATGTAGGCGTAGGTAACATTAGCTACGGTTCATCTCCGGTAGTCGTAGGTAACATTAGCTACGGTTCATCTCATGTAGTCGTAGGTAACATTAGCTACGGTTCATCTCATGTAGGCGTAGGTAACATTAGCTACGGTTCATCTCCTGTAGTCGTAGGTAACATTAGCTACGGTTCATCTCATGTAGTCGTAGGTAACATTAGCTACGGTTCATCTCATGTAGTCGTAGGTAACATTAGCTACGGTTCATCTCCTGTAGTCGTAGGTAACATTAGCTACGGTTCATCTCATGTAGTCGTAGGTAACATTAGCTACGGTTCATCTCATGTAGTCGTAGGTAACATTAGCTACGGTTCATTTCATGTAGTCGTAGGTAACATTAGCTACGGTTCATCTCATGTAGTCGTAGGTAACATTAGCTACGGTTCCTCTCATGTAGTCGTAGGTAACATTAGCTACGGTTCATCTCATGTAGTCGTAGGTAACATTAGCTACGGTTCATCTCATGTAGTCGTAGGTAACATTAGCTACGGTTCATCTCATGTAGTCGTAGGTAACATTAGCTACGGTTCATCTCATGTAGTCGTAGGTAACATTAGCTACGGTTCATCTCATGTAGTCGTAGGTAACATTAGCTACGGTTCATCTCATGTAGTCGTAGGTAACATTAGCTACGGTTCATCTCCTGTAGTCGTAGGTAACATTAGCTACGATTCATCTCCTGTAGTCGTAGGTAACATTAGCTACGATTCATCTCCTGTAGTCGTAGGTAACATTAGCTACGATTCATCTCCTGTAGTCGTAGGTAACATTAGCTACGGTTCATCTCATGTAGTCGTAGGTAACATTAGCTACGGTTCATCTCCTGTAGTCGTAGGTAACATTAGCTACGGTTCATCTCATGTAGTCGTAGGTAACATTAGCTACGGTTCATCTCATGTAGACGTAGGTGACATTAGCTACGATTCATCTCATGTAGGCGTAGGTAACATTAGCTACGGTTCATCTCATGTAGGCGTAGGTAACATTAGCTACGGTTCATCTCCTGTAGTCGTAGGTAACATTAGCTACGGTTCATCTCATGTAGTCGTAGGTAACATTAGCTACGGTTCATCTCATGTAGGCGTAGGTACCATTAGCTACGGTTCATCTCATGTAGTCGTAGGTAACATTAGCTACGGTTCATCTCATGTAGTCGTAGGTAACATTAGCTACGGTTCATCTCATGTAGACGTAGGTAACATTAGCTACGATTCATCTCATGTAGGCGTAGGTAACATTAGCTACGGTTCATCTCATGTAGGCGTAGGTAACATTAGCTACGGTTCATCTCCTGTAGGCGTAGGTAACATTAGCTACGGTTCATCTCCTGTAGGTGTAGGTAACATTAGCTACGGTTCATCTCCTGTAGTCGTAGGTAACATTAGCTACGGTCCATCTCATGTAGGCGTAGGTAACATTAGCTACGGTTCATCTGCTGTAGTCGTAGGTAACATTAGCTACGGTTCATCTCATGTAGTCGTAGGTAACATTAGCTACGGTTCATCTCATGTAGTCGTAGGTAACATTAGCTACGGTTCATCTCATGTAGGCGTAGGTAACATTAGCTACGGTTCATCTCCTGTAGTCGTAGGTAACATTAGCTACGGTTCATCTCCCGTAGGCGTAGGTAACATTAGCTACGGTCCATTTCCTGTAGTCGTAGGTAACATTAGCTACGGTTCATCTCATGTAGTCGTAGGTAACATTAGCTACGGTTCATCTCATGTAGTCGTAGGTAACATTAGCTACGGTTCATCTCATGTAGTCGTAGGTAACATTAGCTACGGTTCATCTCATGTAGTCGTAGGTAACATTAGCTACGGTTCATCTCCTGTAGTCGTAGGTAACATTAGCTACGGTTCATCTCATGTAGTCGTAGGTAACATTAGCTACGGTTCATCTCCTGTAGTCGTAGGTAACATTAGCTACGGTTCATCTCATGTAGTCGTAGGTAACATTAGCTACGGTTCATCTCATGTAGACGTAGGTGACATTAGCTACGATTCATCTCATGTAGGCGTAGGTAACATTAGCTACGGTTCATCTCATGTAGGCGTAGGTAACATTAGCTACGGTTCATCTCCTGTAGTCGTAGGTAACATTAGCTACGGTTCATCTCATGTAGTCGTAGGTAACATTAGCTACGGTTCATCTCATGTAGGCGTAGGTACCATTAGCTACGGTTCATCTCATGTAGTCGTAGGTAACATTAGCTACGGTTCATCTCATGTAGTCGTAGGTAACATTAGCTACGGTTCATCTCATGTAGACGTAGGTAACATTAGCTACGATTCATCTCATGTAGGCGTAGGTAACATTAGCTACGGTTCATCTCATGTAGGCGTAGGTAACATTAGCTACGGTTCATCTCCTGTAGTCGTAGGTAACATTAGCTACGGTTCATCTCATGTAGTCGTAGGTAACATTAGCTACGGTTCATCTCATGTAGGCGTAGGTAACATTAGCTACGGTTCATCTCATGTAGATGTAGGTAACATTAGCTACGATTCATCTCATGTAGGCGTAGGTAACATTAGCTACGGTTCATCTCATGTAGGCGTAGGTAACATTAGCTACGGTTCATCTCCTGTAGTCGTAGGTAACATTAGCTACGGTTCATCTCATGTAGTCGTAGATAACATTAGCTACGGTTCATCTCATGTAGGCGTAGGTAACATTAGCTACGGTTCATCTCCTGTAGTCGTAGGTAACATTAGCTACGGTTCATCTCATGTAGTCGTAGGTAACATTAGCTACGGTTCATCTCCTGTAGTCGTAGGTAACATTAGCTACGGTTCATCTCATGTAGTCGTAGGTAACATTAGCTACGGTTCATCTCCTGTAGTCGTAGGTAACATTAGCTACGGTTCATCTCATGTAGGCGTAGGTAACATTAGCTACGGTTCATCACCTGTAGTCGTAGGTAACATTAGCTACGGTTCATCTCATGTAGTCGTAGGTAACATTAGCTACGGTTCATCTCATGTAGGCGTAGGTAACATTAGCTTCGGTTCATCTCCTGTAGTCGTAGGTAACATTAGCTACGGTTCATCTCATGTAGTCGTAGGTAACATTAGCTACGTTCATCTCATGTAGTCGTAGGTAACATTAGCTACGGTTCATCTCCTGTAGTCGTAGGTAACATTAGCTACGGTTCATCTCATGTAGTCGTAGGTAACATTAGCTACGGTTCATCTCATGTAGTCGTAGGTAACATTAGCTACGGTTCATCTCATGTAGTCGTAGGTAACATTAGCTACGGTTCATCTCATGTAGTCGTAGGTAACATTAGCTACGGTTCATCTCATGTAGTCGTAGGTAACATTAGCTACGGTTCATCTCATGTAGTCGTAGGTAACATTAGCTACGGTTCATCTCATGTAGTCGTAGGTAACATTAGCTACGGTTCATCTCATGTAGTCGTAGGTAACATTAGCTACGGTTCATCTCATGTAGTCGTAGGTAACATTAGCTACGGTTCATCTCATGTAGTCGTAGGTAACATTAGCTACGGTTCCTCTCATGTAGTCGTAGGTAACATTAGCTACGGTTCATCTCATGTAGATGTAGGTAACATTAGCTACGATTCATCTCATGTAGTCGTAGGTAACATTAGCTACGGTTCATCTCATGTAGGCGTAGGTAACATTAGCTACGGTTCATCTCCTGTAGTCGTAGGTAACATTAGCTACGGTTCATCTCATGTAGTCGTAGATAACATTAGCTACGGTTCATCTCATGTAGGCGTAGGTAACATTAGCTACGGTTCATCTCCTGTAGTCGTAGGTAACATTAGCTACGGTTCATCTCATGTAGTCGTAGGTAACATTAGCTACGGTTCATCTCATGTAGTCGTAGGTAACATTAGCTACGGTTCATCTCATGTAGTCATAGGTAACATTAGCTACGGTTCATCTCATGTAGTCGTAGGTAACATTAGCTACGGTTCATCTCATGTAGGCGTAGGTAACATTAGCTACGGTTCATCTCCTGTAGTCGTAGGTAACATTAGCTACGGTTCATCTCATGTAGTCGTAGGTAACATTAGCTACGGTTCATCTCATGTAGGCGTAGGTAACATTAGCTACGGTTCATCTCCTGTAGTCGTAGGTAACATTAGCTACGGTTCATCTCATGTAGTCGTAGGTAACATTAGCTACGGTTCATCTCATGTAGTCGTAGGTAACATTAGCTACGGTTCATCTCCTGTAGTCGTAGGTAACATTAGCTACGGTTCATCTCATGTAGTCGTAGGTAACATTAGCTACGGTTCATCTCATGTAGTCGTAGGTAACATTAGCTACGGTTCATTTCATGTAGTCGTAGGTAACATTAGCTACGGTTCATCTCATGTAGTCGTAGGTAACATTAGCTACGGTTCCTCTCATGTAGTCGTAGGTAACATTAGCTACGGTTCATCTCATGTAGTCGTAGGTAACATTAGCTACGGTTCATCTCATGTAGTCGTAGGTAACATTAGCTACGGTTCATCTCATGTAGTCGTAGGTAACATTAGCTACGGTTCATCTCATGTAGTCGTAGGTAACATTAGCTACGGTTCATCTCATGTAGTCGTAGGTAACATTAGCTACGGTTCATCTCATGTAGTCGTAGGTAACATTAGCTACGGTTCATCTCCTGTAGTCGTAGGTAACATTAGCTACGATTCATCTCCTGTAGTCGTAGGTAACATTAGCTACGATTCATCTCCTGTAGTCGTAGGTAACATTAGCTACGATTCATCTCCTGTAGTCGTAGGTAACATTAGCTACGATTCATCTCCTGTAGTCGTAGGTAACATTAGCTACGGTTCATCTCCTGTAGTCGTAGGTAACATTAGCTACGGTTCATCTCCTGTAGTCGTAGGTAACATTAGCTACGGTTCATCTCCTGTAGTCGTAGGTAACATTAGCTACGGTTCATCTCCTGTAGTCGTAGGTAACATTAGCTACGGTTCATCTCCTGTAGTCGTAGGTAACATTAGCTACGGTTCATCTCCTGTAGTCGTAGGTAACATTAGCTACGGTTCATCTCCTGTAGTCGTAGGTAACATTAGCTACGGTTCATCTCCTGTAGTCGTAGGTAACATTAGCTACGGTTCATCTCATGTAGTCGTAGGTAACATTAGCTACGGTTCATCTCATGTAGTCGTAGGTAACATTAGCTACAGTTCATCTCCTGTAGTCGTAGGTAACATTAGCTACGGTTCATCTCATGTAGTCGTAGGTAACATTAGCTACGGTCCATCTGATGTAGGCGTAGGTAACATTAGCTACGGTTCATCTCCTGTAGTCGTAGGTAACATTAGCTACGGTTCATCTCATGTAGTCGTAGGTAACATTAGCTACGATTCATCCCCTGTAGTCGTAGGTAACATTAGCTACGGTTCATCTCATGTAGTCGTAGGTAACATTAGCTACGGTTCATCTCATGTAGTCTTAGGTAACATTAGCTACGGTTCATCTCCTGTAGGCGTAGGTAACATTAGCTACGGTTCATCTCCTGTAGGTGTAGGTAACATTAGCTACGGTTCATCTCCTGTAGGCGTAGGTAACATTAGCTACGGTCCATCTCATGTAGGCGTAGGTAACATTAGCTACGGTTCATCTGCTGTAGTCGTAGGTAACATTAGCTACGGTTCATCTCATGTAGTCGTAGGTAACATTAGCTACGGTTCATCTCATGTAGTCGTAGGTAACATTAGCTACGGTTCATCTCATGTAGGCGTAGGTAACATTAGCTACGGTTCATCTCCTGTAGTCGTTGGTAACATTAGCTACGGTTCATCTCCCGTAGGCGTAGGTAACATTAGCTACGGTCCATTTCCTGTAGTCGTAGGTAACATTAGCTACGGTTCATCTCATGTAGTCGTAGGTAACATTAGCTACGGTTCATCTCATGTAGTCGTAGGTAACATTAGCTACGGTTCATCTCATGTAGTCGTAGGTAACATTAGCTACGGTTCATCTCATGTAGTCGTAGGTAACATTAGCTACGGTTCATCTCCTGTAGTCGTAGGTAACATTAGCTACGGTTCATCTCATGTAGTCGTAGGTAACATTAGCTACGGTTCATCTCCTGTAGTCGTAGGTAACATTAGCTACGGTTCATCTCATGTAGTCGTAGGTAACATTAGCTACGGTTCATCTCATGTAGACGTAGGTGACATTAGCTACGATTCATCTCATGTAGGCGTAGGTAACATTAGCTACGGTTCATCTCATGTAGGCGTAGGTAACATTAGCTACGGTTCATCTCCTGTAGTCGTAGGTAACATTAGCTACGGTTCATCTCATGTAGTCGTAGGTAACATTAGCTACGGTTCATCTCATGTAGGCGTAGGTACCATTAGCTACGGTTCATCTCATGTAGTCGTAGGTAACATTAGCTACGGTTCATCTCATGTAGTCGTAGGTAACATTAGCTACGGTTCATCTCATGTAGACGTAGGTAACATTAGCTACGATTCATCTCATGTAGGCGTAGGTAACATTAGCTACGGTTCATCTCATGTAGGCGTAGGTAACATTAGCTACGGTTCATCTCCTGTAGTCGTAGGTAACATTAGCTACGGTTCATCTCATGTAGTCGTAGGTAACATTAGCTACGGTTCATCTCATGTAGGCGTAGGTAACATTAGCTACGGTTCATCTCATGTAGATGTAGGTAACATTAGCTACGATTCATCTCATGTAGGCGTAGGTAACATTAGCTACGGTTCATCTCATGTAGGCGTAGGTAACATTAGCTACGGTTCATCTCCTGTAGTCGTAGGTAACATTAGCTACGGTTCATCTCATGTAGTCGTAGATAACATTAGCTACGGTTCATCTCATGTAGGCGTAGGTAACATTAGCTACGGTTCATCTCCTGTAGTCGTAGGTAACATTAGCTACGGTTCATCTCATGTAGTCGTAGGTAACATTAGCTACGGTTCATCTCCTGTAGTCGTAGGTAACATTAGCTACGGTTCATCTCATGTAGTCGTAGGTAACATTAGCTACGGTTCATCTCCTGTAGTCGTAGGTAACATTAGCTACGGTTCATCTCATGTAGGCGTAGGTAACATTAGCTACGGTTCATCACCTGTAGTCGTAGGTAACATTAGCTACGGTTCATCTCATGTAGTCGTAGGTAACATTAGCTACGGTTCATCTCATGTAGGCGTAGGTAACATTAGCTTCGGTTCATCTCCTGTAGTCGTAGGTAACATTAGCTACGGTTCATCTCATGTAGTCGTAGGTAACATTAGCTACGTTCATCTCATGTAGTCGTAGGTAACATTAGCTACGGTTCATCTCCTGTAGTCGTAGGTAACATTAGCTACGGTTCATCTCATGTAGTCGTAGGTAACATTAGCTACGGTTCATCTCATGTAGTCGTAGGTAACATTAGCTACGGTTCATCTCATGTAGTCGTAGGTAACATTAGCTACGGTTCATCTCCTGTAGTAGTAGGTAACATTAGCTACGGTTCATCTCATGTAGTCGTAGGTAACATTAGCTACGGTTCATCTCATGTAGTCGTAGGTAACATTAGCTACGGTTCATCTCATGTAGTCGTAGGTAACATTAGCTACGGTTCATCTCATGTAGTCGTAGGTAACATTAGCTACGGTTCATCTCATGTAGTCGTAGGTAACATTAGCTACGGTTCATTTCATGTAGTCGTAGGTAACATTAGCTACGGTTCCTCTCATGTAGTCGTAGGTAACATTAGCTACGGTTCATCTCATGTAGATGTAGGTAACATTAGCTACGATTCATCTCATGTAGTCGTAGGTAACATTAGCTACGGTTCATCTCATGTAGGCGTAGGTAACATTAGCTACGGTTCATCTCCTGTAGTCGTAGGTAACATTAGCTACGGTTCATCTCATGTAGTCGTAGATAACATTAGCTACGGTTCATCTCATGTAGGCGTAGGTAACATTAGCTACGGTTCATCTCCTGTAGTCGTAGGTAACATTAGCTACGGTTCATCTCATGTAGTCGTAGGTAACATTAGCTACGGTTCATCTCATGTAGTCGTAGGTAACATTAGCTACGGTTCATCTCATGTAGTCATAGGTAACATTAGCTACGGTTCATCTCCTGTAGTCGTAGGTAACATTAGCTACGGTTCATCTCATGTAGGCGTAGGTAACATTAGCTACGGTTCATCTCCTGTAGTCGTAGGTAACATTAGCTACGGTTCATCTCATGTAGTCGTAGGTAACATTAGCTACGGTTCATCTCATGTAGGCGTAGGTAACATTAGCTACGGTTCATCTCCTGTAGTCGTAGGTAGCATTAGCTACGGTTCATCTCATGTAGTCGTAGGTAACATTAGCTACGGTTCATCTCATGTAGTCGTAGGTAACATTAGCTACGGTTCATCTCCTGTAGTCGTAGGTAACATTAGCTACGGTTCATCTCATGTAGTCGTAGGTAACATTAGCTACGGTTCATCTCATGTAGTCGTAGGTAACATTAGCTACGGTTCATTTCATGTAGTCGTAGGTAACATTAGCTACGGTTCATCTCATGTAGTCGTAGGTAACATTAGCTACGGTTCCTCTCATGTAGTCGTAGGTAACATTAGCTACGGTTCATCTCATGTAGTCGTAGGTAACATTAGCTACGGTTCATCTCATGTAGTCGTAGGTAACATTAGCTACGGTTCATCTCATGTAGTCGTAGGTAACATTAGCTACGGTTCATCTCATGTAGTCGTAGGTAACATTAGCTACGGTTCATCTCATGTAGTCGTAGGTAACATTAGCTACGGTTCATCTCATGTAGTCGTAGGTAACATTAGCTACGGTTCATCTCATGTAGTCATAGGTAACATTAGCTACGGTTCATCTCATGTAGTCGTAGGTAACATTAGCTACGGTTCATCTCATGTAGTCGTAGGTAACATTAGCTACGGTTCATCTCCTGTAGTCGTAGGTAACATTAGCTACGGTTCATCTCATGTAGTCGTAGGTAACATTAGCTACGGTTCATCTCATGTAGTCGTAGGTAACATTAGCTACGGTTCATCTCATGTAGTCGTAGGTAACATTAGCTACGGTTCATCTCCTGTAGTCGTAGGTAACATTAGCTACGGTTCATCTCATGTAGTCGTAGGTAACATTAGCTACGGTTCATCTCATGTAGTCGTAGGTAACATTAGCTACGGTTCATCTCATGTAGTCGTAGGTAACATTAGCTACGGTTCATCTCCTGTAGTCGCAGGTAACATTAGCTACGGTTCATCTCCTGTAGTCGTAGGTAACATTAGCTACGGTTCATCTCATGTAGTCGTAGGTAACATTAACTACGGTTCATCTCATGTAGTCGTAGGTAACATTAGCTACGGTTCATCTCATGTAGTCGTAGGTAACATTAGCTACGGTTCATCTGATGTAGTCGTAGGTAACATTAGCTACGGTTCATCTCATGTAGTCGTAGGTAACATTAGCTACGGTTCATCTCATGTAGTCGTAGGTAACATTAGCTACGGTTCATCTCATGTAGTCGTAGGTAACATTAGCTACGGTTCATCTCATGTAGTCGTAGGTAACATTAGCTACGGTTCATCTCATGTAGTCGTAGGTAACATTAGCTACGGTTCATCTCCTGTAGTCGCAGGTAACATTAGCTACGGTTCATCTCCTGTAGTCGTAGGTAACATTAGCTACGGTTCATCTCATGTAGTCGTAGGTAACATTAGCTACGGTTCATCTCATGTAGTCGTAGGTAACATTAGCTACGGTTCATCTCATGTAGTCGTAGGTAACATTAGCTACGGTTCATCTCATGTAGTCGTAGGTAACATTAGCTACGGTTCATCTCATGTAGTCGTAGATAACATTAGCTACGGTTCATCTCATGTAGTCGTAGGTAACATTAGCTACGGTTCATCTCATGTAGTCGTAGATAACATTAGCTACGTTCATTTCATGTAGTCGTTGGTAACATTAGCTACGGTTCATCTCATGTAGTCGTTGGTAACATTAGCTACGGTTCATCTCATGTAGTCGTAGGTAACATTAGCTACGGTTCATCTCATGTAGTCGTAGGTAACATTAGCTACGGTTCATCTCATGTAGTCGTAGGTAACATTAGCTACGGTTCATCTCATGTAGTCGTAGGTAACATTAGCTACGGTTCATCTCATGTAGTCGTAGGTAACATTAGCTACGGTTCATCTCATGTAGTCGTAGGTAACATTAGCTACGGTTCATCTCATGTAGTCGTAGGTAACATTAGCTACGGTTCATCTCCTGTAGTCGTAGGTAACATTAGCTACGGTTCATCTCTTGTAGTCGTAGGTAACATTAGCTACGGTTCATCTCATGTAGTCGTAGGTAACATTAGCTACGGTTCATCTCATGTAGTCGTAGGTAACATTAGCTACGGTTCATCTCATGTAGTCGTAGGTAACATTAGCTACGGTTCATCTCATGTAGTCGTAGGTAACATTAGCTACGGTTCATCTCATGTAGTCGTAGGTAACATTAGCTACGGTTCATCTCATGTAGTCGTAGGTAACATTAGCTACGGTTCATCTCATGTAGTCGTAGGTAACATTAGCTACGGTTCATCTCATGTAGTCGTAGGTAACATTGGTCAATTATGGTTCTCCTTTTACGTCCTTTGATTTTCTTGATCCTAAACACTTTTAAATTATTTGGCTTTCGAATCTCTTGGCAACTTTGAGCATACATGCAAGTTAATCATCGTCTTCTGAGTACTGAGCTATTAAGCATAGGAATTTTAAAAAATATCTAATTTTACCTTTACAAAATGTTTTCAAAGATATCAACACCTTGTTGTAAAGTATTCTAGCTGCTAAGCTGAAGTGATGCCTTCGAATGTATACGGTAGCCATCATTATTTGATTAACCGTTAAGGGATATCTGTGTCACAAATGACCACGAATAGTTCCGTTTGTCGTAATCACAATCCGGTACATTCCCAATTCATGATTTATCACAAGGTTTGTAACAAGAGTAATACGACGGGTGTTACTAGTGGAGAAGGAAGTGCCACTCTTCAGAAGCACTCTCGGGTTTATTGGGTTCCTTTAGTTTTCTGTGTAGTGTTTTGTAGATCGGTGTTTGGCTTTTTGTCCTTATTCTTTCTGCCGTACATATCGTTGGCTTCTGTTCATCCCTTTGGCATCGTCAAACTTTTCTTACGGCGTAGATTTTAGAAACGGCAAACATTTCCTGAACTTTTAATTAAATAAGATGCACACATACACAAATGACAATTTAAGATATTTCACAAATTCAAAGTAATACTAATACATTTACATAATTATTCATTTTTCAATAATGAAAGCTGATATTAAAGTTCTAGTAATTTAACAAGTTTGCATTATTTTATTTTCGTAATTTTAATAGAATTATATTGAGAATTTTACTAGTAATGCGTAATGAGATTTTTATAGTTTACCAGGAACAAGTAAGGTTTTACTTAACGTTTTTATATACCTGTATGTGTTATACTATTTTGAATGTCTTTTTATTGTAAATAGAGGAGGGTCTGGTATTATATACATTTTGTATTACTGAATAAATAACAGTGTAAAATGAAAAAATAAAGTTTCATAAAAATCTGTTCCTGCTGTAAAACATTTTTGTAATATATGTGGTAACATAATTTGTATTTTTCGCAGTTCATAAGCTCAATACATTTGTTCTCAACATTCATCATATCAAAGTTATTGATAAATTCAAGTGCCTTTTGCAAAAGTTCATAGCGAATGTCTGAATATAATGGACAAAGAATCAAAATATTAATATCGAATTCGTAATGCAAATTTATATATATTATTCTTGGAGGAAGAGTGTAGCATACATATGCATAAAATTGTAGAAGCTTATTGTAAAATGCTGTTCGTCTCCTCCTTTAGGTATAGGTGGCCATTACCAATTCTGGCTATTCTCCTTAGTCCCTTTGATATTCTGGCTATTCTGCTTAGTCCCTTTGATATGCTGGCTATTCTGGTTAGTCCCTTTGATATTCTGGTTATTCTGCTTAGTCCCTTTGATATTCTGGCTATTCTGCTTAGTCCGTGTCATATTCTGGCTATTCTCCTTAGTCCCTTTGATATTATGGCTATTCTGCTTGGTCCCTTTGATATTCTGGCTATTCTGCTTAGTCCCTTTGATATTCTGGCTATTTTGCTTAATCCCTTTGATATTCTGACTATTCTGCTTAGTCCCTTTGATATGCTGGCTATTCTGCTTAGTCCCTTTGATATTCTGGTTATTCTGCTTAGTCCCTTTGATATTCTGGTTATTCTGCTTAGTCCCTTTGATATTTTGGCTATTCTGCTTAGTCCCTTTGATATTCTGGCTATTCTGCTTAGTCCCTTTGATATTCTGGTTATTCTGCTTAGTCCCTTTGATATTCTGGTTATTCTGCTTAGTCCCTTTGATATTCTGGTTATTCTGCTTAGTCCCTTTGATATTCTGGCTATTCTGCTTAGTCCCTTTGATATTCTGGCTATTCTGCTTAGTCCCTTTGATATTCTGGCTATTCTGCTTAGTCCCTTTGATATTCTGGCTATTCTGCTTAGTCCCTTTGATATTCTGGCTATTCTGCTTAGTCCGTTTGATATTCTGGCTATTCTGCTTAGTCCCTTTGATATTCTGGCTATTCTGCCTAGTCCCTTTCATATTCTGGTTATTCTGCTTAGTCCCTTTGATATGCTGGCTATTCTGCTTAGTCCCTTTGATATTCCTGTCCCCTCAACGTTTTAGTTATTTGGCTTTTCAATCTTTTGATGAAGGTTATACCAGAAACGTGTCGTGTGTACACACAATAGATAGCTATGCTATTATCATTAACTCACACGTATATTCTGTGCATTCTAGCAAATTTGCATACAACTTTTAAAATCTAGCAATGAAGTCCTTGATCCTTGGGTAAACACGCTTTCAAAAATAGTATTACTGTTTGCATATATGAAATATTGCAGAAAATCATCAAAACACCGAATATCTAAAAACTTAGATTCGTCGTCGTCTTGATATAAAACTGAACATCAAATATCAATTGACAATATTAATGTAGTGTCTTAAAATATAAAGTTGATGTGCATGCGGCTAAATAACTGGGATAAAGGCGAGGTTCTCTGAACCTTTTCCCAGATTTGCCCCGAATACACTCAAACATTATAGTTAAGATACTGTATTAATTTTCATTCTGCAGAAAAATCACATTAATCCATTGACGTTTGCATTTTCAATTAGATAACAAAATTATAGAATTATCCCTTGACTGTCACCTTTGAAGCCCGGTATACACGATGCAAGCTTTGCATCCAAGTCTCCATTCAAGTTTCTTGAATTCAAGTTTTTTGATCGTGTATACCATACAAGAAACTTGAATCAAAAAACTTCAACGGACTTGGATGGAATAGAAACGCATCCTATTTTTTTTCAACTTGGATGGAACTTGGATGGAGATTGACCAATCAGAAAACAGAATCCTCATCAGCATCAATTTCTGAATGTAGATAATAACAACTACACTGTTGTGCAAAGATTGCGGGAAAAGAGGAAACTCCAAAATGCAGGAAAAAGACAGTTATATGGACTAATGAAATGATTGAAGATCTAATAGACTTCATAGAAATACATCCCATCGTTGCCTTCGAAGCCATTTACGAGCCTATGTTAACCTCTTTTTGGAGCTTAATCTCCTTCGCAGTACAATTGTACATAATAATGCAATACAAAGGGTAGCACCCTCCTCTCCTCCCAAAAATGCCATTTTGTTTGTTGTATCTCCCGCCAAAACTTATGTGTATTCATCAAAATTTCTTGCATCGTGTATACACAAACTTGAATTCAAGTTTTCTTGAATGGAGACTTGGATGCAAAACTTGTATCGTGTATACCGGGCTTGATATTTTGTCAACAAGAAGTGGACTGGATTTGCAACTAATTTCCCAAAGCTCAACAGGCAAAACATATGAAAGGGGTTCCAGAAAAGCTATATTTCGGTCAGTGACATTATATAGCAAACATTTATACAGTCAATACAATCTGAGCTCAAATAGAACAAGTGTAGGGTAAAATATAATATTTAGTCATTAAATAGAACAAATATAGGATAAAAAATAATATTTAGTCATTAAATAGAACAAATGTAGGATAAAAAATAATATTTAGTCATTAAATAGAACAAGTGTAGGATAAAAATTAATATTTAGTCATTAAATAGAACAAGTGTATGGTAAAAAATAATATTAAGTCATTAAATAGAACAAGTGTAGGGTAAAAAAATAATATTTAGTCATTAAATAGAACAAGTGTATGGTAAAAAATAATATTTAGTCATTAAATAGAACAAGTGTAGGGTAAAAAAATAATATTTAGTCATTAAATAAAACAAGTGTAGGGTAAAAAATAATATTTAGTCATTAAATAGAACAAGTGTAGGGTAAAAAATACTATTTAGTCATTAAATAGAACAAGTGTAGGATAAAAAATAATATTTAGTCATTAAATAGAACAAGTGTAGGGTAAAAAATAATATTTAGTAATTAAATAGAACAAGTGTAGGGTAAAAAATAATACATAGTCATTAAATAGAACAAGTGTAGGGTAAAACATAATATTTAGTCATTAAATAGAACAAGTGTAGGGTAAAACAATTATATTTAGTCATTAAATAGAACAAGTGTATGGTAAAAAATAATATGTAGTCATTAAATAGAAAAAGTGTGTGTTAAAAAATAATATTTAGTCATTAAATAGAACAAGTGTAGGGTAAAAATAATATTTAGTCATTAAATAGAACAAGTGTAGGATAAAAATAATATTTAGTCATTAAATAGAACAAGTGTAGGGTAAAAAATAATATTTAGTCATTAAATAGAACAAGTGCAGGATAAAAAATAATGTGCAGTCAATAAATCGAACTGTTTATTCTATAGACTCTCCGTATATTTTTAATATTCTATGAGATTTCTGTGGTATGCAGTTTTAACGTTTGGAATAATTTATCATGGCAGCATATATATTGGAAATATTGAAGCATTTGATGAGACTATTGAATCATGGCTTTCGTATGTTGAAAGACTAGGAAAATATTTCAAAGCAAACAAAATGGACGATTCTTTGAAAGTTGCATGACTATTAAGTTTAATTGGTGGAAAAACTTACAATCTCCTTCGTACTTTAACAAGTCCGACAAAACCTGCAGAAAAATCTTATCGGGAGATAATCAAATTGCTGGGAGATCATGTATCACCAAAGCCGTTGTCAATTGCAGAACGATTTAGATTTCACAAACGTAAGCAATTAGAAGGTGAATCCATCAATGACTATGTTGCAGTGCTACGTATGCTCGCCGAACATTGTGATTTTGAAGATAGACTTGCCGATGATCTTAGAGACAGACTTGTTTGTGGAATGCGTCATGAAAACATTCAAAAGAAATTACTGTCAGAGGCTGGTTTAACATTGAAAAAGTCTATAAGAATTTCCGTTGCAATGGAAACAGCAGCAAAAGACGCTGTTGAACTACGAAAGTCGCACAGTGGAGCACCTGTGCATAAGCTACATGCCAGGAGAAAACCACAGCCTCGACAGAAGAAACAAAACACACCGAAATGTTATCGATGTGATGGTCAGGGACATTACGCCAATGAATGCAGATTTAAAGAGGCCATATGTCATAAGTGCAACAAAACTAGACACATTAAGAAGGCATGCAAACTAAAGAAGATATCAGATACACGAAGCTACACTTACTAGGGGATAACGAAGATGATGAATTCGATAGTTATGGAATATATAGTGTAATCAAGAAAGCAAAGGATGCAAATGTTATTAAAAACGTGTGTTGAAAAGGTTAATATTCCAATGTAATTAGATACAGGATCTGCCGTATCTGTTATTTCACATGTGGATTATCGTAAATATTTTCCTACATTACCGCTTGATAGTACCAGTGTCACCTTGAAAACCTATTCAGGAGAGACAATTATTCCAGAGGGGGTAATGCATGTTAATGTTCAATACAATAATCAAAGTGCAAATTTGGATCTATTGTGTTGTTCGAAAAGGAGAATCGCGAGTTGTTAGATCATTTTTAATTGAATTGGAAGGAAATAAAATCTTTGAAAAGTGGCAGAGGAGTATGAAAAGTCGAATCCGAAATTATGCAAATTGCTTGTTAAATACAAAGATCTGTTTCGAAATGGCATTGGATGTTTAACACAAAAGATAGCGACATTATCTATAAAGCCACAATCAACACCAACATTCATCAAAGCGAGACCGATTTCGCTTGCAGTGCGTTCGAAGGTAGAAAAGGAAATTGAGAAACTGGAAGGAGATGGTATCATTTCAAAATCGAAATGAGTGATTGGGCTTCCCCTATTGTACCAGTACTTAAGAAGGACGGTTCCGTAAGAATCTGTGATTTGAAGATAACTGTGAATCAGGTGCTACAAGTAGATCATTATACACTTCCACGCATAGAAGACATTTTTGCAACACTAGGAGGTGGTCGAAAATTTACGAAGCTGGACATTAGACAAGCGTATTTACACATACCGCTTGATGAAGATTCAAAGAAGTTACTAGCAATTAACATTCACAAGGGGTTTTATGAATACAACCGGCTAACATTTGGTATTGCGTCTGCACCATATATTTGGCAGCGCGCTATGGACCAAATTTTGCAAGGATTAAGTGGTGTACAGTGTGTTCTTGACGACATGATATTCACAGGAACAAATGATGATGAACATTTGAAAAATCTTGAAAATGTACTTCAAAGGTTGCAGGACAACATTGAGCTCCGGGCAAACATTGAAAAGTGTTCATTTTTACAAGACAGTGTAGTTTATTGGTGACATGAAATAAGTAAAGAGGGACTGCAGAAAACTAAAGATAAAGTAGAAGCAGCTGTAAATACTCCAGCGCCAAAGAACACTACACAGCTACGAGCTCTGTTAGGGTTAGTGAACTATTATCACAAGTTTTTGCCCAACCTTGCTACTCAAATTCGTCCATTGAGCGAATTATTGGAAAGGGACAGAACATGGGTATGGAATGAAAGTTGTAATCGTGCATTTCTGAAGGTAAATGATATGATTACGTCAGATGGTGTGTTGACACATTATGATCCTAATTTACCAGTACGATTAGCGTGCGATGCATCACCCTATGGTCTAGGGTCAGTATTATCTCATGTTATGACAGACGGAACAGAAAGGCCCGTGGCATTTGCATCATGTTCTTTTACGAAATCAGAGCGGAAGTATGCCCAAATTGACAAGGAGGCGTTTGAAATTGTATGGAGTGTAAAGAAGTTTTATACTTACTTATTTAGAAGATCATTCACTTTAGTGACCGATCATCACCCATTGACCTCAATATTCAGCCCAAATAAGGGAATACCGGTAACTACAGCGACTAGATTGTAAAGGTATGCTTTATTTTGTCAGGATTTAATTACCAGATAGAATATAAAAACACTAAACGACATACAAATGCCGATAGTCTGTCTAGACTACCTTTAGCTGAACCTGACAGGCAAGATACCATTGACGGCGAGGATGTGTTCAACATGTCACAGATTGAACATTTACTCGTCACAAGTGCTCTAATTCAGAGAGAGACCAGTCGTGACAATGTGCTAAGCAAGAGTACATGATCATGTTGCAAATGGTTGGAAAGACACAAATACGTATGAAATGCTTAGACCATTCTACAGGGATGTCTACTCTGGGGCATACGTGTCATTGTGCCCGTCAAGCTTCGAACACAGATCTTAAATCTGTTACATGAAAGTCACCCAGGCTTAGTAATAATGAAGGCGTTAGCTTGAAGCTATGTATGGTGGCCGGGAATTGATAGCGAGAAGTTAGTAAAACAGTGTGTCAGACGAACCAGAATATGTCCACCATTGCGCAATTACACCCTTCGGAGTGGCCTTCTTCTCCATGGGAGAGGGTACATAATAGACTTTGCAGGACATTTCTTGACAGAAGGTTTTTGCTTTAGTAGACGCTCACTCGAAAGGCCAGAAATTGTTGAAATGAAAACCACGACATCGACAAAAACTATTGAAGTTCTGAGGTCGATATTTTCACGTAATGGAATACCAGCACAAATAGCGTCTGATAATGGAAGTCAGTTTTCATCAGATGAATTTGCTACATTTATGAAACGCAATGGTATCAAGCATTTTAAATCCGCACCATATCATCCAGCGACAAATGGGTTAACGGAAAGATTCATCCAAACTTTTAAGAACAGTATGCGTGCAATGAAGGATGAAAACAGAGACATTAACCAGAAAATAGCAAATTTTCTGTTAACGTACCGCAACACCCCCCATTCCACAACAAATGAAACACCAGCGAAACTTTTCTTGGGACGAAATTTAAGAACACGCTTGAGATTAATAAAGCCTAATATTCAGATCAATGTTTCCAGAAATCAAATGAATACAACATTTCCAGAGAAACGAACAATGAACAGTGGTTATTTTGATGATGGACAGTCTATAATTGCACTGGATTACAAGGGGAAAGGGAACAAATGGACATCTGTAATTATCACAGAACGAGAAGGTCCGTTAATGTATAAAGTGGAAATTGAACCAGGAGCTATTTGGAGAAGACACATAGATCAATTACGAGACAGTGAAATTAATGAAAATAACATTGAAGAACCTGCAATCGTTTTACCATCAGTAAATATCCCATCTACCACCGTAACTGACAATACAGTAAATGATTCAAGAAAGAATTCAAATACTGAAACATCAGAAATTAACAATCCGATAGAACGACGTTACCCTAGAAAACTTCGTAAACCACCAAGAAGATTAATTGTGGAAAAATGATTTTGTGTATTAAATCACACTGTGTTTTAGAGGCATAATAAATCCTCTGTGTGATTATATAGGGGTTATGTGTGTTTAACGCCACTTTCAACAATATTTCAGTTATATTGTGGCGGTCAGTTTTGTTGGTGGAAGAAACCGGAGTACCCGGAGAAAACCAACGACCTGTCAAAAGTCACTAACAAACTTTATCACATTATGTTGTATCGAGTACACCACGCCATGCACGGGGTCCGAATTCACAACTTTATTGGGGATAGGCACTGATTGCACAGGAGTTGTACCATACGATCATGACCACGATGGCCCCTAGATGCGAGCACTCTGAGGTATATGTCATATATTTTATCAGATTCTGTAAGCATTTGTTTAAATACTTTTTTATTTAATCTACAAATGTCAAGAGTATTTGATTGATTGAGTGAGTGATTGTTGTTTAACGCCAACTCCGATTGAGTGAGTCATTGCGGTGTAAAATGCCCTGAAATTCAAGTTTTCAGACATGGCCGTCCCGGTCGTGTATTGGTAATAGTGCTCGCCTCGAGTCGTGGTAAATCGTGTGTTTGATTACCCGTCGGGTTAAACCAAAGACTATGAAATTGGTATGAACTGATTCTCTGCACACATCATTCAAGAGTTATAAGCAATGACTGATTGTCTCGAAATCATGATGATTTGTCCGATTTACGGGAGCCGTACATGTATACCTGTAGACAGTTGCTTCAGCGACCTAGCACTATGACAAAGCCCAGCTAAGCATGTTGGTCTAGTACACAGCTGACATAATCTCATTAAATGAAATTTGTCCTCTCCATAAAATAACTGAAAAATTACTCACTCGATGTTAAACAACAATCGCTCACCGTCACTCGAGTGTTCGGTCAGCCTGGGCTATTATGTCAAAAACCAGTAGTTGTATCGATCATTAGAGGACGCTTAGAGGAAGCTATGGTGTTTAACGCCATTATCAACAATATTCCAGTTATATCGTGGCGGTTAATGATGCATGGTTAGAACTATAGATCAACACCTTTTTTTATTTTTTTTTATTTTCGGTCCATCGTGGTCGTGATCGCATGGTACATGTAGTAGAATTAACAACTACCTCTGCAATCAGTGCCTAACATCACTAAAATTGTGAGTTTGAAATCTGCTCATGGCGAGGTGCTCTTGATACAATATTATGTGACAAAGTTTGTCAGTGACTTGTAGAAGGTCGCCCGTTTTCTCCACCAATAAAACTTGCCGCCATGATGTAACTGAAATATTGTTGAAAGTGGCATTAAACACCATAATCCTAATCTTTCAAATAGTAATTGTTTGTTTTCTCAGTTCAAAAAATTAAGCTCACTGTGGTCTTGTTTTAATTTATTTACTGTATATTATACTGACACTGTGTTCTTTCCCACAGAGAACCAATTTTATATTCTGGCTTGACCCGGCTGTGGATCTAACCCATGACCTACGATCTGTCACACTCGTGGCAAGCCACACTAACAATCATGCGTACCACCATACTAATTGATTGAAATGGCAATACATAAAATAAGAATATTCGCATGTAAATGAATTTTATATAAGAAGTAATATATGTACTATACAAACAAAATAAACGAAAATAACAAGCACTTTGTCATGATCAGTAAGAGTCAATAAGCACTAGGAACCCAGTCTATTATTATAGCGAAAATGTCTAAACCCAATTCAGGTATCAAAGATCGTGAAATAAACAGAATCAAGTTTACAACAAAGATTCAATAGAAAACTTAAGTGGAAATCTTCCGGTGCAGCTTTGTCCACTCTGTTTGGTATTTGAAATGTTTTGAAGGGGTAGTTTCCTGTTCACATTTGTTGAGTTTTCACATGGTTCACCACACTTGTGTCTTTTCGGTCTATATATGCATGGAAACTCTGGTTCCATGGTTGGTAGATATTACCTTGTGGTATCTGAATCATTGACATCGGATAAACGTCTTGTTCTCTCTCTGGTTCCAAGGTTGGTAGATATTACCTTGTGATATCTGTATCATGGACATCTCAGAAACGTCTTGTCTTCTCTCTGGTTCCAAGGTTGGTAGATATTGCCTTGTGGTATCTGAATCATTGACATCTGATAAACGTCTTGTTCTCTCTCTGGTTCCAAGGTTGGTAGATATTACCTTGTGATATCTGTATCATGGACATCTGAGAAACGTCTTGTCTTCTCTCTGGTTCCAAGGTTGGTAGATATTACTTTGTGGTATCTGAATCATTGACATCTGATAAACGTGTTGTTCTCTCTCTGGTTCCAAGGTTGGTAGATATTACCTTGTGATGTCTGTATCATGGACATCTGAGAAACATCTTGTCTTCTCTCTGGTTCCAAGGTTGGTAGATATTACCTTGTGGTATCTGAATCATTGACATCTGATAAACGTCTTTGTCTCTGTCTGGTTCCAAGTTTGGTAGATATTACCTTGTAGTATCTGTATCATGGACATCTGAGAAACGTCTTGTCTTCTCTCTGGTTCCAAGGTTGGTAGATATTACCTTGTGGTATCTGAATCATTGACATCTGGTAAACGTCTTGTTCTCTCTCTGGTTCCAAGGTTGATAGATATTGCCTTGTGGTATCTGTATCATTGACATCTGAGAAACATCTTGTCTTCTCTCTGGTTCCAAGGTTGGTAGATATTACCTTGTGGTATCTGAATCATTGACATCTGATAAACGTCTTGTTCTCTCTCTGGTTCAAAGGTTGGTAGATATTACCTTGTGGTATCTGAATCATTGACATCTGATAAACGTCTTGTTCTCTCTCTGGTTCCAAGGTTGATAGATACGGTCTTGTGGTATCTGAATCATTGACATCTGATAAACGTCTTGTTCTCTCTGCTTCCAAGGTTGATAAATATTACCTTGTGGTATCTGTGTCATAGGCATCTGAGAAACGTCGTGTCTTCTCTCTGGTTCCAAGGTTGGTAGATATTACCTTGTGGTATCTGAATCATTGACATCTGATAAACGTCTTGTTCTCTCTCTGGTTCCAAGGTTGGTAGATATTACCTTGTGATATCTGTATCATGGACATCTGAGAAACGTCTTGTCTTCTCTCTGGTTGCAAGGTTGGTAGATATTACTTTGTGGTATCTGAATCGTTGACATCTGATAAACGTCTTGTTCTCTCTCTGGTTCCAAGGTTGGTAGATATTACCTTGTAGTATCTGTATCATGGACATCTGAGAAACGTCTTGTCTTCTCTCTGGTTGCAAGGTTGGTAGATATTACTTTGTGGTATCTGAATCATTGACATCGGATAAACGTCTTGTTCTCTCTCTGGTTCCAAGGTTGGTAGATATTACCTTGTGATATCTGTATCATGGACATCTCAGAAACGTCTTGTCTTCTCTCTGGTTCCAAGGTTGGTAGATATTGCCTTGTGGTATCTGAATCATTGACATCTGATAAACGTCTTGTTCTCTCTCTGGTTCCAAGGTTGGTAGATATTACCTTGTGATATCTGTATCATGGACATCTCAGAAACGTCTTGTCTTCTCTCTGGTTCCAAGGTTGGTTGATATTACTTTGTGGTATCTGAATCATTGACATCTGATAAACGTCTAGTTCTCTCTCTGGTTCCAAGGTTGGTAGATATTACCTTGTAGTATCTGTATCATGGACATCTGAGAAGCGTCTTGTCTTCTCTCTGGTTGCAAGGTTGGTAGATATTACCTTGTGGTATCTGAATCATTGACATCTGATAAACGTGTTGTTCTCTCTCTGGTTCCAAGGTTGGTAGATATTACCTTGTGATGTCTGTATCATGGACATCTGAGAAACATCTTGTCTTCTCTCTGGTTCCAAGGTTGGTAGATATTACCTTGTGGTATCTGAATCATTGACATCTGATAAACGTCTTTGTCTCTGTCTGGTTCCAAGTTTGGTAGATATTACCTTGTAGTATCTGTATCATGGACATCTGAGAAACATCTTGTCTTCTCTCTGGTTCCAAGGTTGGTAGATATTACCTTGTGGTATCTGAATCATTGACATCTGGTAAACGTCTTGTTCTCTCTCTGGTTCCAAGGTTGATAGATATTGCCTTGTGGTATCTGTATCATTGACATCTGAGAAACATCTTGTCTTCTCTCTGGTTCCAAGGTTGGTAGATATTACCTTGTGGTATCTGAATCATTGACATCTGATAAACGTCTTGTTCTCTCTCTGGTTCAAAGGTTGGTAGATATTACCTTGTGGTATCTGAATCATTGACATCTGATAAACGTCTTGCTCTCTCTCTGGTTCCAAGGTTGATAGATACGGTCTTGTGGTATCTGAATCATTGACATCTGATAAACGTCTTGTTCTCTCTCTGGTTCCAAGGTTGGTAGATATTACCTTGTGATATCTGTATCATGGACATCTGAGAAACGTCTTGTCTTCTCTCTGGTTGCAAGGTTGGTAGATATTACTTTGTGGTATCTGAATCGTTGACATCTGATAAACGTCTTGTTCTCTCTCTGGTTCGAAGGTTGGTAGATATTACCTTGTAGTATCTGTATCATGGACATCTGAGAAACGTCTTGTCTTCTCTCTGGTTGCAAGGTTGGTAGATATTACCTTGTGGTATCTGAATCATTGACATCGGATAAACGTCTTGTTCTCTCTCTGGTTCCAAGGTTGATAGATATTGCCTTGTGGTATCTGTATCATTGACATCTGAGAAACATCTTGTCTTCTCTCTGGTTCCAAGGTTGGTAGATATTACCTTGTGGTATCTGAATCATTGACATCTGAGAAATGTCGTTGTCTCTCTCTCGTTCCAAGGTTGGTAGATATTACCTTGTGGTATCTGAATCATTGACATCTGATAAACGTCTTGTTCTCTCTCTGGTTCCAAGGTTGATAGATACGGCCTTGTGGTATCTGTGTCATGGACATCTCAGAAACGTCTTGTCTTCTCTCTGGTTCCAAGGTTGGTAGATACTACCTTGTTGTATCTGTATCATGGACATCTGAGAAACGTCTTGCCTTCTCTCTTGTTCCATTAATTTTTCCTTTAGTTGGTGAAGCTCACATTTGTTTTTTTGTAGTGACACAATGTGTGTTCTCTCCAACAGAATGGTCGACAACTTAGACAGTTTATTTACAGATCTAGAACATGGAACAACACATCTAAGAATGTCCATTGCTGTGTTCAATTGGTGTATGTGTTGTCGTTCTTTGTCGTTGGTGCGTAGGCGGACTGCTTCTGGAACTCTTTCCTTAACTCTTTTCCTTTGTATGTTTTCATAAGGATTTTAGTAGATTCGGCAAATTCGCTGATTTCAAGTCAATGTGCTCTGTGTTACTGCTTTGCTTGATGGCATTTACGGAGGTGACAGTTTTGTCTGGTCTGGGTTTCCTGTATTGTAAATATTTTGAACCCTCGAAAGCCTCAAATTCTACTGCTATGGAGATAGTCCTGTCCAAAGGAGATGGATGTGCAAACTGCGCATGTCGTTTCAGCTCTGGGTTTCCCAAACCGGGTACGTATTGTTCAATGATCAGGTCAACAAGAAACAAAAAATGCTTATGGCGGTCATGTTTTAACAGATCAGGACGAAATGCGCAATCTTTATTGGACTGTCCACAGATGCTTCCTATCAAGTTTCGGCTCAATTGGCCAAGTAGGTTCAGAGGAAATCATTTTTTAAGAGATCGACCAACCAGAAACAAGAATTGTCTCTGTCGACCATGTTTCTTAACCGATCGGGACGAATCCATAGATGTATCCTATCAAGTTTCCGTTCATTTGGCTAAGCGTTTTCGGAGAAGATTAAAGTGTGAAAAGTTAACGGACGACGGACACCAAGTGATGGAAAAAGCTCACTTTGTCACTAGTGGAGCAGAAACTGCTTTCCCTTCCGGAGTTCACCACTAGTGAGGTTCGTGTTGATCAATCTTTATATATCATTGTTTGTTTTCTTTTGGCCATTGTATTGCGTGTCCTTTGATTTACGACTTCTGATTAACACTTTGGAATCTTTCCTTGTTTTGCCTACCAGAATTGAGATTTGTCTACTCTTCCATCTATAAAATATTTCATGTTTCATCAATTTGTTTGGTTTATACAGATTACTGTTTTTGCACTGTTTCCTGCAATGATATTTTACGCTTGTCCTGCTGATTGGCCTTGTGCAAGTTCCCTATTCATATATAATCCGGCTGGCCACGTTATAGCTGTTGACCTTAATATTATCAACAACACCTCTTTACGAGATGTGTTCGCGAAAGAGCCTAAGTTTTTTTATCGTGAGCCTAAATCCATAAACTGGAAACATAACTTTAAAATTCTTATGGATTCCGTCGAAGATTATGCCAGAGAATTGGCAAAGCGTTAAAAGAAGGACTTAGATTCTCTTTTCGAATGGGCGAGGAGAGTGAGGTCCCTTATACAAATTATAATTAAAAATATCAGTGGGTCTATGAGCACTCGCTCTACATCAATCTTTAAAGACCCAAATGTTGCTAAACACCTATCTCTCCTCCATGACAAATATGTCATTGTCTCCGCCGATAAGGCCCCTAACAATATTGTTCTTGTGTGTAAATCACATTGCGTAGACTGCTTGATAAAGGAATTAGGTATTGACAATTCACTTGACCTCCCTACATACAAATGTATATCCCGACGACACTTACGAAAAAGGAAATCCTGGACAAGTATAGACCTGTTTTATGATCCTTTGGAATTTCAGCCAAAGATGAAGAACTGGATCTACCTTCACTCTACTGGATTCCTAAATTACGCAAGTTTCCCTTCAATATTTTCTAAGAGGACTGTCCATAGATGCTTCCTACCAAGTTTCGGTTCATTTGGTTAAGCGGTTTGAGAGGAGAAGATTTGAAAAATCGACTAATCAGAAACAAGAATTGCTTGTGATGGCCATGTTTGTTAACGGATCGGGACGAAATGTGCAATCTTGATAGAGTACCTCGCATAGATGCTTCCTACTAAGTTTCGGTTCATTTGGCCAAGCGGTTTCGGAGGTTTTTAGAATTCGACCAATCATAAACAATAATTGCCTGTGGCGGACGTGTTTGTTAACAAATCAGGACGAAATGTGCAATCTTTATAGAAGACCTTCAATAAATGCTTCCTGTCAAGTTTCGGGTAATTCAATAGATGCTTCCTACATTAATTTGACCAAACGGTTTCAAAGAAGAACATTTTTAAAAATCGACCAATCAGAAACAAGAATTGCCTGTAGCCGCCATGTGTGCTAACAGATTGGAACGAAATGGGTAATCTTTATAGAGAATAGTCCATAGATGCTCCCTACCAGGTTTTGGTTCATTTGGTCAAGCGGTTTCAGAGGAGAATATTAAAAAAAATTGACCAATCAGAAACAAGAATTGCCTGTGGTGGCCATGTTTGTTAACGGATCGGGACGAAATGTGCAATCTTCATAGCATACCTCTCATAGATGCTTCCTACTAAGTTTCGGTTCATTTGGCCAAGCGGTTTCAGAGATTAAAAAAAACTCGATCTATCAGAAGCAAGAATTGTCTGTGGCGGCCATGCTTGTTAACGGATTGGGACGAAATGTGCAATCCTTAGAGAGAACCTTCCGTTGATGCTTCCTGTAATGTTTGAGTACATTAATAAGGCCAAGCGGTTTCAGAAGAGAAGATTGTTAATAATCGACCAATCAGAAACAAGAATTTTCTGTGGCGACCATGTTTATTAACGGATCGGGGAGAAATGTGCAATCGAAATTGACAGTGAAGGGCGGTTAAGAACTTTACGACAAAAGAGATGATTCCATTTTTCTATTGTGAACTTTCCATTTATATGTGGCAACATTCTAGCAGCACCTGCATATGTAGTATATATCTCTCAGTTGATAATCCAGAGCTAGTGGTTCCTATCAGGATTTCCTTGATAGAGGGTTGCTTCTAACAAGGAAGCTACTGAACCAAGGGTTCTTGTTGATTAAGTTGAAGTCATCACTACGAAAGTTTTACGATCACCACCATGACTTGGTTGACCATTATGGAATATCTGTGTCACAAATGACCACGGAAATGTTCCACTTGTCGCACACTTCTCGGTTCTTTCCTCATTCATGACTCATCACCTGTTTGTAACTAGATTAAATCGACGGGTGCCACTAGTGGAGCAGAAACGGCTTACCCTTCTGGAGCGGTGATACTAAACAGTCGACTAGAGTCGATTAGAGTCGACTAGAGTCTACTACTGAAATAACGCAAAATAAACATGTAAAAGTATTGCATTACTTTGTAGATGATATTAAATGACTTAAATGATATTTATAAGTTAATTTAATTTATGTTTTACTTCTCACGGAGTGAAAATATACAAGAAATACCGGCGCGATTTACTTCCGCTTTACCAAAAATAGAGACGAGTAACTTTTATAGTTCTTTTCGATTGAGATATGAAATATTATTTTTGCCAAATAACTCATAAATAGTATTTGAGTATTAAATCATATTATTAAGGCACAGGCTACGAATACGACGGATACGTATTCATAGCCTGGGTTCTACAAGTACGACGGGCGGAAGTTGTGACTAATGATCAACCGGTTTCCGGAAATGGACCCCTATTTTACGGAAATTAATCACGTATTGCTAGCATCTAGAGGCTACGAATACGACAGATTTTTGTTTTCTTAAATATATTGTTTTTATTTCATTAAATGACAATTTATGATTTTTTTATATAATTTTCTGTTTGTAGTTTATTTTTATTCCAATAAAATCTGATGCATTGAAAAACTAGTCTTACAATAAACGATTCAGCCCATAGATTTCACTGGTATGAGTACTTCTCAGAGTACAACTCACACTTCCCAATACTAATTATTTTCAAAATGGACGACAATGGTAGTGCGCTCCGTGTTGGAGCAAAGTATAAATCTTTTACAGATTTAGAGTGTGCCCTAAGAATATTCCAACAGGATAACTACGTCCAACTTTATAGGCGTAGCTCAAGGAAGCTTGGTACGGGGTCCAAATATAAAAACATGGAAGTATAGGAGATTGTCCAAGTAACTCTCCATTCCTTAAAAATAATGGAGCCGAGGCCCATTGTTTTTAAGGAATGGAGAAATACGAGGACATTCTCCAACTTAAAATCCACCCATTGTACTTTATTAATTGTATTAATTATTAATCTTGTAACAAAAAAGAAAATGTTTTCAGTTACGTTATTATGTTTTTATATTCTTACACCAGGTAAAAATGTTTTTTCAGTACATTCCAAATGAAGTGTCCTATGTCTATAAGAGTTCGTTGTAAAGATGATGAAACTCTGGAAATAACGAACATCGTTCATGAACATAACCATGAGGTTTCAAATGCAGCTTTCAACCACCTGTTTCACCAAAGTAGTCTCGTCAGTGGACAAAAAAATGAAATTGCTTGAAATAACTTTGAACATTAATTTAATACATTGTCTTACTTGAAATTTTAAATTGTATATGATAATTCTTAAATTAAAAATATCTATGTATATTTTTTTTCTTTAAACTTTATAGTATCACAGTAATAAATGTCTAAAAACAATATATTTAAGAAAACAAAAATCCGTCGTATTCGTAACCTCTAGATGCTAGCAATACGTGATTAATTTCCATAAAATAAGGGTCCATGTCCGGAAACCGGTTGATAATTAGTCACAACTTCCGCCCGTCGTACTTGTAGAACCCAGGCTACGAATCCGTCGTATTCGTAGCCTGTGCCTATTATTGAAGCACATGCATGTTGAAATTCAGGTCAGATTCATGTTTGTCAAAGCAAAATAAAAGCGCTTATAAATTTAAAATCATTATCGGTATAGGACATGAAAATGATTGACGTATCTGAAGTTCACTAAATGAACACATGAGATGATGATACATAAATAAAATACAAAATCAATATAATGGATTTTTTTTTAAAGCCAAATATTTTAATTATGATAGACTGACAAGTTTTACACATGCACAATTTTCTTTATCCTTATTAATCGTGTTTTATACATTTTTTTCCTGAACTTTTGTTTTGATTTGAATATTTGAATCTTTTAAATAAAGGCCAATATGTATTTCATTGTGTCTTGTTAATTTAACCTCGGCTGGATATTGATTGAATTAATGGTACGTCGAGGCCATGAGCAATATGGGGGTGGGCCTTCCCTTTCCCTTAATTAAAAAAAAAGTTTTATTCTTTAGCTTTATCGAAGAAATTAAGTTTAATACATGGGAACTTTTTAACCTACCAAGATGTCCTCTTAGGTAGTCCGCGATCATTTCTATTTACATATTATTTATTTTTAAAACAATTATATTGAAAGTTATAACCACTTAGACATCCTGCACGAGGCTCGGAATATCAATTATGGTTAGCGATTAAAAAGCTTATTTTAAAAAAAGGAATGAAATAAGTAATAGTTTATTTTAAAAGAGAAGTATATAAAGTAATATTTTTTTTTAAAAGTCATGATAAAAAAGTGATAAAATCCTGTAAAAGGTTTGATCACATAAACATCCTGCACGAGGCTCGAGATATCCATTATCAACCGGGTTAACGCGTTATCGTGAAATCGGTACTTATCATTAACGCGGTTGTAAACATTTGCCAACGTGAAAACCAATGTCCAGCGGAAAAGGTCAATTTCATCATAGCCAGAAATGATAGGTGATTTGCTCATTTGCATATTCAAAATGGCGGCTCAAAGAGAATTTGGATTTTAACATATAGTTGAACGGGAAACTTTCTATTAGCTTGAGCCGGACAATTTGCCGGGATAAAAAATCAAACTATGCACCGGTTTGAACAATATCTCAAAATATTACAGCTGTACCATGAAAACTCAAGGTTCCCACCCAGTTTCAAATTTTGAAGCGTAAGCGCCATTCAAAAGCATTGAGAAGAAGTGAAAAAATGCATCCTGCACGCTTTTCAAGACCTAAAAGCACTTTTCTTACAATCCCCATTCTATCTGCCGGGACAAATTCGGTCAGTTCCGGTAACATTGTTGAGGAATCTTTCTTCGATAAATATTTTGCTGAAAAATTAAAGGTTCCCACGATAATTTAAAAGAGGCCTTCACAAGTTTTTTTTAACCTTTCTAGTAGATATTCAATAGGGGTTCACGCAAAAAAATCTACTATTTCGTAAAACTGCTTCTGCTAGACATAGCATTATTTGAGTAAGCACCGCATTCCATTGTAAATGTAAATAAACAATTAAAAAAAGGCTCCACAAGGGTATTTTTTTATTTCGACAAAACAACAGAATAAGTAGAATCTAACTATATAATACAATAATTATTGGTAACAATACTGCTGATATATAAAGTTAAAAAAATTTAACAATTTAAATACTAAGCGATTTCAATGACATACTAATACTTATATAAATGTGGGGCAGAAATTGAACAAAAATGCACAATATATTTTTTATCTACATATTTTTATTTCGTGGAAAAAGGGGGGCCAGTGCATTAAATGTATTTTCGATTTTTTACACACATCATCGGATTCCTAATAAACATATGATGACAATTAATTTTGATACGATTACAAATAATTATGAAGTTATTTATGTGATCAAAACTGTGATGAAATATTATTTAAAAAAAATAGATGCGAGTTTTCATCAGCGTTTTCCAAATATGGTTCAACGTTTATTTGCTGACGTCATACATTACGCGATTTGGTTTATGAATATTCATGAGCAAAATCACCCATGATTTCTGGCTATGTTAAATGCTTTATCTTTTTTTCAGGAAAGCATTATGTCTTTGCATTCACATACTAATGTTCAATGAGCAGCAGATAGAACACGGAAAATTATTTTACAACACAAGAGATACGCTCCCTTAAAGTGTAATACTTAACAAAATGTAGTAAGATTTTCTTACATTATCGCTGGTTATACAAATAGATGGCTAGCTTTGGACAAAAAAACTACGCTCTACTCTTTTTCCTTCATTCCAGAAGCTATCAAAAAAAGGTTGGAGTCCAGATTTGTTTAAATCGGCTGAAAACTTAATTGTTTTAAGTTTGGTACAATGATAAAATGTAACCTTTGACACGGTTGATGTTATCGGATAACGCGGTTTTTAACACGACAATGTTATCGTGAAGACGGTTTGAAATCAGAATTTTGTGTAACAAATAACTCTTAAAAAGGAAATGATGTCTTATGAATGCATGATTTCACTATAGGTGATGATTTCTAAGTTATTCGGAAAAGAAATTCAACAGGTGCCTTACCGATCAATCACATATTACACATATATATGTTGCTAAACAAATGTTTTAGTAGTGTTCTGGCTCATTGTACCAAGCTTCATCGTGACAGAAGCATGTAGTAGTGGTCTGCACTCGTCCATCATAGTAATCCTCTGAATTCGTTCATTTATATGATATGATTGTTACTGTTGAATGTGTTATAGACCGCCATATTTATATATCAATTTTTACGGTAGTAATTGGCTTTATTGTTTTGATTGGAGCGCACATCAACAGATCCAAATATAATGCTACTGCTTCAAAGATGGTATCCATAGGTACATGTAGATATTACAATGAAAGTCACGTGAACATTCGCCACTTGTTTCACTTCATTGCAGGGGTGGATCCAGGATTTCAAGTTAGAGGGGGCGCACTTAAAAAAATTGCACCGAGCGGAGGGAGGCGCGAAAATTTTTGGGGTATTTCGTGTGAAAAATCACGATTTTACCACAGGCGTTTCCTCCTCCCCCCTTTTCTCTACTACCCCCCCCCCCCTTTTTCAAAATTTTCATATAAATCATTCCTTTTTAAAAAATTTCATAATCATTCGTTTTTTCTTCATTTGACAATATCAGTAGACGTCATACATCATGAATAATACGTGTATTCTGTGTCCACAGTTTTTCGACTGATACAGTATAAGAGAGCATGGGGCATGGATTTCGTTTCCTCCTCCCCTCTTTTCTCTACTAACCCCCCCCCCCCCCCCCCCTTTTTTCAAAATTTTCATATAAATCATTCCTTTTTCAAAATGTTCATAATCATTCGTTTTTTCTTCATTTGACAATATCAGTAGACGTCATACATCATGCATAATACGTGTATTCTGTGTCCACAGCTTTTCGACTGATACAGTATAAGAGAGAAGGTATGCAACTCCATTTTCATATTTCGCGCCATATCGCTCACCTCGGTTGGGAAACCCCCGTGTTTTTTACACTTTTTACCTTGTCTACATATGGCACTGTCGTATCAAACTGTTTCTAAGACACTTATCTAATTGCCCATGTTCGAATTTCAGTCTGTACGTCGATCTTTTCCAAGAAATCTCACCGAGAATAGCGAGGCAGCTTCGTTTCTAGGTCAAACTACATCATATGAGACGGAAGTGCAAGAACGGGAACCCTGGGATTTTTACGAATGGATTACCTGCAATGAAAAACCCAGATGCGCTCCGAATATTTTTCCCCATAATGTTTTGGCGGGAAATATAAACCGCTGAAAAAACATAACAGGAGACGGATTATTTCGTAAAAATGGCACAACGATCATCTGAATATGGAAACATTGAAATAATTTGATGGTAAATAACTGTTCAAAAAGAAATTCAAACTGAGAAATAGATAATTGAATGGTCAGAACTGAAGTCAAAATTTCAATGAAAAAGAAATATTCAGCTTGCCTCTACTTCAAATTATTAAAATCATACCCAAACAAATACATATAAAACTAAAAAAAAAAATAAAAAAATAAAAAAAAACAAAGGAAGAAGAAGCTGAGAACAGCTATTGAATGGGACTATGGCATTTTACCCACTTCCTCAATAAAAGGGCTCCCAACTGATAAAAATGTGTAAGGGAGCCGGAGAGACCATTTAACTAAGGGGGCTATTTCTTTTTCATTTCATGTCACTGATTTTATAAAACAATAATCTGTCTTACAGGGGTAAAAAATAAATAACTTGTGTAACTCCACTTTTCAGCAGTGACAGAAATCAGTGTTGAAATCCAGAAAAAAAAAATCATATTTTACCGTATAAGTGGTTATTTTGGTGGGTATTTAATTTTCGCTTTCTTCGCGAGGATGTTAAATGCGCGAAAAAAGTTCACAAAATATTATTTCACGTTCAAATAGTTAAACAAGTTATTTATTTTTAACCCCTGAAAAAGAAATAGCCCCCTTAGTTAAATGGTCCCTCCGGCTCCCTTACACATTTTTATCAGTTGGGAGCCCTTTTATTGAGGAAGGGGGTAAAATGCCATAGTCCCATTCAATAGCTGTTCTCAGCTTCTTCTTCCTTTGTTTTTTTTTATTTTTTATTTTTTTTTTAGTTTTATATGTATTTGTTTGGGTATGATTTTAATAATTTGAAGTAGAGGCAAGCTGAATATTTCTTTTTCATTGAAATTTTGACTTCAGTTCTGACCATTCAATTATCTATTTCTCAGTTTGAATTTCTTTTTGAACAGTTATTTACCATCAAATTATTTCAATGTTTCCATATTCAGATGGTCATTGTGCCATTTTTACGAAATAATCCGTCTGCTGTTATGTTTTTTCAGCGGTTTATATTTCCCGCCAAAACATTATGGGAAAAATATTCGGAGCGCATCTGGGTTTTTCATTGCAGGTAATCTGTATCTGTATCTGTAAAATCAACTTCTGCCAATCTAGGCACACCTCCTTGACCGGGAAGTACGGTTTCACATAAAATCCAATAATTAAAACGAATCAGCGTTGTAAATCCACTTCCATACAAAATGTATTATATACACACATGCACAATAATAAAACTTAAGTATTACTATACACTATTTACGTTGTTTAAAATTATAGCGGAATATCCTTGGAAGATTTCAAAAATCTAAATGTCCTTAGACGATTTTAAAATCTAAAAGTCCTTAGACGATTCTAAAATCTAAAAGTCCCTAGACGATTTTAAAATCTAAAAGTCCCTAGACGATTTTAAAATCTAAAATGTCACTTCAGGTAAAATTAATGTAGGGCCCTACCAGAGTGCGATCAACACAAGCCCCCTATTCACAGTTCATATCTTCGAACTACCACCCTTCCTCATCTTCTTTGACGTTAATCCTAAAAGTTCATAGCGCTTAGTATGAAGTCTAAAGCATAGGAACCTACACAGAGGCTCTAAATGTTCGGTAATGATGTTAGTAAATTCTCCATTATTAGAGTAGACATATGGATTCACCAAAACTTGTAATAAATTAACGTTCCCATCCAACTTATTCTTTGCAAATAGAGCGCTACAAGTGTTAATTATCTCTTTAACTAACGGTGCACGGATGCCATCTAAACAGTTACATGTTAGTAAGAAATGTTCTAAAGTTTCTGCACTATTTCCACAGAGAAGATATATTGGATTGAGTTGAGATCTATTGAATGAGGCTCTGTTTGCTTGTAAGATGTATGTACCGGTGGCAATTTTTAGGCGTATTGGAATTCTTATAATATCTCTCATGTTAGCACTGATCGTCGTTGCTAGCGGATAACACTGACCAATCTTGTAGGATCCTTTCAGGTACTTCAATGAGGAATATAAATTACATACCTCTGAGATGGTTGAAATCCAATAGCTATGTATTTTGCTTTTTATCAGGCTTTTCCATTGATGTTTTGATAGCATAGTGTCCAAAAATTCATACGGGTCGCCAATTCCATATTATATAAATAATCGCTTGATATCAATAAACCAACTTTTGCTTTTACTGTTCTTAATAGATAGTTGGCGTTCTGCAATTTTCCACTCTGTGGAGGTCTTGCCTGAACGGCAGATACATCCAAACAATATGATGGTTCTTTTGTGAACTTCGGCCTCTGCTGGCAACAATCCAGATATTATGTAAATTGCCGGATCAGCAGTGTTAATTGGTAATGACAGTATTTGTTTGATAATTTTTTTTGTATTGTTTTTCCAGTGTTTTCCAGATGGTAAAAGCGTTTCTAGCCCATAAAACATGATTGGAATAACATAGGTTCTAAGTATGCTGATAGATGTTACTGGGTCCAATCCATTCTCGCCATGAAGTCCTGAGCGCATTAAACTGCATAATGCCCGCCTTGATTTTTTCAAATTTTCCTCAATGGTAGCAGTGCTGGAATCTTTAAAATGCCTCTGAATACCAATGTGTGCTGTTTGGTCGACTATTGGCATAGAGTTGTTATTCATTGTCCAGGTTTCATCTTCATGCGATATTGTATTGCTTGTTTTCACAGGTAATATCACACTTTTGGTCGGTTGTAGTGAATAACCTTCTCGTTGGCTGAAGTCATATGCGATATTTATCATGGTTTGTATATCTTGTGGATTACTGCCAGTTAGCGCTATATCATCTGCACAGGTGGGGGCGGAACATTTGATGGATCCAATTTTCGCTCCAACACCAGCACAGTCCAAAATATCCAGTAAATGATTTACGTATATCTTGTACAGGTCTGCACTCAGAGTGCCACCCTGTCGAACTCCTTGCTCAATCTTAAATCCCTCTGAGAATTCTCCTTTCCATTTTATCTTAGTTGTTGCATTTCTATAAAGGTTATCAATCATAAGTATACATTGCTTGGAGACTCCATAATGATATAGTCTACGAATGAGGTTTGCATGCCGTACCACATCGAAGGCGGATTTTGCATCAAGCATTCCGATAATTGTAGGTTCCTTGTTGTCTTTATTCTCCCTTCCAACTTCTTCAAGTATTAATGAGGATATAAGCGGTGTCGAATGCTCTGTAAATCCTCTTTGAAGGGGATTTTGTACTGAAAGAATTGTTGGATTAATTCGGAATTTTATGATGGTTTCAATAATCTTTGATAACGTCGGTGTTATGGTTATACCTCTATAGTTCTTTGCATCAATAATCATCCCTTTGTTCTTAAATATCGGTGTTAATGTTCCAATTTTTAATAAATCTGGTAATAAACAATGCTCAAAGGAATCGAAGTATTTATCAAATTGAGCAGTACGTTCCTTAGCTTCTCTCCTCCGTATGCGATACATTCTGCAGTTACACCATATATGTCACTCGACTTGCCTCTGTTAAGTTTATCAACCGCTTTGTCAAGTTCTTCTTTTGACACGATCTCGTGAATGAAGTCATGCTGGCAAATTTTGATAATGTGTTTGTATTCAGTGTCAACAGTGTCAAGATAATCATGGTCAAAATCCATTCTGTCAGATTCTTTTGCTAAATTAGCAAAGTGATTTTTCCATCCAATCAGTATTTCAGTGTCGGTTTTGAAGACAGAGTCACCAACATGCAGTTCATCTATAACTCTATTCAGTTTTCCTCGTTGTTGACGTATTAGTTTGTGAAAGAGTTTATTATCCATAGTTTTTGCTTCAATTAATTCCTGTCTTTCTTTTATCCTTTTTTGTGCTACTTCCATTCTGCAGAATCTTCTAAGATTGTAAGATGTCAGTTTCTTATTAATTACGAGTTGATCGAGTGGGTTTTGTGGTTTACCATTCCATTTCCATATACAATACGCTTGCTTCTTTTCCTTGATAGCATTATATATATCAGAATTCATAACATTTAGCTTTGGGGTTTTTTCTTGTAATTTTGTTAGATGGTGCAACTGTTGAAACTGCAGATTCAATTAGCGAATTGATGTCATAGTATGCTTTGTCTAGGTGGATTTCCGCGTAATTGTCAATGCACAAATTATCTAGTTGTTTTTCAATTTCTTGTTGATATAGATTTTAATCGATTCTGTTCCAGTTAACTTTACTGACAGTTTTTTGTCTCTGCTCTAATGATTTATCATGATTTTTGGAGAAGTCAATAGATATGGTTGCTCTAACTGGATAGTGATCTGACACAACACTATGAAGAATGTCCGTTAACTGATCTTTGAATGAAACTGGAAATATAATGTAATCTATCGAGGAACAGTCTGAACCCGACGAATTGATAAATGTCTTTCCCACATCTACTGTAGTAAAATTGTTTTCTTCCATAAAATATAAAATATACCGGCTTCTTTGATTATTTGATGCATTAATAATATCCTCATTAAAATCTCCCCCAAAGACAATAATATGTGAGGTACTGTAAGTCTGAGTAATCTCATATAACATCTCTACGCATTCTTGAAATTCTAGTATATGATGTTGTGGTCCTTTACACGGCATATAATCAGAGACAAACAAAATTTTACGTGATGATCCCGTAAATTCCACGCATTGAATACGTTCATTTCCTATATCAATGACGTTAATTAAGTGATCAAGCTCCTTCTTCCAGAGTATTCCAGTCCCACCATATCCTCGTGGCATTTGTATTGGTTGTAGCGGATCGCTATCATCAACAGATTTTCCTATTCCATTTAAGTATTCATTGTCCAGGTTTCATCTTCATGCGATATTGTATTGCTTGTTTTCACAGGTAATATCACACTTTTGGTCGGTTGTAGTGAATAACCTTCTCGTTGGCTGAAGTCATATGCGATATTTATCATGGTTTGTATATCTTGTGGATTACTGCCAGTTAGCGCTATATCATCTGCACAGGTGGGGGCGGAACATTTGATGGATCCAATTTTCGCTCCAACACCAGCACAGTCCAAAATATCCAGTAAATGATTTACGTATATCTTGTACAGGTCTGCACTCAGAGTGCCACCCTGTCGAACTCCTTGCTCAATCTTAAATCCCTCTGAGAATTCTCCTTTCCATTTTATCTTAGTTGTTGCATTTCTATAAAGGTTATCAATCATAAGTATACATTGCTTGGAGACTCCATAATGATATAGTCTACGAATGAGGTTTGCATGCCGTACCACATCGAAGGCGGATTTTGCATCAAGCATTCCGATAATTGTAGGTTCCTTGTTGTCTTTATTCTCCCTTCCAACTTCTTCAAGTATTAATGAGGATATAAGCGGTGTCGAATGCTCTGTAAATCCTCTTTGAAGGGGATTTTGTACTGAAAGAATTGTTGGATTAATTCGGAATTTTATGATGGTTTCAATAATCTTTGATAACGTCGGTGTTATGGTTATACCTCTATAGTTCTTTGCATCAATAATCATCCCTTTGTTCTTAAATATCGGTGTTAATGTTCCAATTTTTAATAAATCTGGTAATAAACAATGCTCAAAGGAATCGAAGTATTTATCAAATTGAGCAGTACGTTCCTTAGCTTCTCTCCTCCGTATGCGATACATTCTGCAGTTACACCATATATGTCACTCGACTTGCCTCTGTTAAGTTTATCAACCGCTTTGTCAAGTTCTTCTTTTGACACGATCTCGTGAATGAAGTCATGCTGGCAAATTTTGATAATGTGTTTGTATTCAGTGTCAACAGTGTCAAGATAATCATGGTCAAAATCCATTCTGTCAGATTCTTTTGCTAAATTAGCAAAGTGATTTTTCCATCCAATCAGTATTTCAGTGTCGGTTTTGAAGACAGAGTCACCAACATGCAGTTCATCTATAACTCTATTCAGTTTTCCTCGTTGTTGACGTATTAGTTTGTGAAAGAGTTTATTATCCATAGTTTTTGCTTCAATTAATTCCTGTCTTTCTTTTATCCTTTTTTGTGCTACTTCCATTCTGCAGAATCTTCTAAGATTGTAAGATGTCAGTTTCTTATTAATTACGAGTTGATCGAGTGGGTTTTGTGGTTTACCATTCCATTTCCATATACAATACGCTTGCTTCTTTTCCTTGATAGCATTATATATATCAGAATTCATAACATTTAGCTTTGGGGTTTTTTCTTGTGATTTTGTTAGATGGTGCAACTGTTGAAACTGCAGATTCAATTAGCGAATTGATGTCATAGTATGCTTTGTCTAGGTGGATTTCCGCGTAATTGTCAATGCACAAATTATCTAGTTGTTTTTCAATTTCTTGTTGATATAGATTTTTATCGATTCTGTTCCAGTTAACTTTACTGACAGTTTTTTGTCTCTGCTCTAATGGTTTATCATGATTTTTGGAGAAGTCAATAGATATGGTTGCTCTAACTGGATAGTGATCTGACACAACACTATGAAGAATGTCCGTTAACTGATCTTTGAATGAAACTGGAAATATAATGTAATCTATCGAGGAACAGTCTGAACCCGACGAATTGATAAATGTCTTTCCCACATCTACTGTAGTAAAATAGTTTTCTTCCATAAAATATAAAATATACCGGCTTCTTTGATTATTTGATGCATTAATAATATCCTCATTAAAATCTCCCCCAAAGACAATAATATGTGAGGTACTGTAAGTCTGAGTAATCTCATATAACATCTCTACGCATTCTTGAAATTCTAGTATATGATGTTGTGGTCCTTTACACGGCATATAATCAGAGACAAACAAAATTTTACGTGATGATCCCGTAAATTCCACGCATTGAATACGTTCATTTCCTATATCAATGACGTTAATTAAGTGATCAAGCTCCTTCTTCCAGAGTATTCCAGTCCCACCATATCCTCGTGGCATTTGTATTGGTTGTAGCGGATCGCTATCATCAACAGATTTTCCTATTCCATTTAAGTATTCATTGTCCAGGTTTCATCTTCATGCGATATTGTATTGCTTGTTTTCACAGGTAATATCACACTTTTGGTCGGTTGTAGTGAATAACCTTCTCGTTGGCTGAAGTCATATGCGATATTTATCATGGTTTGTATATCTTGTGGATTACTGCCAGTTAGCGCTATATCATCTGCACAGGTGGGGGCGGAACATTTGATGGATCCAATTTTCGCTCCAACACCAGCACAGTCCAAAATATCCAGTAAATGATTTACGTATATCTTGTACAGGTCTGCACTCAGAGTGCCACCCTGTCGAACTCCTTGCTCAATCTTAAATCCCTCTGAGAATTCTCCTTTCCATTTTATCTTAGTTGTTGCATTTCTATAAAGGTTATCAATCATAAGTATACATTGCTTGGAGACTCCATAATGATATAGTCTACGAATGAGGTTTGCATGCCGTACCACATCGAAGGCGGATTTTGCATCAAGCATTCCGATAATTGTAGGTTCCTTGTTGTCTTTATTCTCCCTTCCAACTTCTTCAAGTATTAATGAGAATATAAGCGGTGTCGAATGCTCTGTAAATCCTCTTTGAAGGGGATTTTGTACTGAAAGAATTGTTGGATTAATTCGGAATTTTATGATGGTTTCAATAATCTTTGATAACGTCGGTGTTATGGTTATACCTCTATAGTTCTTTGCATCAATAATCATCCCTTTGTTCTTAAATATCGGTGTTAATGTTCCAATTTTTAATAAATCTGGTAATAAACAATGCTCAAAGGAATCGAAGTATTTATCAAATTGAGCAGTACGTTCCTTAGCTTCTCTCCTCCGTATGCGATACATTCTGCAGTTACACCATATATGTCACTCGACTTGCCTCTGTTAAGTTTATCAACCGCTTTGTCAAGTTCTTCTTTTGACACGATCTCGTGAATGAAGTCATGCTGGCAAATTTTGATAATGTGTTTGTATTCAGTGTCAACAGTGTCAAGATAATCATGGTCAAAATCCATTCTGTCAGATTCTTTTGCTAAATTAGCAAAGTGATTTTTCCATCCAATCAGTATTTCAGTGTCGGTTTTGAAGACAGAGTCACCAACATGCAGTTCATCTATAACTCTATTCAGTTTTCCTCGTTGTTGACGTATTAGTTTGTGAAAGAGTTTATTATCCATAGTTTTTGCTTCAATTAATTCCTGTCTTTCTTTTATCCTTTTTTGTGCTACTTCCATTCTGCAGAATCTTCTAAGATTGTAAGATGTCAGTTTCTTATTAATTACGAGTTGATCGAGTGGGTTTTGTGGTTTACCATTCCATTTCCATATACAATACGCTTGCTTCTTTTCCTTGATAGCATTATATATATCAGAATTCATAACATTTAGCTTTGGGTTTTTTTCTTGTAATTTTGTTAGATGGTGCAACTGTTGAAACTGCAGATTCAATTAGCGAATTGATGTCATAGTATGCTTTGTCTAGGTGGATTTCCGCGTAATTGTCAATGCACAAATTATCTAGTTGTTTTTCAATTTCTTGTTGATATAGATTTTAATCGATTCTGTTCCAGTTAACTTTACTGACAGTTTTTTGTCTCTGCTCTAATGGTTTATCATGATTTTTGGAGAAGTCAATAGATATGGTTGCTCTAACTGGATAGTGATCTGACACAACACTATGAAGAATGTCCGTTAACTGATCTTTGAATGAAACTGGAAATATAATGTAATCTATCGAGGAACAGTCTGAACCCGACGAATTGATAAATGTCTTTCCCACATCTACTGTAGTAAAATTGTTTTCTTCCATAAAATATAAAATATACCGGCTTCTTTGATTATTTGATGCATTAATAATATCCTCATTAAAATCTCCCCCAAAGACAATAATATGTGAGGTACTGTAAGTCTGAGTAATCTCATATAACATCTCTACGCATTCTTGAAATTCTAGTATATGATGTTGTGGTCCTTTACACGGCATATAATCAGAGACAAACAAAATTTTACGTGATGATCCCGTAAATTCCACGCATTGAATACGTTCATTTCCTATATCAATGACGTTAATTAAGTGATCAAGCTCCTTCTTCCAGAGTATTCCAGTCCCACCATATCCTCGTGGCATTTGTATTGGTTGTAGCGGATCGCTATCATCAACAGATTTTCCTATTCCATTTAAGTATTCATTGTCCAGGTTTCATCTTCATGCGATATTGTATTGCTTGTTTTCACAGGTAATATCACACTTTTGGTCGGTTGTAGTGAATAACCTTCTCGTTGGCTGAAGTCATATGCGATATTTATCATGGTTTGTATATCTTGTGGATTACTGCCAGTTAGCGCTATATCATCTGCACAGGTGGGGGCGGAACATTTGATGGATCCAATTTTCGCTCCAACACCAGCACAGTCCAAAATATCCAGTAAATGATTTACGTATATCTTGTACAGGTCTGCACTCAGAGTGCCACCCTGTCGAACTCCTTGCTCAATCTTAAATCCCTCTGAGAATTCTCCTTTCCATTTTATCTTAGTTGTTGCATTTCTATAAAGGTTATCAATCATAAGTATACATTGCTTGGAGACTCCATAATGATATAGTCTACGAATGAGGTTTGCATGCCGTACCACATCGAAGGCGGATTTTGCATCAAGCATTCCGATAATTGTAGGTTCCTTGTTGTCTTTATTCTCCCTTCCAACTTCTTCAAGTATTAATGAGGATATAAGCGGTGTCGAATGCTCTGTAAATCCTCTTTGAAGGGGATTTTGTACTGAAAGAATTGTTGGATTAATTCGGAATTTTATGATGGTTTCAATAATCTTTGATAACGTCGGTGTTATGGTTATACCTCTATAGTTCTTTGCATCAATAATCATCCCTTTGTTCTTAAATATCGGTGTTAATGTTCCAATTTTTAATAAATCTGGTAATAAACAATGCTCAAAGGAATCGAAGTATTTATCAAATTGAGCAGTACGTTCCTTAGCTTCTCTCCTCCGTATGCGATACATTCTGCAGTTACACCATATATGTCACTCGACTTGCCTCTGTTAAGTTTATCAACCGCTTTGTCAAGTTCTTCTTTTGACACGATCTCGTGAATGAAGTCATGCTGGCAAATTTTGATAATGTGTTTGTATTCAGTGTCAACAGTGTCAAGATAATCATGGTCAAAATCCATTCTGTCAGATTCTTTTGCTAAATTAGCAAAGTGATTTTTCCATCCAATCAGTATTTCAGTGTCGGTTTTGAAGACAGAGTCACCAACATGCAGTTCATCTATAACTCTATTCAGTTTTCCTCGTTGTTGACGTATTAGTTTGTGAAAGAGTTTATTATCCATAGTTTTTGCTTCAATTAATTCCTGTCTTTCTTTTATCCTTTTTTGTGCTACTTCCATTCTGCAGAATCTTCTAAGATTGTAAGATGTCAGTTTCTTATTAATTACGAGTTGATCGAGTGGGTTTTGTGGTTTACCATTCCATTTCCATATACAATACGCTTGCTTCTTTTCCTTGATAGCATTATATATATCAGAATTCATAACATTTAGCTTTGGGGTTTTTTCTTGTGATTTTGTTAGATGGTGCAACTGTTGAAACTGCAGATTCAATTAGCGAATTGATGTCATAGTATGCTTTGTCTAGGTGGATTTCCGCGTAATTGTCAATGCACAAATTATCTAGTTGTTTTTCAATTTCTTGTTGATATAAATTTTTATTGATTCTGTTCCAGTTAACTTTACTGACAGTTTTTTGTCTCTGCTCTAATGGTTTATCATGATTTTTGGAGAAGTCAATAGATATGGTTGCTCTAACTGGATAGTGATCTGACACAACACTATGAAGAATGTCCGTTAACTGATCTTTGAATGAAACTGGAAATATAATGTAATCTATCGAGGAACAGTCTGAACCCGACGAATTGATAAATGTCTTTCCCACATCTACTGTAGTAAAATAGTTTTCTTCCATAAAATATAAAATATACCGGCTTCTTTGATTATTTGATGCATTAATAATATCCTCATTAAAATCTCCCCCAAAGACAATAATATGTGAGGTACTGTAAGTCTGAGTAATCTCATATAACATCTCTACGCATTCTTGAAATTCTAGTATATGATGTTGTGGTCCTTTACACGGCATATAATCAGAGACAAACAAAATTTTACGTGATGATCCCGTAAATTCCACGCATTGAATACGTTCATTTCCTATATCAATGACGTTAATTAAGTGATCAAGCTCCTTCTTCCAGAGTATTCCAGTCCCACCATATCCTCGTGGCATTTGTATTGGTTGTAGCGGATCGCTATCATCAACAGATTTTCCTATTCCATTTAAGTATTCATTGTCCAGGTTTCATCTTCATGCGATATTGTATTGCTTGTTTTCACAGGTAATATCACACTTTTGGTCGGTTGTAGTGAATAACCTTCTCGTTGGCTGAAGTCATATGCGATATTTATCATGGTTTGTATATCTTGTGGATTACTGCCAGTTAGCGCTATATCATCTGCACAGGTGGGGGCGGAACATTTGATGGATCCAATTTTCGCTCCAACACCAGCACAGTCCAAAATATCCAGTAAATGATTTACGTATATCTTGTACAGGTCTGCACTCAGAGTGCCACCCTGTCGAACTCCTTGCTCAATCTTAAATCCCTCTGAGAATTCTCCTTTCCATTTTATCTTAGTTGTTGCATTTCTATAAAGGTTATCAATCATAAGTATACATTGCTTGGAGACTCCATAATGATATAGTCTACGAATGAGGTTTGCATGCCGTACCACATCGAAGGCGGATTTTGCATCAAGCATTCCGATAATTGTAGGTTCCTTGTTGTCTTTATTCTCCCTTCCAACTTCTTCAAGTATTAATGAGGATATAAGCGGTGTCGAATGCTCTGTAAATCCTCTTTGAAGGGGATTTTGTACTGAAAGAATTGTTGGATTAATTCGGAATTTTATGATGGTTTCAATAATCTTTGATAACGTCGGTGTTATGGTTATACCTCTATAGTTCTTTGCATCAATAATCATCCCTTTGTTCTTAAATATCGGTGTTAATGTTCCAATTTTTAATAAATCTGGTAATAAACAATGCTCAAAGGAATCGAAGTATTTATCAAATTGAGCAGTACGTTCCTTAGCTTCTCTCCTCCGTATGCGATACATTCTGCAGTTACACCATATATGTCACTCGACTTGCCTCTGTTAAGTTTATCAACCGCTTTGTCAAGTTCTTCTTTTGACACGATCTCGTGAATGAAGTCATGCTGGCAAATTTTTATAATGTGTTTGTATTCAGTGTCAACAGTGTCAAGATAATCATGGTCAAAATCCATTCTGTCAGATTCTTTTGCTAAATTAGCAAAGTGATTTTTCCATCCAATCAGTATTTCAGTGTCGGTTTTGAAGACAGAGTCACCAACATGCAGTTCATCTATAACTCTATTCAGTTTTCCTCGTTGTTGACGTATTAGTTTGTGAAAGAGTTTATTATCCATAGTTTTTGCTTCAATTAATTCCTGTCTTTCTTTTATCCTTTTTTGTGCTACTTCCATTCTGCAGAATCTTCTAAGATTGTAAGATGTCAGTTTCTTATTAATTACGAGTTGATCGAGTGGGTTTTGTGGTTTACCATTCCATTTCCATATACAATACGCTTGCTTCTTTTCCTTGATAGCATTATATATATCAGAATTCATAACATTTAGCTTTGGGTTTTTTTCTTGTAATTTTGTTAGATGGTGCAACTGTTGAAACTGCAGATTCAATTAGCGAATTGATGTCATAGTATGCTTTGTCTAGGTGGATTTCCGCGTAATTGTCAATGCACAAATTATCTAGTTGTTTTTCAATTTCTTGTTGATATAGATTTTAATCGATTCTGTTCCAGTTAACTTTACTGACAGTTTTTTGTCTCTGCTCTAATGGTTTATCATGATTTTTGGAGAAGTCAATAGATATGGTTGCTCTAACTGGATAGTGATCTGACACAACACTATGAAGAATGTCCGTTAACTGATCTTTGAATGAAACTGGAAATATAATGTAATCTATCGAGGAACAGTCTGAACCCGACGAATTGATAAATGTCTTTCCCACATCTACTGTAGTAAAATTGTTTTCTTCCATAAAATATAAAATATACCGGCTTCTTTGATTATTTGATGCATTAATAATATCCTCATTAAAATCTCCCCCAAAGACAATAATATGTGAGGTACTGTAAGTCTGAGTAATCTCATATAACATCTCTACGCATTCTTGAAATTCTAGTATATGATGTTGTGGTCCTTTACACGGCATATAATCAGAGACAAACAAAATTTTACGTGATGATCCCGTAAATTCCACGCATTGAATACGTTCATTTCCTATATCAATGACGTTAATTAAGTGATCAAGCTCCTTCTTCCAGAGTATTCCAGTCCCACCATATCCTCGTGGCATTTGTATTGGTTGTAGCGGATCGCTATCATCAACAGATTTTCCTATTCCATTTAAGTATTCATTGTCCAGGTTTCATCTTCATGCGATATTGTATTGCTTGTTTTCACAGGTAATATCACACTTTTGGTCGGTTGTAGTGAATAACCTTCTCGTTGGCTGAAGTCATATGCGATATTTATCATGGTTTGTATATCTTGTGGATTACTGCCAGTTAGCGCTATATCATCTGCACAGGTGGGGGCGGAACATTTGATGGATCCAATTTTCGCTCCAACACCAGCACAGTCCAAAATATCCAGTAAATGATTTACGTATATCTTGTACAGGTCTGCACTCAGAGTGCCACCCTGTCGAACTCCTTGCTCAATCTTAAATCCCTCTGAGAATTCTCCTTTCCATTTTATCTTAGTTGTTGCATTTCTATAAAGGTTATCAATCATAAGTATACATTGCTTGGAGACTCCATAATGATATAGTCTACGAATGAGGTTTGCATGCCGTACCACATCGAAGGCGGATTTTGCATCAAGCATTCCGATAATTGTAGGTTCCTTGTTGTCTTTATTCTCCCTTCCAACTTCTTCAAGTATTAATGAGGATATAAGCGGTGTCGAATGCTCTGTAAATCCTCTTTGAAGGCGATTTTGTACTGAAAGAATTGTTGGATTAATTCGGAATTTTATGATGGTTTCAATAATCTTTGATAACGTCGGTGTTATGGTTATACCTCTATAGTTCTTTGCATCAATAATCATCCCTTTGTTCTTAAATATCGGTGTTAATGTTCCAATTTTTAATAAATCTGGTAATAAACAATGCTCAAAGGAATCGAAGTATTTATCAAATTGAGCAGTACGTTCCTTAGCTTCTCTCCTCCGTATGCGATACATTCTGCAGTTACACCATATATGTCACTCGACTTGCCTCTGTTAAGTTTATCAACCGCTTTGTCAAGTTCTTCTTTTGACACGATCTCGTGAATGAAGTCATGCTGGCAAATTTTGATAATGTGTTTGTATTCAGTGTCAACAGTGTCAAGATAATCATGGTCAAAATCCATTCTGTCAGATTCTTTTGCTAAATTAGCAAAGTGATTTTTCCATCCAATCAGTATTTCAGTGTCGGTTTTGAAGACAGAGTCACCAACATGCAGTTCATCTATAACTCTATTCAGTTTTCCTCGTTGTTGACGTATTAGTTTGTGAAAGAGTTTATTATCCATAGTTTTTGCTTCAATTAATTCCTGTCTTTCTTTTATCCTTTTGTGTGCTACTTCCATTCTGCAGAATCTTCTAAGATTGTAAGATGTCAGTTTCTTATTAATTACGAGTTGATCGAGTGGGTTTTGTGGTTTACCATTCCATTTCCATATACAATACGCTTGCTTCTTTTCCTTGATAGCATTATATATATCAGAATTCATAACATTTAGCTTTGGGGTTTTTTCTTGTAATTTTGTTAGATGGTGCAACTGTTGAAACTGCAGATTCAATTAGCGAATTGATGTCATAGTATGCTTTGTCTAGGTGGATTTCCGCGTAATTGTCAATGCACAAATTATCTAGTTGTTTTTCAATTTCTTGTTGATATAGATTTTAATCGATTCTGTTCCAGTTAACTTTACTGACAGTTTTTTGTCTCTGCTCTAATGGTTTATCATGATTTTTGGAGAAGTCAATAGATATGGTTGCTCTAACTGGATAGTGATCTGACACAACACTATGAAGAATGTCCGTTAACTGATCTTTGAATGAAACTGGAAATATAATGTAATCTATCGAGGAACAGTCTGAACCCGACGAATTGATAAATGTCTTTCCCACATCTACTGTAGTAAAATTGTTTTCTTCCATAAAATATAAAATATACCGGCTTCTTTGATTATTTGATGCATTAATAATATCCTCATTAAAATCTCCCCCAAAGACAATAATATGTGAGGTACTGTAAGTCTGAGTAATCTCATATAACATCTCTACGCATTCTTGAAATTCTAGTATATGATGTTGTGGTCCTTTACACGGCATATAATCAGAGACAAACAAAATTTTACGTGATGATCCCGTAAATTCCACGCATTGAATACGTTCATTTCCTATATCAATGACGTTAATTAAGTGATCAAGCTCCTTCTTCCAGAGTATTCCAGTCCCACCATATCCTCGTGGCATTTGTATTGGTTGTAGCGGATCGCTATCATCAACAGATTTTCCTATTCCATTTAAGTATTCATTGTCCAGGTTTCATCTTCATGCGATATTGTATTGCTTGTTTTCACAGGTAATATCACACTTTTGGTCGGTTGTAGTGAATAACCTTCTCGTTGGCTGAAGTCATATGCGATATTTATCATGGTTTGTATATCTTGTGGATTACTGCCAGTTAGCGCTATATCATCTGCACAGGTGGGGGCGGAACATTTGATGGATCCAATTTTCGCTCCAACACCAGCACAGTCCAAAATATCCAGTAAATGATTTACGTATATCTTGTACAGGTCTGCACTCAGAGTGCCACCCTGTCGAACTCCTTGCTCAATCTTAAATCCCTCTGAGAATTCTCCTTTCCATTTTATCTTAGTTGTTGCATTTCTATAAAGGTTATCAATCATAAGTATACATTGCTTGGAGACTCCATAATGATATAGTCTACGAATGAGGTTTGCATGCCGTACCACATCGAAGGCGGATTTTGCATCAAGCATTCCGATAATTGTAGGTTCCTTGTTGTCTTTATTCTCCCTTCCAACTTCTTCAAGTATTAATGAGGATATAAGCGGTGTCGAATGCTCTGTAAATCCTCTTTGAAGGGGATTTTGTACTGAAAGAATTGTTGGATTAATTCGGAATTTTATGATGGTTTCAATAATCTTTGATAACGTCGGTGTTATGGTTATACCTCTATAGTTCTTTGCATCAATAATCATCCCTTTGTTCTTAAATATCGGTGTTAATGTTCCAATTTTTAATAAATCTGGTAATAAACAATGCTCAAAGGAATCGAAGTATTTATCAAATTGAGCAGTACGTTCCTTAGCTTCTCTCCTCCGTATGCGATACATTCTGCAGTTACACCATATATGTCACTCGACTTGCCTCTGTTAAGTTTATCAACCGCTTTGTCAAGTTCTTCTTTTGACACGATCTCGTGAATGAAGTCATGCTGGCAAATTTTGATAATGTGTTTGTATTCAGTGTCAACAGTGTCAAGATAATCATGGTCAAAATCCATTCTGTCAGATTCTTTTGCTAAATTAGCAAAGTGATTTTTCCATCCAATCAGTATTTCAGTGTCGGTTTTGAAGACAGAGTCACCAACATGCAGTTCATCTATAACTCTATTCAGTTTTCCTCGTTGTTGACGTATTAGTTTGTGAAAGAGTTTATTATCCATAGTTTTTGCTTCAATTAATTCCTGTCTTTCTTTTATCCTTTTTTGTGCTACTTCCATTCTGCAGAATCTTCTAAGATTGTAAGATGTCAGTTTCTTATTAATTACGAGTTGATCGAGTGGGTTTTGTGGTTTACCATTCCATTTCCATATACAATACGCTTGCTTCTTTTCCTTGATAGCATTATATATATCAGAATTCATAACATTTAGCTTTGGGGTTTTTTCTTGTGATTTTGTTAGATGGTGCAACTGTTGAAACTGCAGATTCAATTAGCGAATTGATGTCATAGTATGCTTTGTCTAGGTGGATTTCCGCGTAATTGTCAATGCACAAATTATCTAGTTGTTTTTCAATTTCTTGTTGATATAAATTTTTATCGATTCTGTTCCAGTTAACTTTACTGACAGTTTTTTGTCTCTGCTCTAATGGTTTATCATGATTTTTGGAGAAGTCAATAGATATGGTTGCTCTAACTGGATAGTGATCTGACACAACACTATGAAGAATGTCCGTTAACTGATCTTTGAATGAAACTGGAAATATAATGTAATCTATCGAGGAACAGTCTGAACCCGACGAATTGATAAATGTCTTTCCCACATCTACTGTAGTAAAATAGTTTTCTTCCATAAAATATAAAATATACCGGCTTCTTTGATTATTTGATGCATTAATAATATCCTCATTAAAATCTCCCCCAAAGACAATAATATGTGAGGTACTGTAAGTCTGAGTAATCTCATATAACATCTCTACGCATTCTTGAAATTCTAGTATATGATGTTGTGGTCCTTTACACGGCATATAATCAGAGACAAACAAAATTTTACGTGATGATCCCGTAAATTCCACGCATTGAATACGTTCATTTCCTATATCAATGACGTTAATTAAGTGATCAAGCTCCTTCTTCCAGAGTATTCCAGTCCCACCATATCCTCGTGGCATTTGTATTGGTTGTAGCGGATCGCTATCATCAACAGATTTTCCTATTCCATTTAAGTATTCATTGTCCAGGTTTCATCTTCATGCGATATTGTATTGCTTGTTTTCACAGGTAATATCACACTTTTGGTCGGTTGTAGTGAATAACCTTCTCGTTGGCTGAAGTCATATGCGATATTTATCATGGTTTGTATATCTTGTGGATTACTGCCAGTTAGCGCTATATCATCTGCACAGGTGGGGGCGGAACATTTGATGGATCCAATTTTCGCTCCAACACCAGCACAGTCCAAAATATCCAGTAAATGATTTACGTATATCTTGTACAGGTCTGCACTCAGAGTGCCACCCTGTCGAACTCCTTGCTCAATCTTAAATCCCTCTGAGAATTCTCCTTTCCATTTTATCTTAGTTGTTGCATTTCTATAAAGGTTATCAATCATAAGTATACATTGCTTGGAGACTCCATAATGATATAGTCTACGAATGAGGTTTGCATGCCGTACCACATCGAAGGCGGATTTTGCATCAAGCATTCCGATAATTGTAGGTTCCTTGTTGTCTTTATTCTCCCTTCCAACTTCTTCAAGTATTAATGAGGATATAAGCGGTGTCGAATGCTCTGTAAATCCTCTTTGAAGGGGATTTTGTACTGAAAGAATTGTTGGATTAATTCGGAATTTTATGATGGTTTCAATAATCTTTGATAACGTCGGTGTTATGGTTATACCTCTATAATTCTTTGCATCAATAATCATCCCTTTGTTCTTAAATATCGGTGTTAATGTTCCAATTTTTAATAAATCTGGTAATAAACAATGCTCAAAGGAATCGAAGTATTTATCAAATTGAGCAGTACGTTCCTTAGCTTCTCTCCTCCGTATGCGATACATTCTGCAGTTACACCATATATGTCACTCGACTTGCCTCTGTTAAGTTTATCAACCGCTTTGTCAAGTTCTTCTTTTGACACGATCTCGTGAATGAAGTCATGCTGGCAAATTTTGATAATGTGTTTGTATTCAGTGTCAACAGTGTCAAGATAATCATTGTCAAAATCCATTCTGTCAGATTCTTTTGCTAAATTAGCAAAGTGATTTTTCCATCCAATCAGTATTTCAGTGTCGGTTTTGAAGACAGAGTCACCAACATGCAGTTCATCTATAACTCTATTCAGTTTTCCTCGTTGTTGACGTATTAGTTTGTGAAAGAGTTTATTATCCATAGATTTTGCTTCAATTAATTCCTGTCTTTCTTTTATCCTTTTGTGTGCTACTTCCATTCTGCAGAATCTTCTAAGATTGTAAGATGTCAGTTTCTTATTAATTACGAGTTGATCGAGTGGGTTTTGTGGTTTACCATTCCATTTCCATATACAATACGCTTGCTTCTTTTCCTTGATAGCATTATATATATCAGAATTCATAACATTTAGCTTTGGGTTTTTTTCTTGTAATTTTGTTAGATGGTGCAACTGTTGAAACTGCAGATTCAATTAGCGAATTGATGTCATAGTATGCTTTGTCTAGGTGGATTTCCGCGTAATTGTCAATGCACAAATTATCTAGTTGTTTTTCAATTTCTTGTTGATATAGATTTTTATCGATTCTGTTCCAGTTAACTTTACTGACAGTTTTTTGTCTCTGCTCTAATGGTTTATCATGATTTTTGGAGAAGTCAATAGATATGGTTGCTCTAACTGGATAGTGATCTGACACAACACTATGAAGAATGTCCGTTAACTGATCTTTGAATGAAACTGGAAATATAATGTAATCTATCGAGGAACAGTCTGAACCCGACGAATTGATAAATGTCTTTCCCACATCTACTGTAGTAAAATTGTTTTCTTCCATAAAATATAAAATATACCGGCTTCTTTGATTATTTGATGCATTAATAATATCCTCATTAAAATCTCCCCCAAAGACAATAATATGTGAGGTACTGTAAGTCTGAGTAATCTCATATAACATCTCTACGCATTCTTGAAATTCTAGTATATGATGTTGTGGTCCTTTACACGGCATATAATCAGAGACAAACAAAATTTTACGTGATGATCCCGTAAATTCCACGCATTGAATACGTTCATTTCCTATATCAATGACGTTAATTAAGTGATCAAGCTCCTTCTTCCAGAGTATTCCAGTCCCACCATATCCTCGTGGCATTTGTATTGGTTGTAGCGGATCGCTATCATCAACAGATTTTCCTATTCCATTTAAGTATTCATTGTCCAGGTTTCATCTTCATGCGATATTGTATTGCTTGTTTTCACAGGTAATATCACACTTTTGGTCGGTTGTAGTGAATAACCTTCTCGTTGGCTGAAGTCATATGCGATATTTATCATGGTTTGTATATCTTGTGGATTACTGCCAGTTAGCGCTATATCATCTGCACAGGTGGGGGCGGAACATTTGATGGATCCAATTTTCGCTCCAACACCAGCACAGTCCAAAATATCCAGTAAATGATTTACGTATATCTTGTACAGGTCTGCACTCAGAGTGCCACCCTGTCGAACTCCTTGCTCAATCTTAAATCCCTCTGAGAATTCTCCTTTCCATTTTATCTTAGTTGTTGCATTTCTATAAAGGTTATCAATCATAAGTATACATTGCTTGGAGACTCCATAATGATATAGTCTACGAATGAGGTTTGCATGCCGTACCACATCGAAGGCGGATTTTGCATCAAGCATTCCGATAATTGTAGGTTCCTTGTTGTCTTTATTCTCCCTTCCAACTTCTTCAAGTATTAATGAGGATATAAGCGGTGTCGAATGCTCTGTAAATCCTCTTTGAAGGGGATTTTGTACTGAAAGAATTGTTGGATTAATTCGGAATTTTATGATGGTTTCAATAATCTTTGATAACGTCGGTGTTATGGTTATACCTCTATAATTCTTTGCATCAATAATCATCCCTTTGTTCTTAAATATCGGTGTTAATGTTCCAATTTTTAATAAATCTGGTAATAAACAATGCTCAAAGGAATCGAAGTATTTATCAAATTGAGCAGTACGTTCCTTAGCTTCTCTCCTCCGTATGCGATACATTCTGCAGTTACACCATATATGTCACTCGACTTGCCTCTGTTAAGTTTATCAACCGCTTTGTCAAGTTCTTCTTTTGACACGATCTCGTGAATGAAGTCATGCTGGCAAATTTTGATAATGTGTTTGTATTCAGTGTCAACAGTGTCAAGATAATCATGGTCAAAATCCATTCTGTCAGATTCTTTTGCTAAATTAGCAAAGTGATTTTTCCATCCAATCAGTATTTCAGTGTCGGTTTTGAAGACAGAGTCACCAACATGCAGTTCATCTATAACTCTATTCAGTTTTCCTCGTTGTTGACGTATTAGTTTGTGAAAGAGTTTATTATCCATAGATTTTGCTTCAATTAATTCCTGTCTTTCTTTTATCCTTTTGTGTGCTACTTCCATTCTGCAGAATCTTCTAAGATTGTAAGATGTCAGTTTCTTATTAATTACGAGTTGATCGAGTGGGTTTTGTGGTTTACCATTCCATTTCCATATACAATACGCTTGCTTCTTTTCCTTGATAGCATTATATATATCAGAATTCATAACATTTAGCTTTGGGTTTTTTTCTTGTAATTTTGTTAGATGGTGCAACTGTTGAAACTGCAGATTCAATTAGCGAATTGATGTCATAGTATGCTTTGTCTAGGTGGATTTCCGCGTAATTGTCAATGCACAAATTATCTAGTTGTTTTTCAATTTCTTGTTGATATAGATTTTTATCGATTCTGTTCCAGTTAACTTTACTGACAGTTTTTTGTCTCTGCTCTAATGGTTTATCATGATTTTTGGAGAAGTCAATAGATATGGTTGCTCTAACTGGATAGTGATCTGACACAACACTATGAAGAATGTCCGTTAACTGATCTTTGAATGAAACTGGAAATATAATGTAATCTATCGAGGAACAGTCTGAACCCGACGAATTGATAAATGTCTTTCCCACATCTACTGTAGTAAAATTGTTTTCTTCCATAAAATATAAAATATACCGGCTTCTTTGATTATTTGATGCATTAATAATATCCTCATTAAAATCTCCCCCAAAGACAATAATATGTGAGGTACTGTAAGTCTGAGTAATCTCATATAACATCTCTACGCATTCTTGAAATTCTAGTATATGATGTTGTGGTCCTTTACACGGCATATAATCAGAGACAAACAAAATTTTACGTGATGATCCCGTAAATTCCACGCATTGAATACGTTCATTTCCTATATCAATGACGTTAATTAAGTGATCAAGCTCCTTCTTCCAGAGTATTCCAGTCCCACCATATCCTCGTGGCATTTGTATTGGTTGTAGCGGATCGCTATCATCAACAGATTTTCCTATTCCATTTAAGTTTTCATGTATTTCATTTAATAATTGAATCTGACAGTTGAAAAGCCAATGTTCCTGAATCATACATATATCCATACGGTTAATCATATCATTGAAGAACGGTCCACAAGTTTGAATGTTTTTACAATTTAAGGTTATTATTCTCAGACTATCAGAATTCAGAGGTTGATTATTGGTGTCTCTAGATGCATCATTTTCTAATATCGTATTCTGTTGCGGAGGCTTTTCCCGTATAAAAAATGCTGATGAGGCAGGGTATTTGATTGGCTATAATAGATTGGTTGACCTGTGACGTGGCGTGATAGAGGGTCGATCACATCTTTAGAGGATGACGGCTTTTGAGAGTTTCCTTTATTGTGTGGATGTTTAGTACCAGAGTCTGATCTAGGTAGCTGTTGTTGCTGTGAATTTACATCATTTGATATACCATGTACAGTCTTCTTTTCACCATGTATATCATTATTTAGAGGTTGAAGATCTTGTTCCTGACTAGCTTCTTGTTGATTTGACTCACTTTTATTTTTGTCACTCCGGCCCTTTTCACAGAGTCTATCTATTTCAATGTCTATCTTTGAAAGAATATACCTAGTTACTTTCTCATGTACTCCATTTATAAGTTCATCAGTCGTATTTAGTGTTTCTCTATTTATGAAACCTGACGGTATGTTCTTTTGATGGTCAGTTTTCGTATGTTCTTCTAAAATTTCTATTCTTCGATTTAATGTTTTAACAGTCTGCTCAAGTTCACAATTTCTACTTTCTGCTTTGAATAAACGATCTAGTATCTTAGATTTCTCTTTGGCATCTTCATTTAGCATTGTTTCTTTAATTTTAAGGTGATCTTCCTTTTTTTTAAGTCTTATTTCAAGTTTTCTAAGATCTTTTAACTTTAGTTCTAAATTTTCAGTTTGAGCTGAGTTTGACGTTACTGTTGGTATTGAGTTCTCATTATTTGGAATATGTGGCTTTTGTTTTTGATTAGTAATTGATATCTGCTGTGATACATTCGTTTCATGTTCAGTTCGAGTTTGTGGTATCTCGTTAAATGTAGCAGTGGTTTCTCTTCTTACAATAGGTAATGCTGTTTCTTCAGCTATGTTGTTGTGCTGATCAATTTGATGTTGACTTCCCAAGCAGGCATAGCACGTTCCCTTATTTATGTCAACACATCCAAGATGGTAGCTTAGAGAGCAAATCATGCATGGTGTAGTGTTAGATGTTAAGATATTTGAACATACTAAACAAGTATCCATAAATTCTTCCTGTAACAGCTGTTGGGCTAGTGTTGGTGACATTATCTCTTCTGACTGTTTGTGTTGATACTTCGTTATTTGTGAGTCAGTTTGTTGTTGTTCCTCTATCTTATTTGGTATACATTTAATTTTTCTGACCTCTTTGGTCTAACATTGTGAACAAGTATATGGCTCATTTTCATTTTGTTCAATCTGTTCAATCTCAAGTTTAGTAAAATTTTCACAATTGAAATGTACCCAATGTTTATTTACGCAAAGTACAGCTCTACTACGACAGCTCCTTTTACATTTAAAGCATTTCTCAGTTAGATCATTCATTTCCTCATTTACTGTTGCTTGCATTTCGTTGGTGCTGCTGTTCATGCTATGGATTACATCTTCCAATTGTTTTGCCAGCAGATCATTAGTGTTTTGTATATTTATTGAGGCTCCATTAATGGTGGTACCTTTAATAATCTCATGTAAGTTGTTAAGATCTCTTTTAATAAAGTTTGCTGCACTTTTGCCGTTAACCAACATTGAACATCTAGTCGTGTATAGGTTTATAGTATAGCTATCCTGGTCAGACTCTTTGATTTTGTATGTTCTTTGTGTCACACTGCCATGTCGATCGGTAGAATTGTCTTTAATGACACTGTCGAAATTGTTGGACGAGTTGACAAAATATACTTCACATGCGTGGATAAAAAACTCAAATGTAATGGCGTCAAGCTCGGCTGTGAGGCCCCCACCTGTGAATTTGTATGATATTTGTTTCCTTTTAGCGCTATTAAGTTTTTTCATTAGCGATTTCTCAATACTTAGAGCATAATGTTTTATATGTCTAGTTCCTATTACTGTTGATTTTGGCTCGTCTAACACAGCATTCCCAGCTGAGATTCTAGCAAGAGACATGGTGTAGGAAGGTAAAAGGTACACTGGTGCCAAGAATATAGTGGAAATAAATTTGACAGATCTGACCCGTCGTGGATACTCCCACCGTTGGAAAGACTGACAAAAAGATCAGAAAAATACCAGTAGGCTTACTAACAACATATAAATATAAAGAACTGTTAAGGTTAATACAATAAGTACGTCGTGGATACTCCCATCGTTGACTATGTAATCAACCCCAACAGTCTTTCTGGATATGAAAGGCAATCTTTTTGAGCCAAACTCTTGCTAGGCTCTCATCAGGATGGATCCCATCTAAATATAGGTTGAATTGATAATTGTCTCTAAGTGTGATCTTCTTAGATTTGGATGTTTTCTCAGAATGATGGTGACTTACATCAGCTCCAAAAATTGGTGAGAAGGTGTTTAAAGATGTGTTTATATGTCGAATGTGTTCATTGACTTTAATTATATTTGCAAGTATATCTTCTTCGTCCTTCTTAAATGACGTAGGGTCTGAATGTTTTCTACTTTTGTTAAAGTCTATGATAGAATATGGTGGTATTTCAAAGAATGTTAGCTTACAGGCAGGATATGGTTTCAGAAGATCAATAAATTTCTGATATGTGTTTATCAATGAATCAACAATGTCTTTATTAGCTGCGAGTGTTACAAATTTACCATCATAATCAGTGATATCACATGTGCCGAGCCACACATAAAGATGGATATTGTCCAAGTGACCTATCTCTCTATTTAAGTTCCTGTTTAACCACTGAAATCCACGCTCTGTCGATTGACCACTTCTAAATCGCCACCGGATTTGCGACTCGACTGTTGACGAACAATGCCTTATAAGATATTTAGCTTTGCTGTCTGTCAAAATAACCGGTGTTAATTTCCTAGAGCCAACTATGGGTGGTAGTGTCTTGTTCAGATACTTCTGTAGTTTTCTTTCCGTCATGCGTATAAAATTAACTAACACGCGAATTAAAGGTAATATGCTATATTAATACAGCGTATAAAATGTTAATGTATATATCTACGGCACAACAGCGTATTAATGTTAATAAAAATATATAGTACAAACACGGATAAAAGTTAATAATAAGTTAATAAATGTTAAAAATCACACTGCATAATAGGTATGATAACAGTCTAGTAACTAGCAGGGTTATACTAATATATAGGCAATATAGGGCTGGCTAGCTAGTAAAGCAGTATTGTAGAGTTGTTTTTATAAGACCAGCACCAATATTGTTCATGTGTTTGAGAAAAGTGATAGATCGCACCCCAGCAGGACCAAACACCAAAAGTTTTTAAAGCGCTATAAAACCTTTAAAATAGGTACTGGGAATCAGTCACTGTATCAGCTGAATAATTAATTAAAGTAAATATGTTCAATAGTTTCTTGAATAAGGCCAAAATTATCAAAATAAAAGTTTTAATGGTCCGCCATATATTGAATGGCTGCCGGCAGGTTCTAATAAGAAAATTTTTGTTGACGAGAAATTCTACTCGTTTCGGTCAAATATCGCCGAGTCTTGATGAATAATCAGATCATGTGTGTTTGTGTGTAAATGTTAACTCAACAATCCACAGATATATCTCTTTAAACTTGGAAAAACTATGAAAATTCTTCAGAGTGAAATACCACAACCGCCTTCTTTGTCTTTTGTCTTTGTACAGGTAAAATTCCTCCGGGATTCGGAGCACTCCAATTAAGGATAAAATTATAAAACCTAACTTAACGGGCACACACTTAAAAAGATACGTATTTACAGTTAAGATCAAATATACGTAGTAGTTAAAAGTTCATCATTTCCATGTTGTATAAATTTGGTTAGTGGCATAAAAACGTATTTACATCCATTACTAAAAAGTATAAAACGTGTGTTGTAAAATAGTCGTTTCAGTAGTATTATAATTGATAGCGTTGTTAAATTATTCATATTAGTAAAAACGTATATACACACAGCACTAAAAGATAAAAGCGCAATCGTAATTTATACAATGTTCTTTCCTTCACGCACTCTCCGAATACAGCAATTCTTCCGTTGTTAAAACAAATTGACTCATAAAAGGTAAAATCATCATTTAAGTATGCGTATATACTTTAAAAGGTAAAACGATCTCTTTAATGATCGGGTGCTGGACACAGTAAGAAAAATATTATATTAGCTTACTTATAAAAGGAAACAGTTCTATAAAAGTACTATCAGCTATTGACTATCTGCCTTTCTACATAATGTTCTTCAATATTTCAGTTCTCTTTTGGTGTAGCACAAAGCAATAGTGTTGCGTGGCTCTTTCGATTTGCACTAAATCCTGGTTTGAATATGGAATCAGTTGGTTTATTTTATATGAGGTGCAGTCCAAGTTGATTTGCATAAGCAGCCCATTTTGTTCTATAGTCCGTGTACCCCCCCCCCCCCCCCCCCCCCCCCCCTTTGCCTCTTCTAGAGCTTCACCTAGTTTCACCATTTGTGTTTTTCTGTTTTCTTCTAGAGTTTTACATTTTAGTAAAAAATGCACTCTATCTTCATCTTCCTCCCCACATAGTTTACAGATCGGAGATATTTTGTTACGACTGAACTTAGCGTGGTGGTATTGTAGCATATAAGTATCAGTAATTAATCGTAATTTGATTTCTGCTTTTTGTATGTCGTACTTTCGATTTTTCACACTTCGTAATATGTTATGTGGTGTTCCTATTGGATTTTGTTGAATTTCTAGATATTCTAATGTAGATTTTATTTGCTTTTCGTTTGTCCATTTATCGTACCAAAAGCTGTTAATGGCCTTTTTCATTGCATTTTTCCACTGCTGTTTCTTTGGAGGATTTTCTAGTATTTCTTCTGGAGATGGCAGATTATATTTCTGGAGCGTCTTCCTAATTCTACAGATGAAAAATCTGTCTTCTTCTTTTGAGTTTTCCATTTCCCATATGGGTATGTCTTTTTCGATGGATGAGTCAAGCCTGGCTAAGGTGGTAAATAAGATCATTGCATTTTTGTCCAGCGTTGTCTCTATTGGTTCTGCACCTATTAGTGTGTAGATGGCTACTGCTGCGGTTCGCTCTGGAAGGCATTGAAATTGCCTGCAGGTTGCCCTTTGAAGCTGTTCTAATTTCTTCGTGTCTAATGGTGTATATGCTTGGATTTCCAGCCCATATAGATAACGTGGGACAGCGTATGTATTCCAGATTTTCAGTAGAACCACTGGGGACATTCCTGATCTTGCATGCAGTCCAGGTCCTAGTAAGGCATATATTGTTCGTCTGCCTATACTCAATCTCTCTTCAATATTTATTTTCTCATTTTCTTGGTAAGTTATTCCAAGGTGCTTAATTGATTGTACCCTGTTTATTTCCTGGTCTCCTAATACATATTTTTTCGGATGTGTTTGTAGAGCTTTTGATACATTTATTACTTCACCAATGACATGCGCATCCATTCGTAAAAATCCCAGGGTTCCCGTTCTTGCACTTCCGTCTCATATGATGTAGTTTGACCTAGAAACGAAGCTGCCTCGCTATTCTCGGTGAGATTTCTTGGAAAAGATCGACGTACAGACTGAAATTCGAACATGTGCAATTAGGTAAGTGTCTTAGAAACAGTTTGATACGACAGTGCCATATGTAGACAAGGTAAAAAGTGTAAAAAACACGGGGGTTTCCCAACCGAGGTGAGCGATATGGCGCGAAATATGAAAATGGAGTTGCATACCTTCTCTCTTATACTGTATCAGTCGAAAAACTGTGGACACAGAATACACGTATTATGCATGATGAAAAAACGAATGATTATGAAAATTTTGAAAATGGAATGATTTATATGAAAATTTTGAAAAAAAGGGGGGGGGGGGTAGTAGAGAAAAGGGGGGAGGAGGAAACGAAATCCATGCCCCATGCGCCTGTTGATTTTACGCCAAAAAATCATATTTTTTCCAATTGCGGAGGGAGGCGCGAAAATTATTGGGGTATTTCGTGTGAAAAATCACGATTTTACGCCAAAAATCATATTTTTTTCCAATTTTAGGGATTTAGATATCAAGTCTTCCTTATCCTATAAATTCGGTTTGACTAATGGTAATGTATATTAAAAAAGCAGTGATATTACAAAATCGCAAGTGATAAAGTTTCTGGAGCACCTGAGTTCATCCCCAGTTTTTAGCGGGGTTCGTGTTACTCTATCTTTAGTTTTATATGTATGTTTTATAGATCGTTGTTGTCCTTTTGTACTTTTTCTTTTGGCCATTGTGCTATCCGTTCTACTTCGATCTACGGATTCTGATTACCCCGCTTGGTGTCTTCAATCTCTTCTTAGCAATAATTAGTGCATGTACGGTATTTTCCTTTTGAAGGTTTTGTCAGTGTTCCCAAAAAAACTGCTTATATAACACTATAGATTTTCATCTGAGTCTGAAAATGAATTATCCGTTATTTGGGTTCAAGCAAGCCTGTGGTTTCTTCTACAGGAATTGCATATTTATGTCATGTTTTTCACCGGAACAAGATTAAGGGAGACAATTTATAGAGGACTACACACACATTACTTGTTCTATGTAACAAGTCATGTGAACCTGTAGTTTCGGTGATTTTAAAAGCTTCAGTTTTTCAGAAGCAACACATTTGCAACCGAGCCATTAGTTTCAAGAGATTATCAACATGCGATATGTTGACGACTTCCACGACAACGACGACAGATAACATATTCAATGACGGGTCGGGTGAGCTATAGTAATCCTTTATCTAGAAAATTTTATAATCTGTGTGGAGATAATTGAAATATAAACCAATCAGAAATCCTAAATAAATTTCATATCGATTCAAAAATCATAAATAGAGGCTCAAAATCATAACTAAAGCCTCAGTGGGCTGAGCTTGTGTCGCTCACCTTTCATTCTGCTTTGAGGAAACTTAATATAGAACCTTCCATAGATACTTCCCACCAAATTTCGGTTCATTTGGCTAAGCAGTTTCAGAGAAGAAGATTTTTAGAAATCGACCGACCAGAAACAAGAATTGCCTATGGCAGCCATGTTTGTTAACAGATCAGGCCGAAATTAGCAATTTTTATAGAGCACCTCCATATATGTTTCCTACCAAGTTTCCGTTCATTTGGCTAAGCATTTTCAGAGAAGATTTTAGAAATCGACCAATCTGAAACAAGAATTGCCTGCGGCGGCCATGTTTGTCAGCGGATCAAAACGAAATGAGCAATCTCTATAGAAGACCTTCCATAGATGCTTCATAGCAAGTTTCAGTTCATTTGGCCAAGCTGTTTCAGAGAAGATTTTTAGAAATGAACCAAATAGAAACAAGAATTGCCTGTGGCGGCCATGTTTGTTAATGGATCAGACATGAGCAATCTTTACATAGCACCTTCCATAGATGTTTCCTACTAAGTTTCGGTCCATTTGGCCAAGCTGTTTCAGAGGAGAAGATTTTTTGAAAACGACCAATCAGAAGCAAGAATTGCCTGTGGCAGCCATATTTGTTAATGGATCGGGACGAAATGAGCAATCTTCATAGAGGACTGCCCATAGATACTTCCTACCAAGTTTCGGTTCATTTGGCAAAGCGGTTTCAACAGAGATTTTTTTAGAAATCAACCAATCAGAAACAAGAATCGTCTGCGGTGGCCAAGTTTGTAGACAGATCGGGACGAAATAAGAAATATTAACAGACCTTCCATAGATGCTTCCTACCAAGTTTCGGTTGATTTGGCCACACGGTTACAGAGGAGAAGAATTTTAAATATCAGCCATTCAGAAAAATGAATCGCCACTGGCGGCCATGTTTGCTAACGGATCGGGTCGAAATGAGCAATCTTTATAGAGGATCTTCCAGATGCTTCCTACCAAGTTTCGGATCAATTGGCCAAGCAGTTTCAGATAAAAAGATTTTTAGAAATCGACCAATCAGAAACAAAAATGTCTGTGGCGGCCATGTTTGTTAATGGATCAGGACAAAATGAGCAGTCTTGATAGAAGACCTTCCATAGATGCTTCCTACCTAGTTTCGGTTCATTTGGACAATCGGTTTCAGAGGAGAATAATTTTGAAAATCAGCCAATCAGAAACAAGAATCCCCTGTGGCGGCCATGTTTGTTAACGGAACGGGACGAAATGAGCAATCTTTACAAAGGACCTTCCATAGATGCTTCCTACGATGTTTCGGATAATTTGGCTAAGCGGTTTCAAAGAAGATTTTTAGAGATCGACCAATGAGAAGCAATAATTGCCTGTGGCGGCCATGTTTGTTAATGGATCCGGACGAAATGAGCAATCTTTATAGAGGACCTTCCATAGATACTTCCTACCAAGTTCATTTGGCCGGGCGGTTTCAGAGGAGAAGAATTTTAACTAGAGGCTCAGGTGAGCCTGTATCGCTCACCTGACATAAATAAGCCCTCTTAAGAATGTCTTCATGCCGAATACATCTAAGTTACTATTCAAATCCCATAGGGTTCTATGTTAAAACTATGTCTGCTCATGGCAGCCATCTTTGGATGGCTGTCGTGGTCACCGGACACAATTTTGAAAATATACTACCCAAGCACCATCCATGCCATGTGTGTTTTAAATTGGCCAACTGGTTTCAGAGGAGAAGACTTAAACAATTTTCCCATAGGGTTCTATGCTGAAACTATGTCCGCTTACGGTGGCCACTTTGGACCGAGAACGGGGTCACTGAACACAATTTTTGGAAGTTGACTACCTAAGGACCATCGATGACATGTTTGCTATATTGGCTTACTGGTTTCAGAGGAGAAGATTTTAAAACATTTTTTCCCATAGGGTCCTATGTTAAAACTATGTCCGTTGAAAGCGGCCATCTTGAAAGGAGGTCAGGGTCACCAGACACAATTTTGAAAATTGACCACCTAAGGACCATCTATGCCATGTTTGCTTTAAATTGGCTTACTGGTTTCCGAGGAGAAGATTTTTAAACATATTTCCCATAGGGTCCTATGTTAAAACTATGTCCGCTGATGGTGGCCATCTTGGATGGAGGTCTGGGTCAATGGATATAATTTTGAAAGTTGACCATTTAAGGACCATTCATGCCATTTTTGGTTTAAATTGGCTTACTGGTTTCAGTGATTGTTTTTAACATTTTTCCCATAGGGTTCTATGTTAAAACTATGTCCGCTGACAGTGGCCATCTTGGATGGAGGTCGGGGTCACATGACATAATTTTGAAAGTTGACCACCTAAGGACCATTCATGCCATGTTTGCTTTAAATTGACCTACTGGTTTCAGAGGAGAAGACTTTTAAACATTTATTCCATAGGGTCCTATGTTAAAATTAAGTCGAGTCATGGCGGCCATCTTGAATTTCCTATCGGCAAACGATTCACAAGTTTAGTACAGGACCGTCCAATGATCATTCCTGCAAAGTAACAATTCAATTGGCTTGGAAGAATTTTTTTAATTTCAGCCAATGAGAACACATTATGGACCCTGGCAGCCATGTTGAATTTCAAATCAGCACCAACAACACAAATCTGGTAGAGGACCATCCAATGAACATTTCTGGCAGGTTTGGTTCAAATCTGTTCAATGGTTTCAGAGAAGAAGATTTAAATGTGAAAAACTAACGGACGAACGACGACGACGGACAGACGCCTAGCCATGACAAAAGCTCACATGGCCTATGGCCAGGTGAGCTAAAAATTAGCAAATCAGAAACAAGAATCGCCTGTGGTGGCCATGTTTGTTACCGGATTGAGACGAAATAAGCAATCTTTACAAAGGACTTTACATACCAAGTTTCGGATCATTTGGCAAAGCGGTTTCAGAGGAGATTTTTTGAAATCGACCAATCAGAAACAAGAATTGCCTGTGGCGGTCGTGTTTATTAATGGATCCGGACGAAATGAGCATTTTTTACAAAGGCCCTTCCATAGATGCTTCCTACTAAGCTTTGGTTCATTAGGCCCAGCGGTTTTAGAGAAGATTTAAAAAAAATTAGCCAATCAGAAACAAGAATCGTCTGTGGCGGCCATGTTTGTTAACGGATCGAGACGAGATGAGCAAATCTTTACAAAGGACCTTTCATAGATGCTTCCTACCAAGTTTCAGTTCATTTGGCCGAGGGGTTTCAGAGGAGAAGATTAAAATGTGAAAAGTTAACGGACGACAGACGCCAAGTGATGGCACAAAGCTCACATTGCCTTTGACAAGGTGAGGTAAAAATTGTTGATTATTATTTCTGTTATTTTTCTTTTAGTCCTTTTTGCTTTTGGCCATTGCGTTGTCTGTCCTTTTCGATGAATGTGGCATCGCATTATTTATGTCTTTTGTATCTACAAACTTTTCTTATACCTCGTACTGGGGCCGTCGTGGTCATGATAATATGGTAGTTGGATTAACAACAACCTGTGTAATCAGTGTCTATCATCTTTAAAGTTGCGAGTGCGAAGCCAGTTCATGGGAAGATGTACTTAATACAACATTATGTGATAGAGTTTGTAAGTGACTTGCGACAGGTCTGTGGTGAAAAAATCACGTTCCCTCCACCATTAAAACTAACCACAATGATATAACTGAAATATTTTTACAAGTGGTGTTAAACACCAATAACGAAAAACCATCTACCTTGTACATCTGTCATAAAACAACAGCTTTACACTAAACCATCCAAGCATGACATGAAGACATATTGGCCATTTAAGATATAAGATTGATCTGCACTAAACCATCCAAGCATGACATGTAGACATCTTGGCCATTTAAGATATAAGATAGGTCTGCACTAAGCCATACAAGCATGACATGTAGACATCTTGGCCATTTAAGATATAAGATAGGTCTGCACTAAACCATCCAAGCATGACATGTAGACATCTTGGCCATTTAAGATGTAAGATGGGTCTGCTCTAGACCATACAAGCATGACATGTAGACATCTTGGCCATTTAAGATGTAAGATGGGTCTGCACTAAACCATCCAAGCATGACATGTAGACATCTTGGCCATTTAAGATGTAAGATGGGTCTGCACTAAACCATCCAAGCATGACATGTAGACATCTTGGCCATTTAAGACATAAGATAGGTCTGCACTAAACCATCAAAGCATGACATGTAGACATCTTGGCCATTTAAGATATAAGATAGGTCTGCACTAAACCATCCAAGCATGACATGTAGCCATCTTGGCCATTTAAGATGTAAGATGGGTCTGCACTAGACCATACAAGCATGACATGTAGACATCTTGGCCATTTAAGATGTAAGATGGGTCTGCACTAAACCATCCAAGCATGACATGTAGACATCTTGGCCATTTAAGATGTAAGATGGGTCTGCACTAAACCATCCAAGCATGACATGTAGACATCTTGGCCATTTAAGACATAAGATAGGTCTGCACTAAACCATCCAAGCATGACATGTAGACATCTTGGCCATTTAAGATATAAGATAGGTCTGCACTAAACCATCCAAGCATGACATGTAGACATCTTGGCCATTAAAGATATAAGATAGGTCTGCACTAAACCATCCAAGCATGACATGTAGACATCTTGGCCATTTAAGATGTAAGATGGGTTTGCACTAGACCATCCAAGCATGACATGTAGACATATTGGCCATTTAAGATATAAGATGGGTCTGCAAAGTATAATTCAATAATAAGGAGACATCAAACAACATATTTAAATTAAATAAAATTAAATCTAACTTTTATTTCAAGCACAATTTTTTTTTATTGTGGAACAGTTTGTAGAGACAATGTACAATGTACAAGTTACAAACTAAGGAGCTTTTCTCCGTTACATACAAATCATTACAAAATACAATTTAATCATAATAACATGTCATAATTTGGTTAAAAAAATATAAATAAGACATATGACATACTGAAAGATACTCTTTTAAAAACATTTTTGTTGAGTTTTTTGCCGACAGATGGATTTGGAGTATGAAATGTAGATTTAAATATTTAAACCAATTTCTAGTTGTTTGATAATTAAAATAAATATATTTATTTATTTAAAAAAAAAAATAAAAAAATCTTCTTTTCCTTGTTAACCAAAGGTATCTTTTTTATTCTTCTCTCTCATATCCTAAAATATTTTTCATATCCTTAAAACACAATATTGTTTTAAAATTTACCCCCAGAAAATTGAAAATCTGTATTTTAGTTAGAAACTACATTTGCAAATATAATTTCAATGGTACTTTCTATGTCATATATATACATCATGTTTTAAAATATGTATTGATTATCTTATATGTACTTACTAACAAATACTAACAGCTGTATATTACATCATTTTTACTAATATCAACGAGACCGGGATAGGGTATATGTATACAATGGTTTTTTTAACTAACAAATGAAAATATTTCAATGAAAATATTAATGAAATTATGAATTAAAAACAAAATAGCAATAACAATATTATGAATGACTTAAAAAATAATTTTAAAATCTAGTTGTTTATATACGAGTATCAAAGACCATCTTGAATGGAAGACGGTGGCTGTCGCAGAGTGACAAACACATTTCTTAAATAGGATTACCCATAGACCATCTCAGTCAATTTTGAGAAGATTACAATTCGAAAAGATAACAATGGGCAACACAGACTTGGATTAAGCAAAATAGAAAAGAAAAAATAATTGGAAAGGGAGGTAAATGGGGGAAAAGGGGGATCCTTGTTTTATTTAATCTCCACCTAAATCTTGATATGTCCACATCAATTACTTAAATAAAAACTAAGAATAAAATATAATATGGATCCTAATATTACAAAATTCAGTCATGGATTGGTTCTGTCTGGTACTAGAAACCTGTCAATCTTTTTAGGTTTCATAGCTACATCATTTTCAAATGCCAATATTGAGGGTCTAATGGAGTCAATAACAATATAATTACTATAAATTATAAATAGAAACTATTGCAACCTCTAGGTTAAAATTAAAAGAAATATTCAATAAAGCCTTCTAAAAGTATATATTTGTATGCAACTTACTGTAAAAAAATAATTCTAACATGACGTCCTTCATTGGCTATATAATACAATAATACAATGATCAAACTCACAATATATTTTAATTCGCACATGCTTTTTGAGGAACAAATTACATGTACAAACATCTTTCCTTAGTGAATTCCTATATTCATACAGGGCCTATGTGGCTCAATGAGTTAGGTAGTTGGATTATCTTACAACTCATACAAGCCTATCACCAATACGGCGTGGGTTCGCGTGCGGCTTTGTAAATTACAAAAAAGGGTGCACTCGACTCACAGCTGCAAGTGATAAAGCTTACCAGTTGCTTGCCCATGGCTGGTGGCTCTCTCCGGGTACTCCGGCTTCCTCCACCACTAAAACTGGTCACAATGACATAGCTGAAATATTGCTGAAAATGGTGTTAAGCACAAAAAAAATCAATCAATGTATTCATACAGGACCTTGGTGCATACAAACATAAAAATACCCATATTGTTTTTACCTATATTTTTTATTCCGGAATAAATACTTAAGACAACCATCTACGGACTTGGACTTTTGAAATTTAACGTATTCCAGTGACGTAGTTTCCAAGGAACGCTGATGATATAACACAAGCTGGTTACTGATTTTTTTTACAATTTTGTGAGCATTTTACTTGCTTAAGTTACTAAATTCAAAATGCCATCAAATTGGAAAATATCAGTAACTTAATTGTATCACAGTCTAGTTATATATAAAAGAAAAACAACTGTAAATATGAAAGTTAGTGGATTTTGTTATGAAGTGCATTTCCCCAATTCTGACTTCCACTTAAAAATTACGTTAGATATTTCCTACTACAATTGAAATAATGCTTGGAAGCCATAGTTTGTATCCAGTTTTAACATGGGTAACATTATTTTTGTTGCTATCCCTCGGGATAAAATATTTACGAAATTAATGTTACCCATGTTAAAACTAGATTAAAAACTATGGCTTCCATGAATTATTTCTTAAATATTATACACATCTTGTCAATTTTAATGTTCTCTGAACTGAACAAAATCTTGAGGCAAATAGTGTATAACATCTGTATATAGATATATCAGTAGACATTCAGGTTAGATAACTCTGTGTGATATAATTTTATGTGTTAAAATATATCAAATAGATATTTTGATAATGGCTAATACGTGAAGAGAAAAGAACTTAACCATCGTCAGCATCAAATATATACTTTATTCATGTAAATTTTGAGAGCTAGAAATTAAACTGGAAGCAATATTTAAGTTCGTGATGTGCTGTATTAATCTCAATTAAATAAAAATGAATCTAAGAGTTATGTAACTTTGTACATGTTTCGTGAATAAACGTTAGAGAATACATAATTTAGGAAAAATCAACTGATATATCTAAATAATATACCTAAACCTATCCTAATCTGAATATTTACACTGCTTAAAAATATCTGTTGATAAAACATCATGTTATACAGGCTCAAAATTTTATATTTATCATCTAAAAATGTATATATTAATCACATTTTCTTTGCTTAGCTCAAAACATATGAAACTGACAAACAATAAATCTAATTTTAGATCTTCACTGATCTTAATTAATGTTACCATGACAATGACCTGATGATAATGTCTTCCAAAAATAATTTGTACATAGATTGTTTCTATTGCAATATTAACAATAAACTTTCACTGTTATCTGTCTAATAAACAAAGAATGTAATACATATATGTATGTACATCATGTAATCAAATATGTGTTTCTTTTTCTCTCGCAGTTTCCTGGCAATTATTGAATCTATTCTTGGTAAAATTCAGATAATAACACCTCATCAGAGAATTTTTTTTTATTAATTTATTTCTTTAAAATAAAAATCAATACTGACGCAGGTGTTAAAAATACTTCTCCCATTATTACGGCGTTTTAACCCCGCTGAACCAGTAGTGGAAAAATCTGTGATCCTCTAGAGGATTAAAATCTCTCGTGCCTTTCCCCGCATTTGACTCAAAATAATAATCAATACTTGTTAAAAAAATTTTTATTAATTTATTTCTTTCAAAATAAAAATCAATACGTGTTAAAAATACATACAAATGATGACCGATATATTGTAAAAGACAGACAATAGTTTGCATCCACTTTTGTCAAACTTACTTGACAGAGTTGCCTATCTTACTTAGTGCCTCACTCCCTCCCCTTAAGTCGAATTTCGGATAATTCAAACTTTTACAATGGTCCTGCAAACTTCGAGATATCGAAATTCAACTGTATGTTAGCTTCTTCTTACAGGACACCAGACCTAACAGTTGTTTCATAATGAGCTTCTTATTTATTTACTTCATTTTAACCTTTTGCTTATTCAGTGTAAGCACCACGTGCATTGGTATTTTCTATCGCGTTCAATAACATATTTTCAATATCTATAAAATGTTTTTCTACAGCAATATCAAGAGATGTAGGACCATTTCTGTTATAGATATCTATATCACATTTATTTTTAAGTAGCATTTCAACGACTTCTGTGTGCTCGCCTTCGACTGCCAGAATAAGTGGAGTTTTCATTAATTTGCAGCACTGATTAATATTACAATGACGTTTTAATAAAAGTTCAACAATATCAGCTTGACCATTTCTACAGGCGTAATGAAGTGCATTACAATTATCACAATCAATAATATTCACATCACAGGCTTCATAACTTAGTAAAAGTTTAACAACAGCTTCTTTATTTCTATCACAAGCGACAATTAACGGACTTTCATTTGTCCTTGGCTGACACTGATTAATGTTACATTTATTTCTAAGTAAAAAATCTACTATATCTACAGAACCTCCTTCACAGGCAAAATGAAATGCAGGTGAGAAATCATTATTATCAATGACATCACAGTTATTATCAAGTAGAAGTTTAACACTATCTGTATGACCTTCAAGACAGGCATAATGTATTGGTGTATGTTCACCAAGATCACCACGCAGATTAATGTCAACATTGAGCTTATTAAAAATGTCCACAATGTCTTTATAACCGTTTATACTAGCAACATGTAAAGGAGTATATCCATTATTGGCAGATAGATTCACATCACTATTACACTTCAGTAAGATGTTAACTATATCTATATGGCCATAACAACAAGCAACAAATAAAGGAGTATATCCATTAGTGCTGCATAGATTCACATCACTTTTATACTTCAGTAGGCTGTTAACTATATCTATATGGCCATCACAACAAGCAAGATGTAAAGGAGTAAATCCATCAGTGGTACCTAGATTCACATTACTATTATGCTTCAGTAAGATGTTAACTATATCTATATGGCCATTACAACAAGCAAGATGTAAAGGAGTAAATCCATCAGGGTTACATAGATTCACATTACTATTACACTTCAGTAAGATGTTAACTATATCTATATGGCCATTATCACAAGCAATATGTAAAAGAGTAGATCCATTAGTGGTACATAGATTCACATCACTATTATACTTCAGTAAGATGTTAACTATGTCTATATGGCCATTTTTACATGCAACATGTAAAGCGATCTGACCAAATGCATTAATTGTGTTCACCTTACAATTTTCTTTTAAAAGGAAATCTACAACATCTTTGTTACCATATCTACAAGCACTAAACAATGGCGTTGGTAGATTAGTATCAGAATGGTCGATATTATAACCATATTTTACCAGACATTTAACAATATCAATGTAACCTCCTTCACAAGCTGCTACCATTGGGGAATTTTCAAATTTTATTCGATCTTCTTCAGTGGTGCGTCCATTATCATTGACATCATCAAAATTGCTGCCGCTTTCACTTTCAGAGTTTGAGTCAGAGTCAGGGTCATATCTACAACCATGCATGTCTGATTCTGGTTTGTCCATTATTATATTTTGATTGTCTAGTTCATTACATATTCCACTGTTTCTGCTTTCACTTTTTGAGTTAGAATCAGAGTCATAGCTACAAGCATACATGTCTGATTCTGGTTTGTCTTTTAACATATCTTGATGATTTCCGTCCTTGTCTAGTTTATTACACATTCCACTGGTTTTTTTCTCATTTAGTATAAATTGTACAAATAATTTACATCCTTTGGCTGCAGACAGATAGAGTGGCCAGCGATTGTAAATTAACTTTTGAATAATGCTTTGATTCTTTGACAAAAATGAGATGAATTTTTCTTGATACAATTCATTTTGTACCTGTACATTTTTGAATACATTATAAAATCTGTTGTTTTCAATTTCTTCCACCATACGATTAAAGTATGAATCCTCTAATTCAGAAGGTATAGCTATTATATGATCATCACAATCTTCTATAACAGATTCAAATAGAAATGCTTCTGCAATAAAAGTTCCACTTCCATGGGTTAAAATAGTTTTGGGAATCCTTTTCCCAAAGTACAATGAAAACATATCAAATATTTTATCGTGAATAAAGGTAATCTTCGATTCCAACTCTTTTGTGAAATTCCCTTCTAGTGCTTGGAGACCTAACAGAACACTACGCTTTGAAGGTTTGTTTGCGAGGCCTAAATCTTCAAACACACCATTAAAAAGATTTTTAAATTTGGGATCATTTCTATTTTGTAGTAGGTGTTTGTATAATTTGTTGTTGTATACAACAATTAAAGCCAGTCCTATGAAACAACTTTCATTGTGTTTGCTCATCTCATCCAACTGCTCCTCAATTGCCTCTAATGGATATTCAAAGAATCTCACACCTGGATTACTTTCTGAAGCAGCATACATCATACAAAGAAGTGGGAACATATCATATGCACTAAGGATCTTATCGTCTAACTGTTTTATTGTTTCCTCGTCAATATGACAGGCAGCAATCTTCAATTTATCCTTCTTACTATAAAGGAAATTTTTCTGAAGCAAATTGCACTCCACCATTTCAAATTGTTCTTTAAGTTTTCTAAATTGGCTTGAAACACTTATTTGCAATCTGCATGTTCCCAAAACTCTAAATTTTTTATTGTTCTTACAATATTTCAATATCTTACGCTTTACTTTGTGCCACGAATTAATCATAGATGGATCAACAGAAAATTTTCCACAAATATCATCAATAATGTATATCTGTTTTATATTAGGATCTAAATACTTTACAATATCTTCTGGACACGTGACTGGAAGAATATGATAACCATCATTATTCTGAAGCTGGAGTGCAACCAATTTGACAATTGTAGATTTACCAATACCAGATGGTCCTCTAATCACAACAAATGACTTATTTCTAACTTCCTTTAATATGGTGGCTACAGCAGAAGTTTCGAAAAATTTGCCTTTTTCCCAACTCTCTATTTCTTCTGTAAACAACTCTGAAAAATATTATTAACAATAAAACATGTTTATTTGAAAATATAAGAATTAAAATATGATACTGTGAGGTGTCGATTTGTGCCAATGGGGGAGGGATTATATACTAATGTTAACTGTCAGCTATTAAAATACTAGATCGTGATGCAATAAAATCTTTCTTGAAGTTTCCACAATGGGTTTGAAATTTGTAATCTGCATGGGAGTGGTTGATATATGGACTACTACAAGCTAAGGTTGTACTTTTTATAGGATATTGTGTAATTGATCAGTAAATGATATGTTGTAATATAATACACTGTATATATGAATGATATGTTTAAACTTGGTGCATTATGGGGTCTATCTTACTTTCACTGATCTATTATGATCCGATATGGAAATACAGGCTCTTACATATCCAAAATTTGCCAAAAAATGCTTGTAATGTAATGAGTGGCCACATCATATTTTCCCCTTTTTTAAAGGTGTAATACATTTTTCTCTCAGGAATAACAAAGTGAAGGTCAGTTTCACTTCATAGAGAATTTTCACTAGTTTCTGCTGGTATATAACATGTAGCACTTTAATATAATATCCTTATAAGAGAAGATGTTAACCGAAATATGATAGTATGTAATTGTTTTTAACAAAATAATCATTGATACGATTAACAAGGAATTATATGGGGTCATCGACATCTTCTTATTTATCTATATTATATACAGTTATTCTTCTGTTGAGAGTATGAGGAAGAACAGTGACAAGAAAGAATGGAAAGAATTCTGAAAATTTTAATATTTCAAGTCTTCAAAGTTTGAAAAGACATTTTCCGAGACCCATGCTGTCCCATACGCAAACCATATTTCCATGAAAAGTACATACTTGAAATTTAAGATCATACGTTTAACTTGAATGGTATCAAGGTACCTAAGTATAAATAATTTTGGTTTTGACTATCGTCAATAAATGTAGACAAGACATCAGTCAATTTGAAATGTCCCATACGTAAGACTTTTTTTGTCCCATATGTAAGGTAGAAAATTTTCTCTGACATTCTTTGCATCATTACATCTCTGATGACTACATAAACATAGGTTTAACACCTTATATACATCCAAAAAGTTGACTATAGGGATGTAAGAGTGTTTTGCTCTTTCTTCCCATACCTAACAAAATATTCCCATTTCGTAAAGAATAAGCTAAATAAACAGTCACAGTTGTAAACTAGAGGCTCAGTGGGCCGAGCCTGTATCGCTCACCTTTCATTCTGTTTCGGGCAAAGTTGATACAGAACCTTCCATTTTAAAATAAATCAACCAATCAGAAAGAAAAATTGCCTGTGGTGGTCATCTTTGTTAACGGTTCAGGGCGAAATGAGCAATATCTATAGAGGACCTTCCATAGATGCTTCCTTCCAAGTTTCGGTTCGCTTGGCTAAGCGGTTTCAGAGAAGATTTTTTAGAAATCAACCAATCAGAAAGAAGAATTGCCTGTGGCGGCTATGTTTGTTAACGAATAGGGACGAAATGAGCATTCTTTATAGAGGATCTTCCATAGATGTTTCCTATCAAGTTTCGGTTCATTTGGCCAAGCGGTTTCAGAGAAGAAGATTTTTTAGAAATTGACCAATCAGAAACCGGAATTGTCTGTGGCCGCCATGTTTGTAAACGAATCAGGCCGAAATGAGCAATCTTTATAGAGGAGCTTCCATAGATGGTTCCTACCTTAAGTTTCAGTTCATTTGGTCATTCAAGAGGTTTCAGAGGAGAAGAATTTTAAGAAATCAACTAATCGGAAACAAGAATTGCCTGTGGCGGCCATGTTTGTTAACGGATCTGGACGAAATAGGCAATCTTTATAGAGGACCTTCCATAGATGCTTTTACCAACTTTTGATTCATTTGGCCAAGCGGTGTCAGAGGAGAAGATTAAAAAAATTAGCCAATCAGAAACAAGATTTGCCTATTGCTGCCATGTTTGTTAATTCATCGGAACGAAATGAGCAATCTTTATTGATGACCTTCCATAGATGCTTCCTACGAAGTTTCATTTCATTTGGCCAAGGGGTTTAAGATGAGAAGATTACAATGTGAAAAGTTAACGGACGATGGACGCCAAATGATGACAAATGCTCACATTGCCTTTTCAACGTGCATTTCAACGAATTTTGAATGGCCAACCTTCGAAAATATGAACATTTTAAACATGAGAACTATGATTTATGTCACAGAAATGAGAACAAAATAAATCGAAACTTCGCTTTTCTGAAAGTAGCTTCGGACAAAAAGTTTGGTCAACATTTCCCATAGCACAGTGCCGGGCTGCGTCCCTTTACAATGGTGCCAATGTTGTTTGTTATTGAATGAAATTTAACAAGGGCAACACAAAGCGTGGCGCATTCCCTCGCATAAAAATTTGACCCGGTGACTTTGACCTCTGTCCTATGACCTTGAAAATCAATAGGATTCCAGACTCTCCCAAGGACTAAGTATGTACCAAGTTTGGAAGGATGGACGGACGGTAGCGTTACTATATCCCTTCGCAACTTCGTTGGCAGGGGAATTAAAAAAATTAAACTCGTTATGGATTACTTTACATTAATATATGGCCTGTTCATGCCGATGCATAGTCGTCACAATTGACGGAGCATTGTCTAATGTAGATGTAGATGTTTTCAAGAAAATCACGTTCAAAATACTTAACAGATACGATAGATTTCAATAAATACGATATCAACATTTTCATAAATGACACGGGCGACTCTTCAAAATTACCAGGCGACTTGAACTACGCTTTTGACCAACGAGAAAGCGAAGTCAACCTTCACATGGCTTAAAATAGAGCAATTTTGGCCATTTGAAGAAATTTCTATTTTTAGTAATGGCGGCCATCTTGGATACAGGACGGCGCTGACGGACACAATTTTGAAAGGGACCCACCCAGGGACCATCCCTGCCAAGTTTGGTTTAATTTGGTTCAGCGGTTTCAGAGGAGAAGATTTAAATGTGATCTTTTATCAAAATATGCCTAATTTGCATAATCGGTATATATCGGCTGAAAGAAAAATTTCACAGCAAAACCCGGAATAAATATTAAACTACTCCTTGCCATGTAGCTACAGTTAAAATTTGAGCTCATTTTGATTTACACTAAAGCAGCAATGGACAATTAAAATTTCATCCCCTCTTTTTTCTATTTTTAGCTTGGCGGCCATCTTGGTTGGAAGTCGGGATCACCGGACACAATTTTGGAAGGGGGCCATCCATGGACCATTCCACCAAAGTTTGGTTGCAATTGGCCCAGTGGTTTCTGTGGAGAAGATTAAAATTGAAAGACGACAGACGAAAAGTGATGACAATAGTTCACATGGCCTAAAGGCCAGGTGAGCTAAAAAGGAATATAACTCCAAAATCAGTAATGGGATTTACTTCAAAATTGCAGGGTGTGTAGATCTTGACATGCTGCACATTTTTGCAATTTAAACTTAACCTTTATCTCTTAACAGTTTTTGAGATATAAGACGAAAAGTATTAAAATTTTACAAATTTGATGAAAAAAGGGCAATAACTCCAAGATGGGTAATCAGATTTACTTCAAAATTGCAGGGTAGGTAGATCTTGATGTGCTGATCTTTTTTACCCCATGTCAGATTTTTGATATTATTAACGGTTTTTGAGTTATTACCCAAAACTTGCAATTTTACCATATGTTTGATTTTTAGTAACAGCGGCCATGTTGGTTGGTGCACGGCATCACCAGACACCCTAGTGATGATTCTGACCAAGCTTGGTTTCCATTGGTTTAGTACTATCAGAGGAGAAGATTTTTGAAAAAGCTTACGACTTAAGACGGACGACGACGATAGACGCCTTCAGGTCAGGTGGGCTAAAAATGGTTTTAAAAAAAATCTGTCTAATACGTATTTACCTAAATAACGATATCATGACGTATAATAATTTCTCACCGTAAATGTATTTATTTTATTAAGATACGTATACACATGTATAAGAAAAAAGATATAAATTTATTTTTTAAGTACAAATAAATTGGAAGACGGCTTGAAAATCGAAAACGCAAAATAGTTATCTATGTTTATAAGTCTTAGTAAAAAGAGTCTTGAGCAACGTTTTTTTTCTCACACCTGTGATAGCTGTATTTGTATATCATGAATGCACGATGCGACCACATGCTGAGATGGGTGATGTTTTGACAGGTAAACTGTAAAAAAAACCGTAGAATACACTAATAAAATATTATTTCACCTACAGTATATCAGGACTCCGCAGACTGCCAAGAAAAAACTAGAGGCTCCCAGGAGCCTGTATAGCTCACCTGGGTATAATAACAACATCAGTCAATAAAACTTGATAACTTCGGTGAAAAAAATTAACAAATGTAGCCTTCGTCATTGCAGACCCCTTCTACAAAAAATTTGGACAGGGGTTCCCCCTTTAATGTAAGTTATCAAAAATGCTGTAAAAAAAACATATATGTCAATGATTCTCAAAATTTAGCTTTTCCTACTTCACATTTTGTAATAGAGTTGCTTCCCTTTGATTATTTGAGTAACCAAAAGCAGTGAGTCAACAAAAAATGCATTTCAAGAGGAATAACTCTTCACACAGTTGTCACACATTTTTAACTGTGGGAATTTTTTTGTAGATCTTGACATGTTGAACATTTTTGCAGTTTAAACTTGCCCTCTATCTCCAATAGTTTTTGAGATATAAGATGATAGTATTAAAATTGAGAACATTTTGATGAAAAAAGGGCAATAACTCCAAAATGGGTAATGGGATTTACTTCAAAATTGCAGGGTAGGAAGATCTTGACATGCTGCAAATTTTTGCAATTTAAACTTAACCTTTATCTCTTATAGTTTTTGAAATATAAGACGAAAAGTATTAATTTTTCTTTTAATTTGATGAAAAAAAGGGCAAGAACTCCAAGATGGGTAATCATATTTACTTCAAAATTGCAGGGTAGGTAGATATCGACATGGTGCACATTTTTGCAATTTAAACTTAACATCTATCTCTTATAGTTTTTGAAATATAACACGAAAAGTATTAAAAAAAAAATAAAAAAAATTGATCGAAGGGCCGAACCGCCGGACACATTTTTGGAAGAGAACCATCCAATGACTATTTCATCAAAATTTTGTTCTTATTGAGCAAATGGTTTCAGACAAGAAGATGTTATTGGGAATTTCCCATAGGGCCCTATGTTAAATTAAGTTCGGCTGTGGCGGCCATCTTGGTCAGTGTTCTGAAATGCGGGACACAATTTTGGAAGAGGACCAACCAAGATTCATTTCAGCAAAGTTTGGTTGAGATTGGCTCAATAGTTTCAGAGGAGAAGATTTTTTCTTAATTTCATACCCCTTTTTTCTAATTTGCATAATCGGTCAAAATAGGCAAAAGTTCAAAGTTCATAAAAAATCCCGTAATAAATGTTAAAAAGCTCATCATTATGCTTCTACAGTTCAAATTTGGGCACTTGCTGGCTTAAAATAGAGCCGTTTTGGCCATTTGAAAAAATTTCTATTTTTAGTAATGGTGGCCATCTTGGATACAGGACGGCGCTGACGGACACAATTTTGAAAAGGGACCACCCAAGGATCATTTCAGCAAAGTTTGGTTGAGATTGGCTCAGTAGTTTCAGAGGAGAAGATTTTTTTTAAATTTCATCCCCCTTTTTTATAATTTGCATAATCGGTCAAAATAGGCAAAAGTTCAAAGTTCATAAAAAAATTCCGTAATATATGTTAAAAAGCTCATCATTATGGCTTATACAGTTCAAATTTGGGCACTTGCTGGCTTAAAATAGAGCCGTTTTGGCCATTTGAAGAAATTTCTATTTTTAGTAATGGCGGCCATCTTGGATACAGGACGGCGCTGACGGACACAATTTTGAAAAGGGACCACCCAAGGATCATTTCAGCAAAGTTTGGTTGAGATTGGCTCAGTAGTTTCAGAGGAGAAGATTTTTTTTAAATTTCATCCCCCTTTTTTCTAATTTGCATAATCGGTCAAAATAGGCAAAAGTTCAAAGTTCATAAAAAATCCCGTAATATATGTTAAAAAGCTCATCATTATGCTTATACAGTTCAAATTTGGGCACTTTCTGGCTTAAAATAGAGCAGTTTTGGCCATTTGAAGAAATTTCTATTTTTAGTAATGGTGGCCATCTTGGACACAAGACGGTGCTGACGGACACAACTTTGAAAGGGGACCACCCAAGGATCATTTCAGCAAAGTTTGGTTGAGATTGGCTCAGTAGTTTCAGAGGAGAGGATTTTTTTTAATTTCATCCCCCCTTTTTTCTAATTTGCATAATCGGTCAAAATAGGCAAAAGTTCAAAGTTCATAAAAAATGCCGTAATATATGTTAAAAAGCTCATCATTATGCTTATACAGTTCAAATTTGGGCACTTTCTGGCTTAAAATAGAGCCGTTTTGGCCATTTGAAGAAATTTCTATTTTTAGTAATGGCGGCCATCTTGGATACAGGACGGCACTGACGGACACAATTTTGAAAGGGGACCACCCAAGGATCATTTCAGCAAAGTTTGGTTGAGATTGGCTCAGTAGTTTCAGAGGAGAGGATTTTTTTTAATTTCATCCCCCCTTTTTTCTAATTTGCATAATCGGTCAAAATAGGCAAAAGTTCAAAGTTCATAAAAAATCCCGTAATATATGTTAAAAAGCTCATCATTATGCTTATACAGTTCAAATTTGGGCACTTTCTGGCTTAAAATAGAGCCGTTTTGACCATTTGAAGAAATTTCTATTTTTAGTAATGGCGGCCATCTTGGATACAGGACGGCGCTGACGGACACAATTTTGAAAGGGGACCACCCAAGGATCATTTCAGCAAAGTTTGGTTGAGATTGGCTCAGTAGTTTCAGAGGAGAAGATTTTTTTTTAATTTCATCCCCCCTTTTTACTAATTTGCATAATCGGTCAAAATAGGCAAAAGTTCAAAGTTCATAAAAAATCCCGTAATATATGTTAAAAAGCTCATCATTATGCTTATACAGTTCAAATTTGGGCACTTTCTGGCTTAAAATAGAGCAGTTTTTGGCCATTTGAAGAAATTTCTATTTTTAGTAATGGTGGCCATCTTGGATACAAGATGGTGCTGACGGACACAAGTTTGAAAGGGGACCACCCAAGGATCATTTCAGCAAAGTTTGGTTGAGATTGGCACAGTAGTTTCAGAGGAGAGGACTTTTTTTTTATTTCATCCCCCCTTTTTTCTAATTTGCATAATCGGTCAAAATAGGCAAAAGTTCAAAGTTCATAAAAAATCCCGTAATATATGTTAAAAAGCTCATCATTATGCTTATACAGTTCAAATTTGGGCATTTTCTGGCTTAAAAGAGAGCAGTTTTGGCCATTTGAAGAAATTTCTATTTTTAGTAATGGCGGCCATCTTGGATACAGGACGGCGCTGACGGACACAAATTGAAAGGGGACCACCCAAGGATCATTTCAGCAAAGTTTGGTTGAGATTGACTCAATAGTTTCAGAGGAGAGGACTTTTTTTTTATTTCATCCCCCCTTTTTTCTAATTTGCATAATCGGTCAAAATAGGCAAAAGTTCAAAGTTCATAAAAAATCCCGTAATATATGTTAAAAAGCTCATCATTATGCTTATACAGTTCAAATTTGGGCACTTGCTGGCTTAAAATAGAGCAGTTTTTGGCCATTTGAAGAAATTTCTATTTTTAGTAATGGCGGCCATCTTGGATAAAAGACGGTGCTGATGGACACAAGTTTGAAAGGGGACCACCCAAGGATCATTTCAGCAAAGTTTGGTTGAGATTGGCACAGTAGTTTCAGAGGAGAGGATTTTTTCTTAATTTCATCCCCCCTTTTTTCTAATTTGCATAATCGGTCAAAATAGGCAAAAGTTCAAAGTTCATAAAAAATCCCGTAATAAATGTTAAAAAGCTCATCATTATGCTTATACAGTTCAAATTTGGGCACTTTCTGGCTTAAAATAGAGCAGTTTTGGCCATTTGAAGAAATTTCTATTTTTAGTAATGGCAGCCATCTTGGATACAGGACGGCGGTAACGGACACATTTTTGAAAGGGGACCACCTAAGGATCATTTCAGCACAGTTTGGTTGAGATTGGCTCCGTAGTTTCAGAGGAGAAGATTTTTTTTAAATTTCATCCCCCCTTTTTTCTAATTTGCATAATCGGTCAAAATGGGTAATGGGATTTACTTCAAAATAGCAGGGTAGGTAGATCTTGATATGCTGCACATTTTTGCAATAAACTTAACATCTATCTCTAAATAGTTTTGGAAATATAAGACGAAAAGTTTTAAAATGAAAAAAAAAATTGATGAAAAAAGGGCAATAACTCCAAGATGGGTAATCAAATTTACTTCAAAATTGCAGGGTAGGTAGATCTTGACATGCTGAGTATGTTTCCAGTTTCAACTTACCATCTGTCTCTTATAGTTTTTGAAATAAAGGACGAAAAGTATTAAAATTTTGAAAATTTGATGAAAAAAGAGAAATAACTCCAAAATGAGTAATGGGATTTACTTCAAAATTGCAGGGTAGGTAGATCTTGATATGCCGCACATTTTTGCAATTTAAAGTTAACCTTTATCTCTTATAGTTTTTGAAATATAAGACGAAAAGTATTAAAATTTTACAAATTTGATGAAAAAAGGGCAATAACTCCAAGATGGGTAATCAGATTTACTTCAAAATTGCAGGGCAGGTAGATCTTGATGTGCTGATAATTTTTACCCCATATCAGATTTTTGATATTACTAACGGTTTTTGAGTTATTACCAAAAACCTGCAATTTTACCATATGTTCTATTTTTAGTAACAGCGGCCATGTTGGTTGGTGCACGGCATCACCGGACACAATTTTGAAACTAGACACCCTAGTAATGATTCAGACCAAGTTTGGTTTCCATTGGTCTAGTACTTTCAGAGGAGAAGATTTTTGAAAAAGTTTACGACGTACGACAGACGACGACGACGGACGCCAAGTGATGGGAATAGCTCACATGACCCTTTGGGTCAGGTGAGCTAAAAACGGGATTTACGGATTTATGACCCATTCGCCATAAACAAAATAAAACTTAAATTTTACTAAGGCCAAAAAAAAATATGTGTGTTTACTGTCACATGTCAAAAAATTATAGGGTCGGTCAGTCGGCATTAATTTTTTTTTTTTAAACTATCGGCAAAACCGGAAATAGTCGTGCCCGGTTCCGGAATCCGATTCCGGTAATTCATTTTCGAAATTTCCGGTAAGCCATCATTTGTTTTAATGACGAGTTACACAGTTTTTCTACCTTCTTTGCTCTCAATTTCGACAAAAAGCTAGTGGTTGAATGAATAATACATTGCTGCTGATTAAACAACAAAAATGGTTATCCGAATTCTGTGTAAAAATTGATAGGGTCGTTAGCAAAAATTAGGGTGGAATAATTGCCAATAAAAAAGGTTAGGGCCGGCGGCTGAAAAATAGGGTGGGTCGGGTGACCGTAAACACACATATTTTTTTGCTTTGCCTAATTAATTTTAATCCAAATTTGCCTTTAAAGAAATAAATGTATAAATTAGAATTATTTACCCGGGTTCGTTCACCCTACATTTGGCAAACACGTAAAAGACCAAACGCACCCGATATCGTAAACCGGCAACTGTCTGCAGCAAGTGAAAGGGCCTTGGCATCGATTGTCACGAGTACATAGGAACATATTAATATTCACTTCTAGTGCACTTAAAACATGGGTACTGCATGTTAATACATTTTATTCATGGATATTATTGTATATATCGCCCGTGACAGCCGTTAACATATCTACACTTTCCGTACTGTATATCACTCATTTACTTCAGCTTTACTAAGATACGCATGTTTCTTTATGCACAAATTTATTGGTTAGCAGAATTTGGGGACGTTTCCTGTTTACAATTTAACTATCTGAGAGTGGAGACTCTCACTCTCACTCTCACTCCGACCTGGGAGGATTTTGTCGGACATATTGTCGAACGAATTTGTCGAACGAATTTAAGAGTGACACTCTCTTCAAGTCCGACAAAACTCTGTGTCCGACCTGAGAGTATGATCGTTGATACACTTGGAGGGATCTGTACATTGCCTGCTACATCGGCTCTGTCGAGAGAAAAAAAAATTTAACGGAGAAGAAGGCGAACAGATTTAATTTGATCCAAAAATATCCCTCCCCTCCGAAAATCGCATGGTCGTCCCTTTGAGATTATCAGTGAATTAAAGATGTTTACTATTTCTTCATATAAGTGAATGAAAATTCCATCATACAAGTACAAATTCAAACAAATATTCAAGAAAATTGGTCAACCTAAAGCTTTTGATCCTTCAGCTTCTTATGTATTCAGCTAACTTTTACTTTGTTGCTGTTCTTACTTGAACGATAAAAGTGAAAAATAACCCATCTTTGTCGGACAGTTGTACAAGCGGGCTGTCCGACTAAAGGGCTGTCAGAATATAGCTACGCTCCCGATGAAATACATGTTAAACAGTATTTACCCTTGATGAAACACATTATAATCAGTATTTACCCCTGATCAAACACATGTTAATCAGTATTTACCCCTGATGCTCTTAGGAACTGGATTACTTTGTTCTTGCTTTATCTCTGCTAACTCTTTACTTTGTTCTGCAAACTTTTTTCTTTGTTCTGCTAACTCTTTACTTTGTTCTGCTAACTCTTTACTTTGTTCTGCTAACTCTTTACTTTGTTCTGCTAACTCTTTACTGTGTTCTTGTTTTAACTCTGTTAACTCTTTACTTTGTTCTGCTGACTTTTTACTTTGTTCTGCTAACTCTTTACTTTGTTCTGCTAACTCTTTACTTTGTTCTGCTAACACTTTACTTTGTTCTGCTAACTCTTTACTGTGTTCTTGTTTTAACTCTCTTAACTCTTTACTTTGTTCTGCTGACTTTTTACTTTGTTCTGCTAACTCTTTACTTTGTTCTGCTAACTCTTTACTGTGTTCTTGTTTTAACTCTGTTAACTCTTTACTTTGTTCTGCTGACTTTTTACTTTGTTCTGCTAACTCTTTACTTTGTTCTGCTAACTCTTTACTTTGTTCTGCTAACACTTTACTTTGTTCTGCTAACTCTTTACTTTGTTCTGCTAACTCTTTACTGTGTTCTTGTTTTAACTCTGTTAACTCTTTACTTTGTTCTGCTGACTTTTTACTTTGTTCTGCTAACTCTTTACTTTGTTCTGCTAACTCTTTACTTTGTTCTGCTAACACTTTACTTTGTTCTGCTAACTCTTTACTTTGTTCTGCTAACTCTTTACTCTGTTCTTGTAACTCTTCTTCAACTAATGCTAATCTTTTTTCAGCATTTATACATTTAAGGCTATCGTCTCTTTGTTTTGCATCCAAATTTCTTCCATACCAATCATCACATTCTACTTTCAAGGAATTTCCACCAAGACGTAGAATAGCCTAAAATATATATTTTTTAAATTTATTTATTGTAAAATGATGAATCGAGTGAGTGAGTGATTGTTGTTTGACACCAATTTAGCAATTGTTCAGCTATATCATGGCAAGAACAAGTTAATGTTCAATGAGATGATGATGAGGTTCACTTTGTTCTTAGGATCAACACGCTGAGTTGGATATTTATAGTGTAGCTCACTGAAACAACAGTCCGCGGATAGACATGTTGCCTAACTCAGACACATTATTCTGATTCTGAGCCGACCAATCTTTGCTCTTTCTCCTTAATGCTGGTTGCTTAGCGGAGAAGCAACAAATACCAATTTCATAGTCTTTTGTTTGACCCAACCGGGGCTCGAAACCACGATCTACCGCACTCGAAGCGAGCATGCTAATGATTACGCCACCAATTCGGTTATGATGAATCGAATAATAAGACATTCATGCAAAATAACTTTCATCTGATCTGATAAGGGCTATGTTAGCAGAAGCATCATATGGCTGTAGCAAGTCAACAAGGGCTTTTTCAAGCAACAGTTTTACTGCAATCAAGTTTAACTAAGCAAAACCATGATTGATAGAAGACATCTGGAATACTACCTGAACATTCATTTCAAAGGGGGAAAAACATGCTACAGGTAACTAGAGGCTCAGTGGGCTGAGCCTGTATCGCTCATCTGTCATATTGTTTTGAGGAAGCTCTATACAGAATATTTCACAGGAGCTTCCTACCAAATTTCTTTTTTTTCTACCAAATATCAATCAATTTAGTGATAAAGTTTGTCAGTGACTTGTGACAGGTTGGTGGTTTCCTTCGGGTACCCCGGTTTCCTCCACCAATAAAAACTGACAGCCACAAGATATTGTTGAAAGTGGCTTTAAGCATCATAAAACCAAACCAATCAATTAATTTGGGCATTTGGTTTCGAGAAGATTATGTTTATTTAGCCAATCACAAATAAGAACTGCCTATGGTGGTCATATTAGTTGTATGATCGGCATGAAATATGGAAATTTTGCACACAGTCGGGAAGCCACGCACAGATTCCGTACCTCCAACAATGCAAAGTCAAATCCCGAAATCAAGGGACGTAACTCTATTTTTTTTTCCTTAGACATGACGCTTTACAAGTGAGTGGCCATGCATTGTTTACGTCGACACCCAATGTGTTTTTACTGAATATCTTCATAAATAAAACTGAAAGAAGTATTCATTTTTATTGAATCCATTTTTTAAATAAAATTGTAACGTGACTGATGCGTGAATACATGTATTTATGATATCGTTTGCTTGTAATCATCGTTGGAACTCGGGATACCGCTGCTGATGAAATGTTGTAAAAAAAAATGGCCCTAAAAATAGACTCTTTAACTAAGTGGAACAATTGCATCCCATTGGCTGTTTATTAATAAATTTGGTAAAAATAGCTAGAATCACGTATGGATTATTTGCATATTTCCCCATCATTCGTCACTAGAATTCCATATTTGGATGTAAACAAGAAGCACTATATTTCGAGATTCTAACCAAATATTTCTGTTTTCTTCTCATAGATTGATCGATCTATTAGGATGAAAATGTGACTGTTTCTGCTTAAACATGAAAGAACCACTTGACCAATCATAGTCACACATATATAGTCATTTTATTCCATTTTTAACAACAAATCTTTCATTTTCGTTGACTCGTTCCATGGCATTTATGGACATGTCAAAATATTGACATAATTAATAAATACATTTTAGAAATAAAAAGGTCTCCATTATAATGTATGATCTTGTCATGCAGAGAATGGTGAAAGATTATGTTAAATTCACTCTAGATTAACATGGCATAGCATAAGGTTACATATCTAGTTCATGTCAAGCATTTACACCCCTCCCCCCCCTTTTTTTTTTCATTTTCAGTCTGTTTTCCTGAAATACTTATTGATGTGTGTACATGCTACTTTTCAGTGCCAATGGTATTGACAACCTCCAGTTTTAGTTAGCTTTAGATCATTGTAGGTAGATATATATATACAGACTGGACATGGGATGTTTATTTTTTTTTAACAAGAGTCTGAAGATACCAAAGGGGCAAAGTTACAGATTCTATTAAATAAAATGGATGTTTATTTTCTGTTAGTTTCAGATTCTATGAGTATAAATGCAAAGTTTCCTGTGATGTTTATTGGTTGAATATTTGAATAAATAAAAATAAGAATATATGATAAGTCTTGTATATATATATTCATACAGGTTTGAAAATCAATATATATATATATATATCTGGTTTTTTTCTTCTAAAATATCCATGAAGTAAAAAAAAATGGACCAGCATTCCAATTATTTTTAAAGTACATCATCAAACAAATGCCATGAGTTTTCAAGACACCTTGTGTCATAAATTATAATAAAGTCATTCAGAAAAGAACGTTTTGATTGTGTAATTTGTGTAATTTGTGAAACTTCATCTGAAAGTCAAAAGGTTTATTTCAATTTCAATTGAATACCAGGACTTGTCTTAAGCATTTCAAGAATGAATTAAATTTCTGTAAAGAATTTGGCTAAGAAGATAAATTATATTGTGGTACATATTGTTATAACAGTTGTAACACATTTTCTAGGTCAGAAAGTGGAGCTGAAACAAGATCTCAAACTTTTCAATTTCTTGTAGATATATTGAACCAGAACCAAGTTGTTGAACAAGTTTCTACAGACATTTAGACCTGTATACACTCCAACATGTTGTTGAATTTGTTATTCATGGTTTTTTTTAGATGAAAGGGTACTTATGTTGCCTGTTGTTTATGAGAAATATAATTATCTTTTATCTATGAATATTAATGCCGAAATTTATAAATTTTCTTTTACAGAAAAGAATTTTTCAAAATGTGCCCATTTATTAACTTTTTTCCAGTCATTGGAACAAATAAAATAATTTGTTTAACTTCAATTTTAAACATTATTAATTAACTTTGATTTATTAGCCTTTATGATCAAATCTGTCAATACAATATAAAAACTTGCATTGGGCCAATACGGCAAAAACCAGTTCAATATGGATATTTTCCGTATTGGCCCAATTCCAGTCAGTCCAATAACACCTAGATCGGAATCCGCTAGACATATCGACAATTACAAGGAAAAATCCCGAGAGATTTTTAAACAATATTAACCAATACTTGGTTATTTTGCCAACAGAAAACATATTCATTCTATTCTAGTCATTTAATTTACTTAGTGAAATTTGGAATTCTGGTTTGTCCTTTCTTGTGAATGCAAGTATTCTGTATGTGTCTTAAAATTATAATGGTAGTCATTCAATATGCTCTTTGATGTGAATGCTAGTTATTCTGTATGTGTCTTTTATGTGAATGCTAGTCATTTTGTGTCTGTCTTTTATGTGAATGCTATAGTCATTCTGTTTGTGAATGTCATGGTCGAAAAATTATTGCAATCTAAGTATCCATATTTGTAAATGCTGGTAATTTTGTGAATGTCCCAGAGAAAGAATTATTGCAAACTAAGTACCCATATTTTTTTTTTCAGATTTTTAAAAATTTATTAATTTTTTTGCATGTTTTTTTTATAATATTTTCATATTTTTTCAATTCACTTAATTTTTGTTTACATGCTTTTATTTTTTCCACACATTTATTTCTTTCTATTTATCTTGTACCTGTTACAAAGTATTGAAATTATCCCCTGTGCAAGTCTAGTATCATAGATGATTTTTTTTTTAATTTGAAGTGATGATAAATAGTAATTCCCCAGTCTAAATTACAAAATGCACAATGTCTAAAACAATATTGCAATAAAAATATTTCAATTAAACTGAAAAATACGGTATTAATACTAGAAAATAAAAAAAAAAGACATAAAAATAAACACCCCTTTCCCAAATGAAATATCCTCTATCGGATGTACGCTTATGTGTCGTTTATTGTTGATGTTAAGAAACACCACCGATGTGTTCCGAAAGACAATGAATTTCGATGTTTGGCAAATGGTCGATCGATCAAGGTGGGTGTAGCACTAAGTGGAACAAATGCATCCCACAAGACATTGACACTAGTTGTCGGTATGACAATGATCCTAGATGATTTCCTCAGACAATGAATGTTACAGAAAGCCATCATATTGTTCTAATTAAATTTTCTCTTTTAAATAGAACACAGTATCTTGACGTTTTATCTGGCGAAATAGAGAAAAATCTGTATAAAATCATGTCTTTATATATATAATATACAGATTTTATACAGATTTTTCTCTATTTCGCCAGATAAAACGTCAAGATACTGTGAATAGAACCACCTTGACATTTGTTTTGAAATTGAGTCCACTTCAAGTAGCAAAATTCGATGTTTGTACACAATATAAATAAAAACTGAAGTGATACAATAATTTTCTATTTATCCATAGACATCTTCCATATATTTTAATCGATTTCAAGCATAAATATTTATTGTAAACCGACGTATTTTAAGCGAAGGGTTGAACGTCATATTTCATTAAAAATGAAGCGAAAATCACGTGACTGGGACTTGACTTTGGAGCTCTCCTGTCACGTTGGCTGTCCTACTGCACAGTATCTCTCATACTATCATTCCTACAAAGCAAAAAAATTGTTGTGCCTCCTAGTTTCAGAGGAGAACATTTTTTTTTTTTTTTTTTTTTTAATTTCAGCCAATCGGAAACAAGAATTGCCCATGACGACCATGTTTTATCACTAATTGGGATGAAATGAAGAAATCTTATAGATCCCTTACAAGACCCTCCAAATTAGATGCTTTCTGTATAATTTTGCTTTATTTCGCTAAGTAGGGGGCCCGGGGGACTCAATGAGTTAGGTGGTTGGATCTAACAACTCATACAAGCTATCACCAATACAGCGTGGGTTCGCGCCCGGCTTTGTAAATTACAAACAAGAGCACCGCCCACGGGTGCTGGACGCTCGACTTTTTCGTATCTGATATTAAACTGTAGATAACTCTAGATATACAAATCACAGGGTCACCTGCCTTGTTGTAATGGGTTCTCCATTTGGTAGTGAACAGGTATGTTGAGTTTCATTTCAATGCCTATCATAATTATTGAGAAATTGTATTTTCTGAAGAAATTCCAAGTCAAAAAGGGGCAATAACTCAAATAAAATGTTGTATGGAGTTGTCTTCTCTTGTCAACAAATTGGGGTCAACACTTTCTACAAATGTATTGAGTTTCAAGTTAATAGCTTTGATAGTTATTGAGAAATTTTATTTATACTAAAAAAATATCCCTAATTTCTATGTACTATGTCGAAACAAGGGCAGCTAACTCTGGATATGCAAATCACAGGGTCATCTGCCTGGTTGTAATTGGTTCCTCTTTTGAGAGTGAACAATTTTTCCAAGTTTCAAATGGATACCTTTGATAGTTTTTGAGAAATGGACTCTTGACAAAAAACTTAACGAACCCAGATGCCGGAGTGACGACAATAGCTTGACTTTTTTTCTTCGAAAAGTCGAGCTATAAAAGGTGCACTCGACTCGCAGCCGCAAATGATAAAGTTTACCAGTTGCTTGCCCATGGTCGGTGGTTCTCTCAGGGTACTCCGGCTTCCTCCACCACTAAAACTGGTCGCCATGATATAGCTGAAAAATTGTTGAAAGTGGTGTTAAACACCGAAAATAAATAAATAAATGTTTGGCAAAGTGTTTTCAGAACAGAAGACTTTTAGAAATCGACCAACCAGAAACAAAAATTGGCTATGGCGGCAATGTTTATTAATGGATCGGGACAAAATCATACATACTTCATAGAGGATCTTCCATAGATGCTTCTTACCATATAGCGGTGCATTTGGCAAAGCGGTTTCTAATGATAAGATTTTTAGAAATTGACCAACCAGAAACAAGAATTACCTATGGAGGTCATTTTTGTTCGGAACAAAATGAGCAATCTTAATAGAGGACCTTTCAATAGATGCTTCCTGCCAAGTTTCGGTTCATTTGGCAAAGCAGTTTCAAAGGAGAGGATTCAAATGTGAAAAGTTAAGACAACGACGCCAAGTGATGGCAAAAGGTCACTTGTATGACCTTTAGGCCAGGTGAGCTAAAAAAGATGAAAATGAATCTTCATTCAAACTTCTTTGTTTATTTTGATCTATGCTGGTGGTTTTAGCATACTGTTGCTGTAAATAGAAGCTTAAAGGTACAAGTCATTTTATTGGCTTTTATAGTACGTACTAATTATACATAATCACACCTCATTTATGGCCCATCAATAATCCATTAAGAAGAACACTTCGCAAAAACGGCATTAAACTAGGTGTAAATCAAAAGCTTAAAAATTTTGGAAATTGACACTTCTCAGTCTCTTTCGGTCAAGTTTATCTCGGAAAACATAAACAACAGAGGAAAACTGTTGACATACTACCAACAGCTATCAACACAATCCATTCAACAACAAAAAGACACATCAAAATTGGATGAAAAAATTAAATTCTATATATATCTCTCAAATATGTGAAATTTCAGAATTTGGGGTCCTTTTAGACCCTTTTTTGAAATAAAATGGCAAACAATGTTTATTGCCCATCAATAACTCTGCATTAGAATTGGATGAAAATTTAAAAACTTCAAATATTTAACCCCTCCCCCTCTTTTTGACCCGCTTTATGTCAAAAACAGTAAATGTTACATAATAACATTATGTGTGTTTCTGAAAGGGATTTTCTTAAGGAATGCATTATGGTTTTATAGTTTTTAACGCTATGTTCAACAACATTTGAGTTATATTGTGGCAGTCAGTTTTATTGGTGGATGAAACCACCAACCTGTAGTTTAATAAAGTCACTGACAAACTTTATCACATAATGTTGTATTGCCTACTGGCATTCAAACTCACAATATTAGAGGTGATAGGTGCTCATTGCATAAGTAGTTGTTAATCCAACTACTATACGACCAAGACGGCCCTGGAATACATTAAAAACTCCTCATCAAAAACAAATGAACAATAAATAATGTATACCCATTAATATGGACACACCCTTTTTGACACCTTTGGGCCTTTTGGTTTCTTTTATGTACTTCTGATCAACAAAAAATACATAATCTTTGTTGGGGGCCAGTCAAAGAACATTCCTACCAAGTTTGGTAAGAATAGGCTTAGTGGTTTCAGAGAAGAAGATTAAAATGTAAACGCTTACGGATGACGACGGACACCAAGTGATGTCAATACTTCACATGACCCTTTGGGTCAGAGGAGCTAAAAGGTTGTTTACAAGATTTTAATATTTGATCTTGAGTTTTTAATATATACAAATAACACAATTAACTTCAATCCGACTTTTCTGTCACAAGTTATCTTTCGAAACCAATTTGGGATGAACACACAGACGATACCCATTATCACAGTCCCTCTTTCAAGAGGCGCTAGGGACCAGGTGGTTCAATGAGTTAGGTAGTTGGATTACTAATAGCAATTCATACAAGCCTATCACCAATTTGGCGTTCAGGTTCGCGCCTGGCTTTGTAAATCACAAAAAAAGGTGCACTCGATTCACAGCCACAAGTGATAAAGTTTACCAGTTGCTTGCCCATGGTCGGTGGCTCTCTCCGGGTACTCCGGCTTTTTCCACTACTAAGACTGGTTGTCATGATATAGCTGAAATATTGCTGAAAGTGGTGTTAAAACACCACAAATCAAATAAAACTAGTATTACTGTGAGCACTGTTCACTAAGATATACCCCCCACTCCCACATCTGTCCAACCTATTTCCATAACCAAAACATTACTGATTGTTCCGACCAAAAATGAAAGCAACCCCCCCTGATAAAATTTCAAAACATTCTGAGAAACAATACTCAAGTTATCATACGACATAGGGTAAAAATCCTATTTTCCGTCATATCAAGTCCAATAACTCTGGAATGGCAAAAGTAAAAATCGTCAAAAATGAACGGGATCTTTCTCTCATCACCGGTAAGCTGCTGATAAAATTTCAAAACATTCTGAGAAACACTATTTAAGTTATCATACGACATAGGGTAAACATCCTATTTTCCGTCATATCAAGTCCAATAACTCTGGAACGGCAAAAGTAAAAATCGTCAAAAAAGAAAGGGATCCTCCTCTCTCCACCAGTAAACAGCTGATAAAATTTTAAAAGATTCTAAGAAACACAACTCAAGTTATCGTACGACATAGGATTTGTCTACAGACGGACGGACAGACGGACGGACATGGTGAAACCAGTATACCCCCCTACAACTTTGTTGTGGGGGGGGGGGGGGATAAAAATCAATCAAGAGGCATTGGGGGGACAATCAACCGTCTCTGTCATCAAACAATTAATTTTAACTTTTATACCCCAGATAAATTTGAAGCTATGTTCTAAATGTTCTGGTAAAAATGATGACCATATAAAACAGATGTAAATTATTGTGCATTACCGGTGTTACATCGTTCCAGTATGATTCAAAGTCTGTATCATCAACCAAAGCGTCATTACAATGTACAATGAAGTTTCTGTAATACTTGATCCTAGACAAATCAGCTCTCAAACTTGTATCTGTTGCTGGGGGTAGTCTGTTATCCATTATGTCAATAGGTATAAGATTTCTCAAAAGACAAATCATTAGTGTTATGTCAAAGTCTTTTGACGAGGGTTGTTTTCCTGAAAATAATACCGTAAAAATATTATATGAAATTCTCAAATGTCTTTTTACCAGTGGTCTCATGAAAATAACCCAATAAAAAAATGCTACGGGAAATTCTTCAATGTCTTTTCACGAGTGGTCTCATGAAAATAACCCAATAAAAAAATGTTACATGAAGTTATCTCCATTGGTAATGGTTAGCAGTTTCTGAGAGGAAGAATTTATTGTGATGTTTCTTTTATAAAAATAAGTCTGAGATTACATAATTCAATTTGTATAAAGCAGCGAAAATTTGCACAGAACAACTTATAAAATAAAGGTGCATGTTAAACTTCCAATTGTTTTATGGAAAACAATGTTGACAAATCTGTTTTATACTGAACAACACAAATTCTGAAGAACCAATTTAAGGGAAAACATTCCGAATGCACCAAGCCAAACATGATACGACCACAGCATGTTGATATGAGAAAGTTGAACAAGTGTACCCCAGTATATTAAAAGCCAGTTAGCGTGGACACAGTGTTTTACTCGATAAAGAAAATTGCATGACACAGTGGTTGCTTGACCCAATAGCAAATTAAGATGATAATTTTGCAAAGAACTACATTAAAATTGAATGAAAAAAAAAAAGAAGAAAAAAAGAGGAAATCTTTTAGATGACCTTCCATACAGATATTTTCTGTTAAATTTTGCTTTTTTTGGTCAAACTGGTGGTTTCAAAGGAGAAGGTTTTTAGTAATTGAACACCCAGAAACAAGAACTGACTATGGCGACCATCTTTGATAACGAATCCGGACAAAATAAACAATCTATATAAAGGACCTTTCAATAGATGCTTCCTTACAATGTTTCGGTTCATTTGGCCAAGCGGTGTCAGAGGAGAAGATTTTTTATAAATTGACCAACAAGAAACAAGAATTGCCTATGTCTGGGGACCATTGTGGTCGTGATCGTATAGCAGTTGGATTCACAACTATGTGTGCAATCAGTGCCTATCACCACTAAAGTTGTGAGTTTGAACCCCGTTCATGGCGAGGTGTACTCAATACAACATTATGTGATAAAGTTTGTCAGTGACTTGTGACAGGTCTGACAGTAGTTTTTTTCGGGTACTCCGGTTTCCTCCACCAATAAAACTGACTGCCACGATATAACTAAAATACTGTCGAAAGTGGCGTTATATACCAAACCAAACCTATGTCGGGCACGATTAATACCACATCAGGCTGAAATGAGCAATCTTTATAGAGGACCTTCCATGGATGCTTCCTAACAAGCTTTGGCTCATACGGCGAAGCGGTTTCAGAGGAGAAGATTCAAATGTGAAAAGTGAACAAACAACGGACGACAGACAACGGACACCAAGTGATGGCAAAACCTCATAAGGCCTTTCGGCCAGATGAGCTAAAAAAGTAAAAAATTTGAAATTTCCCAAAGTTGCGCCCCTTTTAGGTAAAAAAAAAGGGGTAATGATTATATAATAACACTATCATTTTTCTGAAAGGGATTTTCCTAAGGAATTCATTAAAAAAAAAAAATCAGATAAAAAATAAACTCTCCATGTACAAATAACAGAAACATCAATTTTTGCACAATAGTGTCTCTTGCTTGAAAATGGGTAGGGTTATAATACATCAAATCAATATCAACCTTTAATCTGTGGCAAGGATCATAGTGTTAAAAATTCAGAAGGATATATCAACTAGAAACCATTCTGTCTACAGCTCCATAGCATATTATGATCGCAAAATATTTGTTCTCATATAAAAACTAGCTTAGGCAAAACAAATATATTAATGACCTACCTGTTGTAGGGAACAACAATTCCCACTGAGGTTGTGTTATACGTTTCTTCTCCTTAAGGTTGGTAAGATGAAGAACGTTTCTATTCAATATGTTCTGCAAACGATGGGGACGAAATTCATTGTCAAACTGTACTCGTACAGCACATGGTGAAACTCGTAACACTACCATAGCTATCTTTATGTAGTTTGATTCATAGCTGGATGTTGTTGCCTCGGCCATTCTGCAAGAAAAAACAAAATATATGGTGATTAATAAACTGCTTGGGTTCAAGCATGATTGTACTATGTTTTTTTCTCAGGAAATAAATATAATATGAAAGTAAAAAAATACCACCATCAGAAAAATTCCAATAAAATGAACAAATAAGAGGGTGCCAATCTCCTTGCATTATGAAGATATTTTTTGTAGATTTCAGAAAAGAGTATAAAGCCGATGGTAGCCGCAACAAAAGACTACATTTTCCGTCCCTATCTATCAGTATCTAGTAACTCTCCATAATTTTCCAGTGGCAATCAATAGTCGTTATCCAGGTTGGCCCACCTTGTCCTGAATAAAGATGAAATACTGCTCGTTGGATGTTAAGCAATACAGAGTACATATCTTTCAGATGATATAACATTCCAATGCTTGTGGTTCCTATCATGATTTCATTGATAAATGGTTGCTTCTAACAAGGAAGCTACTGAACCAAGGATTCCTATTTGTTAAGCTGAGTCATCATTTCGGCAGTTTTATGGTTGTCACCATTTGGTTTACTGTTACATAATATCTGTGTCGACAGTTTTATGGTTGTCACCATTTGGTTAACTGTTACATAATATCTGTGTCGACAGTTTTATGGTTGTCACCATTTGGTTTACTGTTACATAATATCTGTGTCGGCAGTTTTATGGTTGTCACCATTTGGTTAACTGTTACATAATATCTGTGTCGCAAAAAACCATGGATATGTTCAGTCTGTCATAATCGTCCAGGGGCTAAAATATTTCCCAAAAGCTCAGTGGTCCAGGACCAGTGAGCATCAGGAATCTACTGGTCCTGAATATGGGAACGAAGGAAATAAAATTTGGTGAAAACACAAAATTAATTTACTAGTAATTGAGTGCATGTGACATATATTATTTAAAATGACTATTTTAGGTTGGCAACTTAATACCTGATCAGATGCTGCTGTACACTTAATTTTAGGGACCGGCCATTTAACTTGAAGGGTGGGGGTTAGTGTTTTTTGTTTCGTTCAGAAATTTTTTTATGGACAACACGAGAGTAAGAATATTTTTTTTTTTTGTCGCGCATAGCGCGAAATTTTTTCCCAGGATGTAACATTAGATTATATGACAAAAACTCTGAAACAGATTATTTTTTTTTCCTCCACCAAAATCAGAATATTTTTTTCAGCAACATTGGGAATCAGAATATTTTTTTAGAAGAAAACCATAACCCCCTCCCCCCTTCAAGTTAAATGGTGGTTCCCTTATAAAACCTACTTTTCATTTTGTCAATTTTAGTACGGGCTTTACTTTAAATTAAGCACTGTTGAGTGTTGTTTTTGTGTGTGTGTGTGCAAATTCTGGATATATTCTTCAGTATTTACTTCATAATTCTCTAGTGGAGCAGTAACTACTAATTACCAGAGCACCTACGTTCACCCCCCTGTAACAGAACAGGTGCCACTAGTGGAGCAGTAACTACTTAATTTCCAGGGCACCTACATTCATCCTCCTGTAACAGAACAGGTGCCACTATTGGAGCAGTAACTACTTAATTTCCAGAGCACCTACGTTCATCCCCCTGTATACCAGAACAGGTGCCAATAGTGGAGCAGTAGCTACTTAATTTCCAGAGCACCTACGTTCATCCTCCTGTAACAGAACAGGTGCCACTAGTGGAGCAGTAACTACTTAATTTCCAGAGCACCTACATTCATCCCCCTGTAACAGAACAGGTGCCACTAGTGGAGCAGCAACTACTTAATTTCCAGAGCACCTACGTTCATCACCCTGTATAACAGAACAGGTGCCACTAGTGGAGCAGTAACTACTTAATTTCCAGAGCACCTACGTTCATCCTCCTGTAACAGAACAGGTGTCACTAGTGGAGCAGTAACTACTTAATTTACAGAGCACCTACATTCATCCCCCTGTAACAGAACAGGTGCCACTAGTGGAGCAGTAACTACTTAATTTCCAGAGCACCTACATTCATTCCCCTGTAACAGAACAGGTACCACTAGTGGAGCAGTAACTACTTAATTTCAAGAGAACCTACGTGCATCCTCCTGTAACAGAACAGTTGCCACTAGTGGAGCATTAACTACTTAATTTCCAGAGCACCTACGTTCATCCTCCTGTAACAGAACAGGTGCCACTAGTGGAGCATTAACTACTTAATTTCCAGAGCACCTACGTTCATCCTCCTGTAACAGAACAGGTGCCACTAGTGGAGCAGGAACTACAGTACTTAATTTCCAGAGCACCTACGTTCATCCCCCTGTATAACAGAACAGGTGTCACTAGTGGAGCAGTAACTACTTAATTTCCAGAGCACCTACGTTCATCCTCCTGTAACAGAACAGGTACCACTAGTGGAGCAGTAACTACTTAATTTCCAGAGCACCTACAGTCATCCCCCTGTAACAGAACAGGTGCCACTAGTGGAGCAGCAACTACTTAATTTCCAGACCACCTACGTTCATCACCCTGTATAACAGAACAGGTGCCACTAGTGGAGCAGTAGCTACTTAATTTCCAGAGCACCTACGTTCATCCTCCTGTAACAGAACAGATGTCACTAGTGGAGCAGTAACTACTTAATTTCCAGAGCATCTACATTCATCCCCCTGTAACAGAACAGGTGCCACTAGTGGAGCAGTAACTACTTAATTTCCAGAGCACCTACATTCATTCCTCTGTAACAGAACAGGTACCACTAGTGGAGCAGTAACTACTTAATTTCAAGAGAACCTACGTGCATCCTCCTGTAACAGAACAGTTGCCACTAGTGGAGCATTAACTACTTAATTTCCAGAGCACCTACGTTCATCCTCCTGTAACAGAACAGGTGTCACTAGTGGAGCATTAACTACTTAATTTCCAGAGCACCTACGTTCATCCTCCTGTAACAGAACAGGTGCCACTAGTGGAGCAGGAACTACAGTACTTAATTTCCAGAGCACCTACGTTCATCCCCCTGTATAACAGAACAGGTGTCAATAGTGGAGCAGTAACTACTTCATTTCCAGAGCACCTACGTTCATCCTCCTGTAACAGAACAGGTGCCACTAGTGAAGCATTAACTACTTAATTTCCAGAGCACCTACGTGCATCCCCCTGTAACAGAACAGGTACCACTAGTGGAGCAGTAACTACTTAATTTCCAGAGCACCTACGTTCATCCCCCTGTAACAGAACAGGTACCACTAGTGGAGCAGTAACTACTTAATTTCCAGAGCACCTACGTTCATCCTTCTGTATAACAGAACAGGTGCCACTAGTGGAGCAGTAACTACTTAATTTCCAGAGCACCTACGTTCATCCCCCTGTAACAGAACAGGTACCACTAGTGGAGCAGTAACTACTTAATTTCCAGAGCACCTACGTTCATCCTTCTGTATAACAGAACAGGTGCCACTAGTGGAGCAGTAACTACTTAATTTCCAGAGCACCTACGTTCATCCCCCTTTATAACAGAACAGTTACCACTAGTGGAGCAGTAACTACTTAATTTCCAGAGCACCTACGTTCATCCCCCTGTAACAGAACAGGTACCACTAGTGGAGCAGTAACTACTTAATTTCCAGAGCATCTATGTTCATCCTCCTGTACCAGAACAGGTGTCACTAGTGGAGCAGTAACTACTTAATTTCCAGAGCACCTACGTTCATCCCCTGTATAACAGAACAGGTCCCACTAGTGGAGCAGTAACTACTTAATTTCCTGAGTACCTACGTTCATCCCCCTGAAACAGAACAGGTACCACTAGTGTAGCAGTAATTTCTTAATTTCCAGAGCACCTACGTTCATCCCCTGTATAACAGAACAGGTACCACTAGTGGAGCAGTAACTACTTAATTTCCAGAGCACCTACGTTCTTCCCCCTGTATAGCAGAACAGGTGCCACTAGTGGAGCAGTAACTACTTAATTTCCAGAGCACCTATGTTCAACCCCCTGTAACAGAGCAGGTACCACTAGTGGAGCAGTAACTACTTAATTTCCAGAGCACCTACGTTCATCCCCCTGAAACAGAACAGGTACCACTAGTGGAGCAGTAATTACTTAATTTCCAGAGCACCTACGTTCATCCCCTGTATAACAGAACAGGTCCCACTAGTGGAGCAGTAACTACTTAATTTCCAGAGCACCTATGTTCATTCCCCTGTAACAGAACAGGTCCCACTAGTGGAGCAGTAACTACTTAATTTCTAGAGCACCTACGTTCATCCCCCTGTATAACAGAACAGGTGCCACTAGTGGAGCAGTAACTACTTAATTTCCAGAGCACCTACGTTCATCCCTCTGTTTTTAGTGGGGTTTGTGTTGTTCAATAGCTAGTGTTCTGTGTAGTGTTTTATATTTCTTTTGGTCAGTTGTGTTGTCTGTTCTATGATTTGTGGTTCTGATTACCCTTTTGGTATCTTCAAACTTTTCTTAATCAACTAAAATCAATCAATGACATGAGAGTAAAATGCCGCCCGTCACATGATATATAACTAAGTGAGCAGCATTGTTGTAAAGCTTAATCTAAATATAGTCATATCCCATAATAAATATAGTGGAAACCCTTGTCAAACTCTCAAACACTTTGACAACGTTTTCGCTACAGGTGGGAATAACATTGCCGAAGTGTTTGAGAGTTTGACAACAAGTTTTTGAATGATGGACACATTGTTGTTTAGCACACATTTAGGGGCATTTGACGCACTATCACATTTAATGTTATCTTTGCAATAACTAATGTTATAAGTAAGAATTTACTGTCAAGCGCAACAAAATGGCTTCCAGTTTTCCTACATTATGACGTACATTCACCCCCCTGTTTTATACTATCTAATACTTAAATGATGGTTGAGGCTCATATTATAACTGATATTATACACATCATAATTTCTGTATCACGAAGATTAAATATATTTAAATGTTAAATATTTAATAGAGTTCTTTATAATAGCGATGTTCGCTTGGTTATATATGACGGTTACTCAGGGCTCGAAATGCGTCTGTTTTTTCATATTGCATCTGAAAATTGTCACGGAAACGACAAAAAATGTGTGCATATTTCATCAAATGTATCACAAAAATTGTACCTTTCTAGCTTTGTCCTGTTCCAAAATGTGTGTTTTCTGTTTTTAATTTTAGAATAAATTTTAAAACGTAGTCCAGTCTTCGAAATTAGCGGTGGTCTGGTGCCTGAGGCCAGTAAAATCAGTCTCTGGCTTGTGAAAATCCCAAAACTGGAAGTTCGCCTGGCTTGTGCATTTTTTGTCTGAGAAGTGGTAAGTATTTTTGCTTCAGCTGTTGAAAGTTTTGTTAAGTTGCTGTTTCAATTATTTTTTAAATAAAGATAAACAATTTTGCCCTCTCGAGAAAGGAAAATTTGCAGACGTAAATATCTCGATGTTTTGGAGAACCGCATATGCTATTGAATTGTACAGGTAAGTCCTGAGGGTTTCAGGTCGCTCCGGCCCCAAGTCGATTCAGCCCAAATAGATCCGTCCCTAAATTAAAAGTCGATTCGGCCCCATTGGAAATTAAATACTTTTGAACTGAAATACACAAGTGTTTATCATTTCAAAATGTTTTTGATCGATTTTAATTTTAAAAATTCAAACATTATAATTCTTTGCGTGTCATCAAGAAATCAATGTACTTGTTAAATAAATATTTGTATTACAATTAAATGATGATTAGACAGCGGTTAGTACTGATTAGTGTACTCTAAATTAAGCTACACCCAAGCTAATTTTATTGTTTGATATCGCCAATTAATTTGAACATTTTATAAAGTCAAGTGTAGTAAAAACATACAAGAACTCAAAACCCAAGCTAATTTTAGGGTGTGAGAAATTTGAAAGTCTTTGTTCTGCCGTGCTGTGGCTATAAAAAAAGAACTATGACTATAGCTTTCATTCATTCCTTCCATGATGTCTTACCCATGTGTAGTCTGTTCCAGAACTGTCAGACCGCGGCAGCAAGCTCTAGAGTGTGACTCCTGTGGAAACTAGTTATCTCCCACTTATCATTCGGAACACACTTTCTGTTTGATGACGTTCAGGTTTGCTAGTTTATAACGTAATATTTATAGTAGGACAGAATCGACTTGGGGCCGGATCGACTGGGGCCGGAACGACTTGGGTCGAAACGACTTGGGGTGGAACTGGTTTGGGGCCGGATCGACCTGATACCGTCCCGAGTCATCCGATAGAGGTCTTTGAAACGCTTGATGACACATGCGTTTTAACTAGGACAAATATCGGTTATGGCTTTTTCCATAAAATTTACCGAAGATGTCCGCCCAGGTAAAAAGCTGCAGACAGATACATATACAGATATTTTATTTACTAATCAGTGCCCATTGCTGAGCCGAATAATCAAACAATGAATAAACATATAAATATCAAATCAAATAAATCAAATAAATTTTATTCCAGTTATGGGCCCTCGAGGGGCAAACAAAAATTACACATATAAACTCACAAGAGGGAAAGAGTTGATGATTGATAGAACATGACATACAAACATGTTATAAATACGTAAAGTATATAATATAAATATATAGTAGTAATTAGGGCATGTTTTGGTAAAGAAATCTTCCAACAGAGTTTAAGATCTCCTGATTTTCACAATTCAACAACCAAAATAATTTATTTTTATCCAATAAATTGGTAAAATTTTTAAATTTAGCTGATATGGAATTGAAAAGATCATCTCTCTCCCCACTAAATTTTGAACATCTAGTGAGAAAGTGAGTTTCATCTTCAATTTCTTGATTTGTACAATTTTTACATATTCTGTCATTTCTGGGTATATTGGTGTATCTACCAGTATCTATAAAGTCTATGAGCGAATATGCGCAATTTACAAATGGTTTTTCTATATTCATATTTTTTCACTAATGTGAGATATTTTTCTAATTCAAAATTGGTCTTTAAAAATAAATATGTGGTAAGTTTTCCATCCTTTAATGATTCGCTGGTATCTTTCCAGTCAGATAAATATTTTTGATTAAGACATTTTCTCAGTATAAAACCAAATTCACTTTTATCATACCACATACTGTTGTCTTCAATGTTAAAAAATTTCAATAGTTTATTAACTGATGAGTACCAAGATGCACTGTGTGTAAAATGAAGATTCTTGCTACATAAAAAGGCATCCTTCAATAATGGAAACTCTGTTGTTAGATTTTCTAATCTATAACAATATTTCAGTAGACTCTCAACAATATCATAATGTAAAGGGTGTCTTCCCAGTTCAGAAAGAGAAGCATGGTTCACACTTTTCTTATTTAAACCCAATACATGTGTATATATTTACAAAATTTCAGGTGTAAAGTCTCACCTTTATAATTTTACCATATACAAATGTATGATTGGGTTGAATGGTTTAAAGAGATTGGCAGAAGAACTTTAAGATGCCAGTCCGGTGGTATTAATAAAAGGACTATTACATTTCAAACCAGCTGGATGAAGGATCGTCCCTGGTTATTTCACGACGAGGAAAAAGACAGATAGATTGAATTTTTACGGTAGTGTCACACATGTTCGTGGACATAGATTATTCAACCTGAATGCGGTAAAACTAGATTATTCAACCTGAATGCGGTAAAACTAGAAACCTGGAAATTGTCTTCAATGCTTACATTGTTTCTATTAAACTTCATTAAAATAATAAAGTTGTTTTGATTATAAGAGCTTTGTCGTTCACTTGTAGAGTAGTAGTAGTTGTGACCTTTGTTTTTGTGCATATAAATCAGCAGAACATGTGAAGTAGGTCACAAAATTTCGTGGAAATAGTTTGTTCTAAAAATAACTTTAAAAGGTAAGTAGCAGTATGGAAGCCCAATGGTGAACACAAAATTATTATTTACTATAAGTATATTTTTTAAGTTTTTCACATTCATTTTAACTGATCATATTGCTTTAAATGATACCTGGAAGCTATTAATGAAATAGTACACTTCCCTATCTCTTTATTCAAGATAGTGCTTCAATTCATATTTTGAATTATACTTTTGTACAGTGTACATGAAACCAACTTTACACATTTTATTTTCTTCTTTAATGAACATTGCTTAAAAACTCCAAAAACATAAGATTATTATGGCACTCATTGTGTTTCAAAGATTTTTTATTTTGACCGGGAATCTCCGAGAAAGTCACATGACTTTGTTTACCAGAAAATGGAGAAGCCATACGACACTTGGGTTTGGGATTGCAATAGTCTATTTAGATCCTACACTGCTGGGGGTTACAATTCAACTGGTTTGTCAGTATCGTTAGTTCTCAACCATCGTAGTTTTGTTCGAGATTGGAAACCAGTGGTTCGGATAACAGTCTTCTAATGTTTGACGTACTATCTAATGAAAAGTCTAGAAAATCCCGAAGAGGTTTTGACCTGTTAACCTTAAACTCACTGCTGACGTATATGTCAGAAAAACATGCTTTTAAAGTATTTTCCACCTAAAAATAAACATGGAAATGAAAGTACCGGTGTAGGTCAACCGGCAAACAAACCTGTATACTACTACAGAAGGTGTCCGTAAACTTGATAACTTCGGTAAAAAAATAACAAATGTAGCCCTCGTCATTGCAGACCCCTTCTCCAAAAAAAATTGGGCAGGGGTTCCCCCTTTAATGTAAGTTATCAAAATTGCTGTAGAAAAAACATATATGTCAATGATTCTCAAAATTTAGCTTTTGCTACTTCACATTTTGTAATAGAGTTGCTTCCCTTTGATTATTTGAGTAACCAAAAGCAGTGTCAACAAAAAAATACATTTCAAGAGGAATAACTCTTCATACACTTGTTGCACATTTTCAACTGCGGGAACTTTTTTGTAGATCTTGACATGCTGAACATTTTTGCAGTTTAAACTTTCCCTCTATCTCTAATACTTTTTGAGATATAAGACCAAAAGTATTAAAATTTTACAAATTTGATGACAAAAGGGCACCAACTCCAAAATGGGTAATTGTATTTACTTCAAAATTGCACGGTATGTAGATCTTGACATACTGAACATGTTTGTTGTTTAAACTTAACATCTATCTCTTATAAATTTTGAAATAAACGACGAAAACTATTAAAATTTAGAAAATTTTATAAAAAAGGGCAATAACTCGAAAATGGGTAAGGGATTTACTTTAAAATTGCAGGGTAGGTAGATCTCGACATGGTGCACATTTTTGCAATTTAAACTTAACATCTATCTCTTATAGTTTTTGATATAAAGGAAGAAAAGTATTAAAATTTTGAAAATTCAATGAAAAAAGGGCAATAACTCCAAAATGGGTAATGGGATTTACTTCAAAATTGCAGGGTATGTAGATTTTGACATGTTGCACATTTTTGCAATTTAAACTTAACATCTATCTCTTATAGTTTTTGAAATATAAGACAAAAAGTATTAAAATAAAAATAAAAATTATGAAAAAAGGGCAATAACTCCAAGATGGGTAATCAGATTTACTTCAAAATTGCCGGGTAGGTAGATCTTGACATCCTGAATATTTTTGCATTTAAACTTAACATCTATCTCTTATAGTTTTTGATATAAAGGAAGAAAAGTATTAAAATTTTGAAAATTTGATGAAACCAGAAGCTCCCAGGAGCCTGTAATCGCTCACCTTTTATCAAAATATGCCTAATTTGCATAATCGGTATATATCGGCTGAAAGAAAAATTTCACAGAAAAACCCGGAATATATGTTAAACCATTCCTTGCCATGTAGCTGCAGTTAAAATTTCAGCTCATTTTGACTTACACTAAAGCAGCAATGGACAATTAAAATTTCATCCCCCCTTTTTTCTATTTTGAGCTTGGCGGCCATCTTGGTTGGAAGTCGGAATCAACGGACACAATTTGGAAGGGGGCCATCCAAGAATCATTTCAGCAAAGTTTGGTTGATATTGGCTCAGTAGTTTCCGAGGAGAAGATTTTTTTTAAATTTCATCCCCCCTTTTTTCTAATTTGCATAATCGGTCAAAATCGGCAAAAGTTCAAAGTTCATAAAAAATCCTGTAATATATGCTAAAAAGCTCATCATTATGCTTACACAGTTCAAATTTGGGCACATTCTGGCTTAAAATAGAGCAGTTTTGGCCATTTGAAGAAATTTCTATTTTTAGTAACAGTGGCCATCTTGAATGGAGGGCGGGGCTGTCGGACACAATTTTGAAAGGGACCCACCCAGGGACCATCCCTGCCAGGTTTGGTTTAATTTGGTTCAGCGGTTTCAGAGGAGAAGATTTAAATGTGATCTTTTATCAAAATATGCCTAATTTGCATAATCGGTATATATCGGCTGAAAGAAAAATTTCACAGAAAAACCCGGAATACATGTTAAACTACTCCTTGCCATGTAGCTGCAGTTAAAATTTCAGCTCATTTTGACTTACACTAAAGCAGCAATGGACAATTAAAATTTCATCCCCCCTTTTTTCTATTTTGAGCTTGGCGGCCATCTTGGTTGGAAGTCGGGATCAACGGACACAAATTTGGAAGGGGGCCATCCAAGAATCATTTCAGCAAAATTTGGTTGATATTGGCTCAGTAGTTTCAGAGGAGAAGATTTTTTTTAATTTCATCCCCCCTTTTTTCTAATTTGCATAATCGGTCAAAATCGGCAAAAGTTCAAAGTTCATAAAAAATCCTGTAATATATGCTAAAAAGCTCATCATTATGCTTACACAGTTCAAATTTGGGCACATTCTGGCTTAAAATAGAGCAGTTTTGGCCATTTGAAGAAATTTCTATTTTTAGTAACAGCGGCCATCTTGAATGGAGGGCGGGGCTGTCGGACACAATTTTGAAAGGGACCCACCCAGGGACCATCCCTGCCAGGTTTGGTTTAATTTGGTTCAGCGGTTTCAGAGGAGAAGATTTAAATGTGATCTTTTATCAAAATATGCCTAATTTGCATAATCGGTATATATCGGCTGAAAGAAAAATTTCACAGAAAAACCCGGAATACATGTTAAACTACTCCTTGCCATGTAGCTGCAGTTAAAATTTCAGCTCATTTTGACTTACACTAAAGCAGCAATGGACAATTAAAATTTCATCCCCCCTTTTTTCTATTTTGAGCTTGGCGGCCATCTTGGTTGGAAGTCGGGATCAACGGACACAAATTTGGAAGGGGGCCATCCAAGAATCATTTTAGCAAAATTTGGTTGATATTGGCTCAGTAGTTTCAGAGGAGAAGATTTTTTTAAATTTCATCCCCCCTTTTTTCTAATTTGCATAATCGGTCAAAATCGGCAAAAAGTTCAAAGTTCATAAAAAATCCTGTAATATATGCTAAAAAGCTCATCATTATGCTTACACAGTTCAAATTTGGGCACATTCTGGCTTAAAATAGAGCAGTTTTGGCCATTTGAAGAAATTTCTATTTTTAGTAACAGCGGCCATCTTGAATGGAGGGCGGGGCTGTCGGACACAATTTTGAAAGGGACCCACCCAGGGACCATCCCTGCCAGGTTTGGTTTAATTTGGTTCAGCGGTTTCAGAGGAGAAGATTTAAATGTGATCTTTTATCAAAATATGCCTAATTTGCATAATCGGTATATATCGGCTGAAAGAAAAATTTCACAGAAAAACCCGGAATACATGTTAAACTACTCCTTGCCATGTAGCTGCAGTTAAAATTTCAGCTCATTTTGACTTACACTAAAGCAGCAATGGACAATTAAAATTTCATCCCCCCTTTTTTCTATTTTGAGCTTGGCGGCCATCTTGGTTGGAAGTCGGGATCAACGGACACAAATTTGGAAGGGGGCCATCCAAGAATCATTTCAGCAAAATTTGGTTGATATTGGCTCAGTAGTTTCAGAGGAGAAGATTTTTTTTAATTTCATCCCCCCTTTTTTCTAATTTGCATAATCGGTCAAAATCGGCAAAAGTTCAAAGTTCATAAAAAATCCTGTAATATATGCTAAAAAGCTCATCATTATGCTTACACAGTTCAAATTTGGGCACATTCTGGCTTAAAATAGAGCAGTTTTGGCCATTTGAAGAAATTTCTATTTTTAGTAACAGCGGCCATCTTGAATGGAGGGCGGGGCTGTCGGACACAATTTTGAAAGGGACCCACCCAGGGACCATCCCTGCCAGGTTTGGTTTAATTTGGTTCAGCGATTTCAGAGGAGAAGATTTAAATGTGATCTTTTATCAAAATATGCCTAATTTGCATAATCGGTATATATCGGCTGAAAGAAAAATTTCACAGAAAAACCCGGAATATATGTTAAACTATTCCTTGCCATGTAGCTGCAGTTAAAATTTCAGCTCATTTTGACTTACACTAAAGCAGCAATGGACAATTAAAATTTCATCCCCCTTTTTTCTATTTTGAGCTTGGCGGCCATCTTGGTTGGAAGTCGGGATCACCGGACACAATTTTGAAAGGGGGCCATCCAAGGACCATTCCACCAAAGTTTGGTTGCAATTGGTCCAGTGGTTTCTGAGGAGAAGATTAAAATGTGAAATGTTGACGGACGGACGACGGACGAAAAGTGATGACAATAGCTCACATGGCCTAAAGGCCAGGTGAGCTAAAAAGGGAAATAACTCCAAAACGGGTAATGGAATTTACTTCACAATTGCAGGGTGGGTAGATCTCGACATGGTGCACAGTTTTGCAATTTAAACTTAAACATCTATCTCTAATAGTTTTTGAAATAAAGGACGAAAAGTATTAAAATTTAGAAAATTTGATGAAACTAGAGGCTCAGGTGAGCCTGTATCACTCACCTGATATAAATAAGTCCTCTTAAGAATGTCTGCATGCCGAATACATCTAAGTTACTATTCAAATCCCATACTGCCATAGTGTTCTATGTTAAAACTATGTCTGCTCATGGCAGCCATCTTGGATGGGGGTCGTGGTCACCAGACGCAATTTTGAAAGTATACTACCCAAGGACCATCCATGCCATGTTTGCTTTAAAATGGCTGATTGGTTTCAGAAGAGAAGACTTTTAAACAATTTTCCCATAGGGTCCTATGTTAAAATTATGTCCGCTGACGGCGGCCATTTTGAACCGAGGTCGGGATCACTGAACACAATTTTGGAAGTTGACCAACTAAGGACCATCGATGACATGTTTGCTATATTGGCTGACTGGTTTCAGAGGAAAAGATTTTAAAACATTTTTTCCCAAAGGGTCCTATGTTAAAACCACAGTATGTCCGCTGAAGGTGGCCATCTTGGATGGAGGTCAGGGTCACTGGACACAATTTTGAAAATTGACCACCTAAGGACCATTCATGTCATGATTGCTTTAAATTGACTTGCTGGTTTCAGAGGAGAAGACTTTTAAACATGTTTTCCATAGGGTCCTATGTTAAAATTAAGTCGAGTCATGGCAGCCATCTTGAATTTCCGATCAGCAAATGATTCACAAGTTTAGTACAGGACCACCCAATGCTCATTCCTGCAAAGTCACAATTCAATTGGCTTAGTGGTTTCTAACAAGAAGATTTTTAAAATTTCGACCAATCAGAACACATTATGGGCCCTGACAGCCATGTTGGATTTCCGATCAGCGCCAAAAACAAACATCTTGTATATGACCATCCAATGAACATTTCTGCCAAGTTTGGTTCAAATCTGTTTTGTGGTTTCAGAAAAAAAGATGAAAATGTGAAATTTGAAATTCCCATAGGGTCCAATGTTAAACTAAGTCGAGTCATGGCGGCCATCTTGAATTTCCGATCGGCAAACGATTCACAAGTTTAGTACAGGACCACCCAATGATCATTCCTGCAAAGTCACAATTCAATTGGCTTGGTGGTTTCTGACAAGAAGATTTTTAAAATTTCAGCCAATGAGAACACATTATGGACCCTGGCAGCCATGTTGGATTTCAAATCAGCACCAAAAACACAAATCTGGTAGAGGACCATCCAATGAACATTTCTGGCAAGATTGGCTGAAATCTGTTCAGCGGTTTCAGAGAAGAAGATTTAAATGTGAAAAGCTAACGGACGGACAACGGACGCTTACCCATGACAAAAGCTCACATGGCCTATGGCCAGGTGAGCTAAAAAGGACAATAACTCCAAAATGGGTAATGGGATTTACTTCAAAATTGCACGGTATGTAGATCTTGACATGCTGAACATTTTTAGGGTAGGTAGATCTTGACATGCTGAACATGTTTGCATTTTAAACTTAACATCTATCTCTTATAGTTTTTGAAATAAAGGACGAAAAGTATTAAAATTTAGAAAATTTGATGAAAAAAGGGCAATAACTCCAAAATGGGTAATGGGATTTACTTAAAAATTGCAGGGTAGGTAGATCTGGATATTCTGTTCATTATAACAATTTAAACTTAACCTTATATTAATATATTATATTATATTTATTTAAACTTAACATCTATCTCTTATAGTTTTTGAAATATAAGACGAAAAGTATTACAATTTAAAAAAAAAAATTGATGAAAAAAGGGCAATAACTCCAAGATGGGTAATCAGATTTACTTCAAAATCGCAGGGTAGGTAAATCTTGACATGCTGAACATGTTTGCAGTTAAACTTCACCTCTATCTCTTATAGTTATCGAAATTTAAGACGAATAATAATAACAATAACTCCAAGATGGGTAATCAGATTTTCTTCAAAGTTGCAGGGTAGTTAGATTTCTGATATTATTAACGGTTTTTGAGTTAAAACCTGCAATTTTACCATATGTTCTATTTATAGACATGGCGGCCATGATGGTTGGTCGTCAGGATCATCGGACATAATTTTTAAAGGGAACCCCCTAAGGATGATTCAGGCCAATTTTTGTTTAAATTGGCCTATTGGTTTCAGAGATGAAGATTTTTGAAAAAGCTTACAGACGGACGAACGGCGGATGCCAAGTGATGGCAATAGCTCACACAGGTGAGCTAAAAAATATTGTCCAGTTTATGAAAGGGTAATAAGGGTCTGCTGGTTTTTTTTCTTTTTTCTTTCTTTTTTATTTGTTTTGTTTGTTTGTTTGGTTTTTTTTTAACCTTGGGCAATGAGGAATGATTTTCCCCCTTACTCTAGATCGATCTAGTTAATATACATATATAATAAAACTTTAACATACTTTCACTGTGCAATATGTTGTATTTTGCTTGGTGGAAAAAGGGGGAGGGGCAAACTCAAGGGTTGCCTCGGGGGGGGGGGGGGGGGGGGGACTCAAGGGCTGCCCCGGTCAGCACACATTATAATATAGCTACGCCACTGCTGAACAGTAGGCCCAGTCCAGTGACACATTTGTAATATCTTTATACAACCTACAGGAAGTAACCCCTTCTCCACCCCACACATCCGCAGTGTTCTATTGCTATGCCCAACAAGCCGTAGAAAAATATCTTCCGGGTTTAATCTGGAGCAATGTCACACCCCGAGACACAGGAGTTTTTAATATTTGTTGAATATAGTTTAAAAAAAACAATGAAGTTTCACGAAAGTATTGTGCAGTGAGAATGTATTCAGCAATAATTTCCAACTCCTGTCATAGACATAGGCCTACACTAGACTAGAGAAATTTGAACAAGCACAGGGAGTCCAGAGTAGGCTAAAACGAAAGTAAAAGTGATTAAACTCAGTTGACAACTGGAAATAGGTGCTAATCGTTCCCCACCATCCGGATAATAACATTTAAAACATTTTTACCTGTTGGTCGGAGGCCTGATCCCTGGCTGTCCTTCAGAATCTAGTACCAAGTTTCTCTGTGTTACAACACCGCCATAGTCAAGTAGGGCCACATTCTTTAAATCTGTGACGTAATAAATCATCTGTCCTATTATATGAAGTACATTTTTTACGGGGGCCAATCAAAGGTAAAGTAATACATAACATACAAGGACATAATTCACACATGTATGATACCCAGGGGCGGATTTAGAGGGGGGCGTGCGAGGCGTGCGCCCCCCCCCTAAAATTCGCAAAGCATATGTTATACAACGTTAATTAAGCAGTTCAACAAACAACTTTTTCATGAATGGTTAACTCGTGACCTGTAGTAAAATATTCCTACACATTGTAAATACATGTTGGGTGTGTTCGTTGATTCATATATGGATTCGCCGACAATTTCCGCTTTTGTTTGTCTATAAACAAGAACGGTCGAATCATATGTTTTCAATGAATGAATCAAACGACGAAAAGAAAAGCTCCATCCGAACGGGCAGTATTAACTAGAACCACCCGAAAGGACATGCACCGAAAGTACAGACCAATTAGTGAAATGAGGAATGCGTTAAAACTAAACCAATAGTTCTTTGAAGGGTTAAAATATCGTGATCGATCAGTCATGAGTTGAACAATTCGCATCACGGTTGTTCAAAAAAAGTTTTACTTTAGGTTCTCATAATCTGACAAAAATATACTGGTAACAATTATCCGACAAAATTAAGACTCAAAATAAAGTTTTTTTGGTCTGATAAAAATGGTGTGGTTGGTTCAAAATTGTCGTTCAAAGAAATGTCTGTAATTCCTAAAATCCCCAGAGCTTCAGGGGGGCAAAGCCCCCCTGAGCCCCCTACCAGGGTTCTACCCTGGACCAGCTGGGGACCTTAAGCGGTCCCCAGACTCCTCGCCTACTCACGCCCCCCTAACCACAAATCCTGGATCCGCCCCTGATACCCCCCGTTATAATCAATTAAAAATTATCGGTATATTATATATACCATTAATATATACAAAATGATTACAAATACACATTCTTTCAATTTCTAAGTAAGGGCCCACGAGGGGCAATATGAGCAAATTTTACATTTTACCACAGGCGCTCGTGGCACGGAATACCCCCCCCCCCCCCCCCCCCCCCCCTTTAACTTTCTGTTTACATATCTATTTTCAGTAACATTTCTATATTTCTTTATTATTTCATCTCTTTTTCCCTATTTTAACTTGTTCGTGTCAATATTCATACAATCTTATGTTAACAGCAACTTACAGAATAGAATAGAATCACAGGCGTTCGTGGCACGGAATCCCCTACCCCATTAACTTTCTGTTTACATATTTATTTTCAATAAAATTTCTATATGTCTTTATTATTTCATCTCTTTTACCTTATTTTAACTTGTTCGTGTCAATATTCATACAATCTCATGTTAACATCAAACACTGCATGTGTCGACCCTATAATATATAGATACTAATATCTGTATACAGTATAGCCATTATAGGGTCGACACATGCAATTTGATGTTAACATCAAGATTGTATGAATATTGACACGAACAGGTTAAAATAAGGAAAAAGAGATGAAATAATAAAGAAATAAAGAAATTTTATTGAAAATAAATTTGCAAACAGAAAGTTAGAAAAAGGGGGGTGGTCCGTGCCACGAGCGCCTGTGAATAGAATAGAATAATTTCATTTTTTACAAATCAGGTCCCCGAGGGGGCATTTACATTTAACAGTCATCATTGTTTAACATATATAAAACAGCATATGACAGCAAAATCAGTACATATCAAGGACTAAACAATAAAATGGTTTGTTGAACAATAAAATGAATTGTCAATTAATATTGACAAATATGGTATGTGCAGCTGTGTTGCTACTCTGGGTAATGGAAGCAATGTTGAATAGAATATTGTTTTGCTACATGCAATGGGCACCAAGGGACGGTGCTAAGGTTTGTTGAAATTGAAACAAAACCTCCTCGTGTCCAATGCAGGAAAACAATATGTATGTAATAAAATAATTAAAATTATTATGTGTTATCATTAATTATTCTGTTTAAAGATATAAAATAAAAAAGAGAATCATATTCAAACATATGAATAGTAACTGTAGAGGTCTCATTTCAGCTAAGGATACCAAGGGACGATGCTCAATGTACTGTTATATGCAGACCTCCTCGTGTCCAGAGCAAAAAAGATAGCCATGCTTTTTCATGTTCTTTAGAATAAATGTTGTTATAGTAGTGAGGACTGATTTTTCCTCTATATTCATTAACCAAACAAGTTTGTCCTTTGAATTTATACGTTTGAAATTAGGACAGCTTTTTGCTATCTCCTTAAGTAGGAGATTTCGGTCATTTTCAAGTTTATTACAGTGAAATAGAAAATGATATTCGTCTTCCACTTCCCCAGAGGAGCAACGCTCACATTTTCTATCTTGTAGGAGAGTACCCTGGTATCTACCAGTCTCAATTTTCATGTTTACATGTTTCGACCCTATATATAATAATTATTAGTATATATGGTCGAAACCACAGGCACTCGACGTCTGGATCCCCTTTATCCGGTTGACCCCCCTTTTTCCACAAAGTTGAATTTCACTAAGTTAATTGTTTTCCCTTAAATACGTGCATTAAACATATTTGTGTTTAAGATTTTTGCGTATCTTCGCTTTGTTAAAATCTGTGTCGACACGAACCCGGAAAAATAAATAAAGGTAAGAAACAAATGGCTGCCAATTTTGTACCCCCACCTCCAGAAAATCTCTCCTCAGGCACCAAATATTCAAATTTTCATTTAAAATTCGATACGTCTATACCCCTAGGGTACCTACCAGTGTGTATATACTGGATTCCCGTCATACATAGGCTATATATCCCTCAGCTCAACATGTTCATCACTCGTTAACTACGGATCAACAAAAGCGGTGGTCTATTCTGATCAACATGTAAAAGTTGTTAAAGTTTATTGGTATTCAGGATAAATTTAGATTTTTTTAAAATTCACAAATTTACAAAAACTTGTGAAAAACTGTTACATGAAAAATATGTAAAAAATTGGTATATAAAGAAAAATAGTTTTTTGGATGTTAAATTAACCACTTATTTCAAATTAAAACAAAATTTTGGTTTTGAGAGATATCTTTCATATACTAAAAAAAAGGAATATAGGAGATCTATGTGTAAATTACGTATTTCAGCCCATAAATCAAATATAGAAGTTGGGCGTTATAATAAGACTCCTAGAAATGAACGTTTCTGCAGAAAATGTAATACCGATGAGATAGAAGATGAAATGCATTTATTACTTTTATGCAAGCATTTTGAAACTGATAAGAAAAATATTTTAGATTTAGTGGCGGGTGAAGTTAAAAATTTCCATACACTCAGTTGTGAGAACAAATTTATTTTTTAAATGAATAATGAAAATATCTCAATACTTACGTAATACAGTGGGCAAATTTAATCAAAGATAATTTGTATTAATGACAGCAATCTAACAACAAATACAACATGGTAATTGTTTATTACTTTTAATATGTTGTGATAAATATGTCATTGTGTAGCTGTACTCTATATAATTATGATTCTTTCTTTGTATGTTTGTACTTTTAATTCCCTTATGATTTGGAAATAAAAAAAATATCTATATCTATATATCTATATCTGTAAAGCACTACGAGATTGGTCAGAAAAAGTCTGCGAAAAAACTGACCAATCGCGTAGCGCTTTACATGTTGATAAAAAAAATAAAGAAATAAAGAATTTGTTATCGAAAATAAATATGTAAACATAAAGTTAAAAAAAAAGGGGGTGGTAATTCCGTGCCACGAGCGCCTGTGAATTTTACCAGTAAATCTACATAACTTAAGAGGAAAAGAGTTGTTGATTGATATTAATACAGATTTTTTAATAAGGACAACCGCCCCAAACATAAAGTGAAAGTCTAACACAGGCACCTGTCACTGTTGTTACATTTACCTTTTTTTACCATTGACTGTATGTATTTTTTTTAATTGATACCTGTAGTGTCTAGTGCCCGTGGACTGGGGATCATAAATAAAGCCATGAGTAGCTAATATAGTACTTGAGATCACTATCATCTTACTTTAATTTAACGTTTTAAGTTAAAAAAAAATCCTTTCCTCTTTAGAAGTTGATTAAATGTTTATTTTGTCGCACCCCCTTTTTCCCTCCGTTGAAATGAATTATATTGTATTTGTATATTATATGTTATTCAGCTATCAGACAGGGTATATAATGTGACATTCCCGGCTTAGGATCTATATTCCCTGGGGCGCACATCATAAGCCGGGAATGTCACATTATATACCCTGTCTGATAGCTGAATAACAGATATATTACGGATTTAACCTTTTTTTTTTAAATACAACATCCAACTGTATTAAATAAATTTGCCTCTTTTATTTTCATTTTTCGTATCTCTAGATGTCCGTTTCCGTACCTTTGACGTCATTCTTCAATGACGTCAAAATATGTGTCACGTCATATTTCATGTATATGGTGTCTCGTGAAGGAAAATACTGTACTAAATTTCTAAATCAATACAGTTTCAATACCGTTAGAAGGACTTCGTCCTTTATAAACTTTATAAATATAACATTAATATATCACATAACAATACAACGGGTTTGCGAAACAGTTTCAATAATTTAAATGTTAACTACATGTAAATAAAACCTTGGTGTGGCCCCATGACGTCGAAAGTTTTCAAGGCTCAATGTTTTGTTTATTTGTTATGGTACAACCGTGGAACATAGGAGTTTGCTGAATCCAGGGGCGGATCCAGGGGGGGGGGGGGGGGGGGGGGGGCGCACCCGGCGCCCCCCCCCCCCCCCTAAAATTGGAAGAAAAAAAAACATTTGGCGTAAAATGGTGATTTTTCACACGAAACACCCAAACAAATTTCGCGCCTCCGTCCGCAATTGGAAGAAATATAATTTGTTGGCGTAAAATCGTTATTTTTCACACGAAATACCCCAAAAATTTTCGCGCCTCCCTCCGCTCGGCGCAATTTTTTTAACTGCGCCCTCCCTAACTTGAAATCCTGGATCCGCCCCTCGAATCGATCAGGTATTTGTGACGGAATTAACCGTTGTAATATTTTTTTGTTCATGCAGCCGTTTTGAGTATAAAAACAGCATTTAATTTTTTAAAAATACATTTATTATCCCGTATTATACCATTGATTCAGTGAAGCCTTATGTTTTGTCGTCCATGTTTTAATCGTTTTTGGGGACTGAAATATATACCCCGTCTGTTTTCCGAATATATGCTGACATTCAGGGCTGAAGAACAAATGAAAATATGTGTAACAAACTAAATTCGTAATATATATATATATATACGTCTGAAAATTAAACCAAACAGTGTTAGAATTAGATTTTAGAGCTGTCAAATTTTTGTTCTTCCCTCGACAGGATTTGAATATATATAATGAAATAACATATTAGACTCACAGGTGCTTGTGGACAGGACACAGCATCCCCCCTTTTTACACCCTAACCCCTTTTTTTTCATTTTTTTTTTAACTGATATCAGTCAACTGATGCAATCAGAAAACGGCATCTCTAGGTACATATCAGTCGACTTATGCAATCAGAAAACGGCATATTACATATTTCTAAGCCATGGAAATGGAAAAAAAAGAAAAAAAAAGAAAAAAAAAATGAAAAAGGGGGGGGCAGGGTGTAAAAAGGGGGATGCTGTGTCCTGTCCACAAGCACCTGTGATTAGACTTTGTATAATGTTCAATTTATATATCCTTCTTGCCCCCACTCAGGAATACGGATGCCCCTGTAGCAATCAATCAGGACACATTCTTCTTATCAGATCGTCTCCAGACATAAACTTTATGTTTTTACCAGACAATTTAGTAGTCTCGTTACTAAAGACTAATAACTAATCATGAAGACCACTGCTTTAGTACGGTTCACTGTAATTTCTTACGAAAAAACGGCCCGGGCCACGCCATCTCGCGATTTCTCATTCTTCCAATTAGAGGTAAGAGTGTCGTCTTTCTTCTCCCCGTTAGGGGACCAGGGGTACCGGAACGTTTCGCCCCGATTACCTGTTCGCCCCGGGTAGATTCGCACCGGGGCGTTTCGCCCCGGAAAGTGAGTCGATTCGCCCCACTTAATCGATATTATACATTCTTTATTATCCTCCTTTAGGAGAGCATTTGTATAACACATTTACAAGATTATATTACAGAGACAAAAAAAAACAATATCTTTCATGTTAACGTCAGATGAAATAAATTATCATGAATTCAAAACTGTTAATTTAGAATAATTAGGATATATATTAAAAATGTTTGCACATTTTGTAAATGAATGAAACACATAGAGCACTGAAAAGGTCAGAATCAGATTTCGACAGATCGAAGAAACGAACATTAAGATCATCCATCTGATGTAACGCAGCACTAAACTCAATCGGTCCAATATTAATAATTTCATACCACAGTTCATCTCTAATATAGTGATAACACTTGGGCAGCTAGCAATTATATGAACTATGGGGTCCCAGTACAACAGGCCACATTTGTGACATAGTAGTTCACATTCGTCTTCCTTTACGAGCGCACAAAGCGACACAACATATTGACACTGTGTTCTCAGTTGCTTATGACTTTTCAAGAGTCTAAGTATACAAAAAAAATAACATAAAAATAAAATCAAATAATAAAAATATCTGATAAACAACGGAGTTAACATCATCATGATGTTATATTATAATATTTAATAATTATTGGTCAATCATTACTAATTAAACTGCAAAAAAATAATAAAGAGAAATTAATAAAAAAAAAATGAAAATTGTAATTATTTTACGCCATTTACACTGTTTTTTTTTAATTTATTATAAAGTTGCTATATGATATATATAAAATATTAAAAGACCTAATTGGTTTTTTTTTGCTTAGAATTTTTTTTTGGGCCATATTTATGTTACCCCATAGACCTATTTTTTTAGTAACTACCGTAAAGATTTTTTCGAGCCCTGTACAAACCGAAAAAAAAGACAATATCAGGTCTGCCTATGGTGAAACACTGCTATTCATGCTATTTCTGGTAAAACCTTGAAAACAGCTGTAATCAATACAAACACACACATATACAAAATGAAACGAAAAAAGAAAGACAGAAAGAAATGAAAACAAATAATAAATAAATAAGATGTAAAAAGATATTATTCATGCTCTGAAATACAAATATGATATCCATTGGCCTAATGAAGTGATTTTGAACAATAAAAATAACTGATAAGTCACTGTGTACAATCGAGTACGGCAACGGTTGTTTGGTTTCACTTCCGGTTAGCTATGATGGACGTCAGGACACGAGAGGTGGGCACATTTTTTGAAAATTTTGTTATCTAGAAATGAATTGATAACCCATGCATTACACTTGTCTTTTTCTAGATATAGTTTTGCGTCAAAACACATTCAATGTTAAGCCCATTATTACAAATGGTATAATAAAAAAAACATGGGAGATGGTGGTGTTGGTGATCATTTTCACAGAGTTTTGTGTGGTTTTCCTCGATTTTGTGCTCCTATTTGATATATTTCATCTTTTTATTGATTCTGCATTTAGATTAATATGTTCCCTGCCTGTATCACTATCCTACCATTGACGATTCCTGCAAATTATCGCTTGTCATCTCAGTTTTTGTCAGTGGGTTTAAAAGTCGGTGTACGTGTTTGGTTAATGCAAAAATATTTGTTTACAACGGTTTGGTAATGCAAAAGTGTACGGTATATGGTATGTATAGAAAAATTCGAAAATTCGATTTCAACTGCAGTATACCACAGCAATTCGATATAATCTTAATCAGGGACATCGATTATCTTTGGACATTACTCTCGTGTAGAGATAAAAAAAAAACATGCACAATATCCTTTCTTTCTCATGATGAGGTAACACCAAAAACCAACATTTTTATTATCGTATTCTCAATTCCATCTTTACTTTAAAGACTACATAGATTTTGGCCATACACAAGACGTTTAAAAGCCAGGGTGTCAATTTAACAGCATCCCAGAAGTAGTAATGCCTTCCTCTTACAAGACACCCGATGAGGGTCTTGACTTCCTGTATGTGCAAAGACGAAAACTCAGTTAATCCATATTTCATTTCATTTCATACTAAGATTTGAAGTAATGAACCAACCATGCGTCATAAATATTTGACGATGTCATCTTTATTCTTAGGTCCACTCATGAACATTAATAATTTACCATTGAACATTTTGTATCCAATTCGCCAAAACTTGTTAATTGCAGGACATTCGTACCTCAATAGGGTGGTAGACTCCGAATTATGCCACTTAACAACATCTAGAAATAATAAAAAAAAAAAAAAAAAAAAAAAAAAGCTATATTGTCCATCGGAAATGAGGCAAGAGCCAACATTTTGTGAAATTGTATCCATATATATCTACTTTTCCATGATTGTTCATTGTTTCTAATACTGATGGAACGAGTTCTAGAAGATGTTTTTCGTCCTCATTTTCAAAATCACCATCGTCGCTATAATCCATTTCCTGGAAATCGACGTCCTCCTTAGCAAGTGTTTTGCGATTTTCATTTATAGTCATGAACTGGTGAATCAGATGGTTTCATCCTTTTATGAAGAGGACTTGAAAAAGTAGTAATGTCTGAGCTTTTATCTAATACGATGTGAAGTTTTAAGGAATCAAGTGTAGTGTCGGTTTCGATTTTCTTTCCCGTTGAATCAAGCTCTCTAGATGGGCTAATCCTGAAAGTTAAATGGGGAGACCAGACCACAGAAAGTATAGATATTAAACAAAGGAACGCCAAGGTGCAAAACTGTCAACCTTACTCTACAAGAGGTATTTGGATATTATTGTATTACAAAAAGCACGCTGGGAGCTACTATTGGAAATATTACTGTATCAGCGCCAGCCTGTGCAGATGACATTGCTCTCCTGGGTGAGAGTAAGGACATTCAAGCCATGTTAAATCTCCTAGAATATAACACCAAAAGAGATTTAGTGAAACTAAACCCGGAAAAAACTGAAGTAATAAATGTTTCAAAAGCTCTACAAACACATCCGAAAAAAAAATATATTAGGAGACCAGGAAATAAACAGAGTACAATCAATTAAGCACCTTGGAATAACTTACCAAGAAAACGGGAAAATAAATATTGAAGAGAGATTGAGTATAGGCAGATGAACAATACATGGACTGCATGCAAGATCAGGAAGAATGTCCCCAGTAGTTCTACTGAAAATCTGGAATACATACGCTGTCCCATGGTATCTATATGGGCTGGAAATCCAGGCATATACATCATTAGACACGAAGAAATTAGAACAGCTTCAAAGGGCAACCTGCAGACAATTTCAATGCCTTCCAGAGCGAACCGCAGCAGTAGCCATCTACACACTAATAGGGACAGAAACAATAGAGACAACGCTGGACAAAAATGCAATGATCTTGTTTACCACCTTAGCCAGGCTTGACTCATCCATTGAAAAAGAAATAATCATATGGGAAATGGAAAACTCATAAGAAGAAGACAAATTATTCATCTGTAGAATTAGGAAGACGCTCCAGAAATATAATCTGCCATCTCCAGAAGAAATACTAGAAAATCCTCCAAAGAAACAGCAGTGAAAAAATGCAATGAAAAAGGCCATTAACAGCTTTTGGTACGATAAATGGACAATCGAAAAGCAAATAAAATCTACATTAGAATATCTAGAAATTCAGCAAAATCCAATAGGAACTCCACATAACATATTGCGAAGTGTGAAAAATAGAAAGTACGACATACAAAAAGCAGAAATCAAATTACGTTTAATTACTGATACTTATATGCTAGAATACCACCATGCTAAGTTCAGCCGTAATAAAATATCTCCGATCTGTAAACTATGTGGGGAGGAAGAAGAAGATAGAGAGCATTTTTTACTAGAATGTAAAACTTTAGAAGAAAACAGAAAAACACAAACGGTGAAACTATGTGAAGCTCTGGAAGAGGCAAGGGGTGGTGGTACACGGACTATAGAACAAAATGGGCTGCTTATGCAAATCATCTTGGACTGCACCTCATGTAAAATAAACCAACTGATTCCATATACAAACCAGGATTTAGTGCAAATTGAAAGAGCCACGCAACACTACTGCTTTGTGTTACACCAAAAGAGAACTGAAATATTGAAGAACATTATGTAGAAAGGCAGATAGTCAATAACTAATAGTACATTTCTAGAACTGGTTTTTTCTGGAATTTATCAAACATATATAAGTCAGCTAATAGCATATTTTCTTACTGTGTCCAGCACCCGATCCGTTCATTAAAGAGATCGTGTTACATTTTAAACTGTTAATACGCATACTTAAATGATGATTTTACCTTTTATGAGTCAATTTGTTTTAACAACGGAAGAATTGCTGTATTCGGAGAGTGCGTGAAGGAAAGAACATTGTATAAATTACGACTGCGCTTTTATCTTTTAATGCTGTGTGTATATACGTTTTTACTCATATGAATAACTAAACAGCGGAATGGACTTTTAACAACGCTATTAATTGTAAGACTTCTGAAACGACTATTTTACAATACACGTTTTATACTTTTTAGTAATGGATGTAAATACGTTTTTATGCCACTGACCAAACTTACACAACATGGAAATGATGAACTTTTAACTACTACGTATATTTTATCATAACTGTAAATACGTATCTTTTTTAGTATGTGCCTGTTAAGTTAGGTTTTATAATTTTATCCATAATTGGAGTGCTCCGAATCCCGGAGGAATTTTACCTGTACAAAGACAAAGAAGGTATAATATTAAAATTATGGCTCCTGTAACCGTATATTCCATTTTTTTCATTTAACACTAAATGCTTGATCTTTAAGATTTGTTACTGAATGTTTGATGATGTTGTCAAATTCCGTACATGTTGTATCACAATAATAACAGCAAAATGGATGGTTTGCATATATGTGGTCTATCACTTTCTGATGATGATAAAAACTAGAGGCTCAGCGAACTGTGTCGCTCACCTTTCATTCTGCTTTGAGGAAACTTAATAAAGAGCCTTCCATAGGTGCTTCCCACCAAGTTTCGGTTCATTTGGCCAAGCAGTTTCAGAGAAGAAGATTTTTAGAAATCAACCAATCAGAAACAAGAATGGCCTGTGGCGGCCATGTTTGTTAACGGATCGGGACGAAATGAGCAATCTTTATAGAGGACCTTCCGTAGAGCTTCCTACCAAGTTTCGGTTCATTTGGCCAAGCGGTTTCAGAGGTGACGATTTTTAAAAATCGGCCAATTAGAAACAAGAATTGCCTGTGGCGGCCATGTTTGTTAATGGATCGGGACAAAATGAGCAATCTTTATAAACGACCTTCCATAGATGCTTCCTACCAAGTTTCAGTTCATTCTCTACGCTTTGCAAGCCATGCCATTGAAAGTTTTCTGACATGATAATAATGATTTTATACAAAAGTCTTTATAATAGTTCCTGATGTTGGAAACGGTGTTGGCGAAACATTGCATTTTAGACAACAATATCTAAGTAAAATAGGAAGTTTTCTGACGTATATACTGAATTTTTGGATATGAAATATTCCAATAAGCAATCCGCCGCAGTATAAAATTGCATAGTGAAGAATTTTTCATATTAGACATATGCAACACGGATCTTTAAACCAACTAAGAGAAAAACCAAACCGTACAATTTTTGTATTATTACTAACTTCTCATTGGCTTAAATTAAATCACATGACCTGAAACAATTTTAATGTTTTGTGAAAATTAACCCAAACGAGAAACAACTAGTTGTTTACTGGGTAACAACCCTATTGTTACCCGCTAAACAACCCATTGCGTGCCTCAAAAGGGAAACAACTCTTTCAAAATTTTCCAAAAATTTCAATATTTCGAAAATTTAAACAAATTTCAAAATTTCAAAAATTTCAAAAAAATCAAAATTTTCACAAGATATCAAAATTTTTCAAAAATTTCAGTTTTCATAAAATTTCAAAATTTTAATATTTAAATAATAATATTGAAAAATGATAAAACAATTATAGCCTACCATTTCGGTCAATACTATTGCCTTCTTCAAAAAGAATGAAGATTACCTAAAATTGAAATTGACTGGTTAATAAAAGTATTAAGTAATGGGTGTTTTCATAATGGACCAAGTTATATGTCCAAGGTTAGTCATAATGGCTCAAGGAAGGTTGTATTGGCCCGAGGCAATTTTTGAAGTTAATATATTAAACACACATTTTAAATCTGTTGAAAATATTACTGATGGCCGGTGTGTGCCCTATAGCACTGGTTGTGTTGTGAACTTTAATATAAACATGAAATAGTTTAACATTTGTTAAAAATTTGTCAAAAGTTATTAAGCACACATTTTGCTTAAATACATGTATTTATTTAAATGCCCAATCCTTGGTCTGTTGTTCGGTATAATAAAACAGTTATTGACTTCAATGGATTGTAAACATCAGATTTGTTAACCCTCAAGGGGTTGTTTCCCTCGGGCTAAAGCCCTCGGGAAAACAACCCCCATCAGGTTAACAATTCTGGATGTTTACATCCATTGAAGGCAATAATTGTTTATTGTTTATAATACCGAACCGTACACTTACCTTAAACCAAACACGTACACCGACTTTTAAACCCACTGACAAAAACTGAGATGACAAGCGATAATTTGCAGGAATCGTCAATGGTAGGATAGTGACAAAGGTAGGGAACATATTAATCTAAATGCAGAATCTATAAAAAGATGAAATATATCAAATAGGAACACACAATCGAGGAAAACCACGCAAAAATATGTGAACATGATCACCAACACCACCATCTCCCATGATTTGTTCATACCATTTGTAATAATGGGCTTAACATTGAATGTGTTTTGACGCAAAACTATATCTAGAAAAAGACAAGTGTAATGCTTGGGTTATCAATTTATTTCTAGATAACAAAATTTTCAAAAAATGTGCCCACCTCTCGTGTCCTGACGTCCATTCTAGCTAAGCGGAAATGAAACCAAACAACCGTTGCCGTACTCGATTGTACACAGTGTAGGTGTCAACAACTAATTTGAAGCCATGCAGAACAAACAATACATACATACTAATTTATTACTGTATTGTTCAAAGAAATTTTACACATTTAATCAGGTGTCAAACAATGAAAGTGAAGCCATACATAATATTAAACACGCCAAGAAAGCATTTTAATTATGAGGAAGACAAAAATAAAGTACCCATGAACAAGCCTTACAACATCCAAAATACGAATATTTGCAATGGTATATTCCATATTTCATTTTTTAAAGCACTATTAATAAATGAGGGCGAAACGACCCGGGCGAAAGGGAATCGGGGCGAACGGGAATAGGGGCGAAACGACTCACGGGGCGAACGGGATTCGGGGCGAAACGACCCGGATTCCTTCTCCCCCAACTTCGAGGTAAATTTTCAACATTTTGTCTTTCTCTACTTCGTTTAATGTTTTTGTTTGTTTCTGATATTTACCAGGGATACAAATACATTTGTTGCAAGAAAATATATATTTTCTTTGACCCGGAAGATAAACCATTCCGCATTCAAAGAAATCAACAAGTCCAATTTGCCTCTTATGTAAAAAATCCGAGGAAACAACTACTCATTTTCTAATAGTATGTGAAAAATTAGAAGAAATAAGGGTAATAACAAAATTACCGAACTCCGAACAATCTTACAAAGGGAAAGTCAAAACTCATAATTATATAAACAGACAAAATCAGTCAACAACCGGAAAACTGTGAAAACCGTAATGACCCTGACTTGGTACAGGCATTTCTAAAGAAATGGTGGGTTGAATCAGATTTTAAGGCGCCAAACCTCCCGCTCTCATTACGATTCAAAGGTTCCGGCTGTCATGGTAACAGTATTTAAATACAGGAACAAAATAGGTAAAATAGTTGTCAAAGCAGTACCATATTCTGTGACGTAAATGTCAAAAATATTTTTACGTCACACATTGACAAAAACATTTTTGACTTCTTTAACTTTATACATTTTCACTATATGAAAATGCATCGCTTATAATTTTTTCGGCAGAGACGGAATATATTTCGACAAGATATTGGTATCGGAATATAAACTTTTTAAGAGATCGAATAAGGCGAATCTTTTTATAGCCCTGGTCCAGTAGCCTGTTTCTCAGATGAAGATGACGTTTCAGGAAATCAGAATAATTGCTACTGGCCCTTGCATAGCGAATCAATTGCGAGATGTAAACACCATATGCAGGAGAAGCTGGTATATTGCTGCACATGTTTGGAAAATTTATGATTTTAAGATTGAAGTCGTCCCGCTTATCATAAATTTTAGTACTGAGTTGACCACTCGTCAAATTCGAGGTATAAGTCCAAAAATGAATTGTTTCTTTTAAGCGGGTTTTTAATTTGTCATGCGGTAGGGTGGTATATAGAGTTGAAAAATCAAAAGTTTTGATGGAGGATACCTGAGAGAAAGATCTTGATTTCAGGTTATCCAAAAGATATTTAGAGTTTTTCAAAATCCACATGTGATTTATGCCACTACGCGAGTAAACAGTTTCACAATATTTCTGTTGTCCCTCTTTTACTGCAGACAGAATCTTTGTCAGGTGAATAGACAATTCTTTCGTCGAACAATTTGATGATCCCGCTATGTACCTTTCTTTGTATGGTGTTTTATGGAGTTTAGGTATCCAATATAAATAGGGTAAATCCTCAGACTCTTTACCAGAGGGAATGTTTAAAGAGGTCATGAATGATCTGTGGTTAGCTAGGATTTCATCTTTGTCGAACGAAGTTGGTTTGTATGTGGTATTACTAGAGGTGTTGCTATTTATGCCTAATTCCTTGATTAGGCATTCGTAGTAATATGATTTACATACAAACACGATATTGTTGGAAGCCTTGTCCGCAGGAACGATAACATATTTGTCATGAAGAGAGGAAAGACACTTAACAGCTTCTTGGTCTTTAAATACAGACTTAGGTCGACTATTAACACAATTTTTGAGCTTGTGAATCCGACCTTGTACTAGAGACCTAATTGTTCTAACCCAGTCTGACAAGGACTCTAACTCAGGATCTTGGTCTACTTCTCTCTTTATCCACCTTCTGGCATAATCTTCAACAGCATCCATAATTATCTTGAAATTATGTTTCCAATTGATGTGTTGAGGTTCTCTGAATTTAGGACCATGAGAAATCACCTTTCGGAGACTCTCATGTTGAATGATATTCAGATCACCAGTGATTACATGTCCAGATGGGTTGTATTGAAAAGGAGAGTGGGAGCAGTCACAAGTCAGAGGGTTCTTAAGGTACTCTTCTATGTTAATATCTTGCAATGCTTCTTTGTAGTTGAAAATTTTACGGCCAATGCTGTTAGTGTAGCTATAGGAGACAATGGGAACAGATTGATTTTTGAAATATGGTGGAATTTCTTTTACGACCTCTTTTCTATTAAGAATGTTGCTGATGTTAATAGCATCGATTCCTTTGTTAGCAAACGGAATATGGAGGAATTTTCTGTTGTTATCATGAAGAGGTTCAGATCGAACTGGTTTAAAAAGACGAAAGGACGCCACGTCACATATAATACTAGACAATCTGTACTTAGGAGAAAAAGGATCTACGCCTCCTTTGTCAAGTCCAAAATCCCTAAGATCTTTGAGGTAGTTTACAGGTAGTGAAAATAAGATTGTACGAATATGATGAATTCCAAGAGGTTTCTGTATATTAGAAAGTAAATCATTAAAAGTATCTTGTAACGTTCTTGGTTTAGAGTACTTTTTAACATTAGGATGTTGAATTCTTTTATGACCATGGCTACGTTTAGTTCTTGGAATAGTATTAAAAAGGCTCATCACGTTGATTTCGTTGTATCCAGGACTTGACAAATTTCCCACTCCTTTGATGTTACCATTGCAACCGTAAGGCATTGCAGTGCCTAATTCTTTTATCCAGAACAACTCTCTATCGAAACTAGAACTCCAATCTTAAATAAAATAATACAGGAGGTGAGCAGTATATTTGCCGAACTGAAATTAGGCGGAAAAATAGATCTGCTACAAATAATTATTAACCCCTTTGCATATGTGGCTGGTGATGAAGATACAAAATTAACTGATTCTATCAGTAACAGTCTGGAACCTATCTGTCGTCAACTTTTGTATGCCCTGCATAATAAACGCTATTCTTTGCTAAAATCTACATAGATTTATTTATTGAATAAATTAACAGCAAATAGTCAGTAATATCATAAGCAGATATCAATCAATCTTGGTCTTGGGGTACACAAGGTTCACTTAATTCATTATTTTTAGTATTTTAGATTTTATAGTAATATATTTTATGTCGTGATAGACTCTAGTCACTATCGTGTAAATAATAACCTAATATTACGTGGAGGTGGATTGTATACTTATTACGTGGTGGAGGATAGTTGATAAGACTCTTCCTGTTAATAGGGAGTGTGCCTTGATTGGCAGAATAACATTTACAGAATACAGAATTCAGGAATTAGTTTGCCAACTTCCGGTTAAATTCGCGGCAGTTTTATTTTTATTATTTCCAAAATATCACCTGGTTTTAATATATATTACAATTCACTGACACTATTTAAAATGGCAGAAGTGCAAGATATGGAGGTCGACGAAACAATTCCAACAAAACCACAACAGAAAACCACCTATGAAGTGCCATGGTAAAGGAGATACAACCATTTGAAGAAACAGTTTACTTTGTCTTTGACCACGGCACGGCACTTGTAAATGACATTCTGACCTATGTGCACTAAAGAGACGAGAGATTTAAAATTCAACCTCTTCATGTTGGCAGTTATTATTCACATTTAAAAGTGACCCGGGCTGACGAATTTGATTATAGTGTCGTGCTTGACATTCCGTCATCTGTATTGGGTAGTGGTAATAAACCGGTTTACTATGGGTTTGATGAAAACAAACAAGTAGTCAAAATTTTCGAACCATTGCCAAGCCCACCTGTGGGGAAATTGCTTTATACAAGTGAATGGAATAATTGAAAAGTGGGATGAGAACCGACTGAATGAAGGAGAGTCCTGTTTAACAGTAGATGACCACCTAATACCTATAAATGTTAAGAGACGATTTAAGCAACTGGTCAGTAAAGCTGTCAATGAATCAGAAATTGGAAAGTTTGTCGATGCCAAAAGATTGTCGGACTCGCCTGCTATAACTCTATCCATTACACATCCAAAGATTGCGATAGGTTGTATTAGTGTAGATTTAGCTCCACTGGTTGAAGCCCACCTGCCATTCAAACCAGAATTCGGTTGGCCAATATCAATCGCCCGTTGACCTCCAGGAAGTAAAATCGCCCAAATTAAAGCTACTAGAATACACACAGTAGCAACAGATCCGTTTTATTGGAAATTATCATTCGTTTCTTGTGAGAAAGAATTGCTAAAGGAAATCGATATCAATGGAACATGTAGGAAAAAACAAAAAATATTGAAAAAGTTAAAGGAATCTTGGTGCCCGAAAGGAATGAAACAAGAACTCACTTCTTATCATTTGAAAAACATTCTTTTTTGGGAGTGTGAAAACCATCCTGATGACCACGAGTGGACACCCGACCAGTTAACACCAAGAATTGTTTCGATGTGTTGTCTTCTAGTTTCCTACATCCAGAGGGAAACTTTGCCATAATACTTCCACAAAGGAGTTAATTTGTTTGCCTGTAAGGATATGGAAGTACTCCATGAAGTAGAACGTAACATATTGTATTTCCTACAAAATCCTCAAGATTATTTGTGTTGACATTGTATGGCAAGAACATTGAAACATTGTATGATCGTCTGTGGTATTTTTTTAATCATTTTACTTTTTAGACATTGTATGGCAAGAAAAATGAAACATTGTCTGACAATCTGTGTTAATGTTTAATCATTTTACTTTTAGAAATTGTATGGCAAGAAAAATGAAACATTGTCTGACACTGACAGTCTGTGTTAATTTTTAATCGTTTTACTTTTAGACATTGTATGACAAGAAAAATAAAACATTGTCTGATGGCCATTTTACTTTTATAAGTAACTTGCCTGTGGTGGTTAATTTTGAATTATTATAATTATGATGGTGAAGCCTCGGTTAGGAAAATACCTAAAAATATTATTTAACCTTTATTGTTAATTTCACATACATGTACATTGTATATGTAAAAATGACTATATTGAAATATTAATTAAAACAATAATTTTGATACTGTTTGGTATTTTATTGGTAAGACGAGGACGGAGTACCCTAGTCTTGAGGGATATTTAGTGTACAATAGTATGACAATGTCCGTCGTCGTCCGTCGGCATATAATCCTTTGGAGAATATGGTTAAATGTCCTATATTTTGGGCTTCATCTTTCAACATTTTTAAATGTATATTGCGGTTCGATTTCAAGAACTATGAATGTAATCAAGTGTATGTCCTTTCAAGTATTTTGGATAAACGATCTAGGAGTAATTTAAAGCATTTAATGTTTTGTTTGTAACTGACAGTACCCATGCAGAAATTAAACGTTTTCATATCAGCATTCCACAGGGCAAATCTGAAGGTTGCTATTGGACAAGCCTTACAAGAGATCACAATTCATGATTTGAAAGAATTCTGTGTTGCAACGGGATGTTTAAATGTGCAGTGAATATTATGTGTACGGACATCGGTCAGGAGACCTATTCGTATTAAAGGTGATGATTTATTTACTGTCCCTGCATGAAATTATGTTTTATTTTATTTTTGTTCACAATTACATCTTGATATTAGATAAAGCATTTAATATCGATCATTTTGTTTGTTTAATTTCGTACACGTTTCATTGTTTACTATTTCTTAGTCCATTCATAGAACTCGGGAGGTGTACGTGTTAAACATGATTTGATTGGATGTTTGTACATGTTCAGTGTGACGTGGTCAATTGCTATCGCCCGGTTGGTTTTTTCATCGTGACGTACGATGTTTGTTTGAAGTGGGAATTTCATACCTATCGATAACAATAGAACTAGTGTGTATTACGACTTTGTTGTTATCGCAGATGTGTTCTTTATTTAGAAAACAAAATTCCATATCTATTTATAGATTGCAAGGAAACTTCCAGAAAATGTTGTTTTTATAAGTTAAATTATGGTCACGCGTTATTGCATTTACTGTGTTGAAACTGTGTTGTAAACATGGATAATTCAATGTTAAATCGTTTTTATGAAGACAATGTTAAGATGACGAGAGAAGAAACAAAACGAAACGTAGATATTGTTATGCCACTTGTAGATAACATTCTGACCTATGTGCACAAAAGAGACGAGAGATTTAAAATTCAACCTCTTCATGTTGGCAGTTATTATTCACACTTAAAAGTGACCAGGGCTGACGAATTTGATTATAGTGTCGTGCTTGACATTCCGTCATCTGTATTGGGTAGTGGTAGTAAACCGGCTTACTATGGGTTTGATGAAAACAAACAAGTAGTCCGTAATTCTGTACCATTGCCAAGCCCACCCGTGGGGAAATGCTTTATACAAGTGAATGGAATAATTGCACAGTGGGATCAGAAACGACTAAATGAAGGACAGTCCTGTTTAACAGTAGGTGACCACCTAATACCTATAAATGTTAAGAGACGATTTAAGCAACTGGTCAGTGAAGCTGTCAATCAACCACACATTCAACAGTTTGTCGATGCCAAAAGGTTGTCAGAATCGCCTGCTGCAACTCTCTCGATTTCACATCCAGGCATTGCGGGAGATTGTGTTAGCGTAGATTTAGCTCCACTGGTTGAAGCCCACCTGCCATTCAAACCAGAATTCGGTTGGCCAAGATCAGACGCCAGTTGGCCTTCAAGAAGCAAAATCGACCAAATTAAAGCTATTGGAATACACACAGTAGCAACAGATCCGTTTTATTGGAAATTATCATTCGTTTCTTGTGAGAAAGAATTATTAAAGGAAATCGATGTCAATGGAACATGTAGGAAAAAAACACAAAGAATCATGAAAAAGTTAAAGGAGGCATGGTGCCCTCAAGGAATGAAACAGGAACTCACTTCTTATCATTTGAAAAACATTCTTTTTTGGGAGTGTGAAATCCATCCTGATGACACCGATTGGCAACACGACCAGTTAAAAACAAGAATTGTTTCTATGTGTTCTCTTCTAGTTTCCCACATTCGGAGTGGAAACTTGCCATTATATTTCCACACAGGAGTTAATTTGTTTGCCAGTAAGGATATGAGTGTACTCCATGAAGTAGAACGTAAGATATTGGACTTCCTACAAAATCCTCGAGATTATTTGTGTTGACATTGTATGGCAAGAACATTGAAACATTGACTGACAGTTTGTGTTAATTTTTAATAGACATTGAATGGCAAGAACAATTAACATTGGCTGACCGTCTGTGGTATTTTTTAATCATTTTACTATTTAGACATTGTATGGCAAGAAAAATGAAACATTGCCGACAGTCTGTGTTAATTTTTAATCATTTTACTTTTAGACATTGTATGACAAGAAAAATAAAACATTGTCTGATGGTCATTTTACTTTTATAAGTAACTTGCCTGTGGTGGTTAATTTTGAATTATTATAATTATGATGGTGAAGCCTCGGATAGGAAAATACCTAATAATATTATTTAACCTTTATTGTTAATTTCACATATATGTATATATGTAAAAATGACTATATTGAAATATTAATTAAAACAATAATTTTGATACTGTTTGGTGTTTTGTTGGTAAGACGAGGACGGAGTACCCTAGTCTTGAGGGATATTTAGTGTACAATAGTATGACAATGTCCGTCGTCGTCCGTCGGCACATAATCATTTGGGAAATATGGTTAAATGTCCTATTTTGGGCTTCATCTTTGAACATTTTTAAATGTATATTGCGGTTCGATTTCAAGAACTATGAATGTAATCAAGTGTATGTCCTTTCAAGCATTTTGGATAAACGATCTAGGAGTAATTTAAAGCATCTAATGTTTTGTTTGTAACTGACAGTACCCATGCAGAAATTAAAAGTTTTCATATCAGCATTCCACAGTTATAAACAATTTTCTTAAGTGAAAATTGTCTGAACCGAACCTCCTTGTGACCAACCTACGTGTTCGGAATAGACAGACGTTCGGTTCATACAGGTGACATTAGCAAGGATTCATACAGGTTAAATTAGCAAGGATTCATACCGGGAGACTTTGTTTAGAATTGGGTTTATACAGATTTCTGGTTTATTCAAGGTTCGGTTTAAGCAGGTTTCAGGTTTATTCAAGGTTCGGTTTAAGCAGGTTTCTGGTTTATTCAAGGTTCGGTTTATACAGGTTTCTGGTTTATTCAAGGTTCGGTTTAAGCAGGTTTCAGGTTTATTCAAGGTTCGGTTTAAGCAGGTTTCTGGTTTATTCAAGGTTCGGTTTAATCAAGTTTCTGGTTTATTCAAGGTGCTGTTTAAGCAGGTTTCACTGTATAGGCACGAACATGTGGCGGGTTCATACCACTTAGAGGAATCCACATCATTATATCTTAATCTCCAACTACTAAGCAAAAATATACAAAGAATAAAAGACATGCATAGAAGAATTGCTTGAACAAAAAAAGATCACATACACACAATTGACTACAATATGAAAACGGACAGTATAAAACCATGGCAACGCGTGTCTATTAAAGATTGGAAAGCCAAATAAATTAATTTAAGTCTTTGGGAGCTAGACAACAGAAGAGACTAAACAGGATAGGCAAGTCAGCTAATGTTACTTAGACAACAGAATAGACTAAACATGACAGCCACAACCAGCTAATGTCACTTAGACAACAGAAGAGACTAGCCAGGATAGCCAAGTCAGCTAATGTTACTTAGACAACATAAGAGATTAAACAGAATAGCCACAATCAGCTAATGTCACTTAGAAAACAGAAGATACTAAACAGGATAGCCAAATCAGCTAATGTCACTTAGAAAACAGAAGAGACTAAACAGAATAGCCACAATCAGCTAATGTCACTTAGAAAACAGAAGAGACTAAACAGGACAGCCACAATCATCTAATGTTACTTAGACAACAGAAGAGACTAAGCAGAATAGCCAATATCAGCTAATGTCACTTAGAAAACAGAAGAGACTAAACAGGACAGCCAATATCAGCTAATGTCACTTAGACAACAGAAGAAACTAAACAGGATAGCCAAGTCCGCTAATGTTACTTAGACAACAGAAGAGACTAAACAGAATAGCCACAATCAGCTAATGTCACTTAGACAACAGAAGAGACTAAACAGGACAGCCACGATCAGCTAATGTCACTTAGACAATAGAAGAAACTAAACAGGATAGCCAAGTCAGCTAATGTTACTTAGACAAAAGAAGAGACTAAACAGAATAGCCAATATCAGCTAATGTCACTTAGACAACAGAAGAGACTAAACAGGATAGCCACAATCAGCTAATGTCACTTAGAAAACAGAAGAGACTAAACAGGACAGCCAATATCAGCTAATGTCACTTAGAAAACAGAAGAGACTAAACAGAATAGCCAATATCAGCTAATGTCACTTAGACAACAGAAGAGACTAAACAGGATAACCAAATCAGCTAATGTCACTTAGAAAACAGAAGAGACTAAACAGGATAGCCAATATCAGCTAATGTCACTTAGAAAACAGAAGAGACTAAACAGGATAGCCAATATCAGCTAATGTCACTTAGACAACAGAAGAGACTAAACAGAATAGCCAATATCAGCTAATGTCACTTAGACAACAGAAGAGACTAAACAGGATAGCCAATATCAGCTAATGTCACTTAGAAAACAGAAGAGACTAAACAGGACAGCCAATATCAGCTAATGTCACTTAGAAAACAGAAGAGACTAAACAGGATAGCCAATATCAGCTAATGTCACTTAGAAAACAGAAGAGACTAAACAGGATAGCCAATATCAGCTAATGTCACTTAGAAAACAGAAGAGACTAAACAGGATAGCCAATATCAGCTAATGTCACTTAGACAACAGAAGAGACTAAACAGAATAGCCAATATCAGCTAATGTCACTTAGACAACAGAAGAGACTAAACAGGATAGCCAATATCAGCTAATGTCACTTAGAAAACAGAAGAGACTAAACAGGACAGCCAATATCAGCTAATGTCACTTAGAAAACAGAAGAGACTAAACAGAATAGCCAATATCAGCTAATGTCACTTAGACAACAGAAGAGACTAAACAGGATAACCAAATCAGCTAATGTCACTTAGAAAACAGAAGAGACTAAACAGGATAGCCAATATCAGCTAATGTCACTTAGAAAACAGAAGAGACTAAACAGGATAGCCAATATCAGCTAATGTCACTTAGACAACAGAAGAGACTAAACAGGATAGCCAATATCAGCTAATGTCACTTAGACAACAGAAGAGACTAAACAGGATAACCAAATCAGCTAATGTCACTTAGAAAACAGAAGAGACTAAACAGGATAGCCAATATCAGCTAATGTCACTTAGACAACAGAAGAGACTAAATAGGACAGCCAATATCAGCTAATGTCACTTAGAAAACAGAAGAGACTAAACAGGATAGCCAATATCAGCTAATGTCACGTAGACAACAGAAGAGACTAAACAGGATAACCAAATCAGCTAATGTCACTTAGAAAACAGAAAAGACTAAACAGGACAGCCAATATCAGCTAATGTAACTTAGAAAACAGAAGAGACTAAACAGGACAGCCAATATCAGCTAATGTCACTTAGAAAACAGAAGAGACTAAACAGGATAGCCAATATCAGCTAATGTCACTTAGACAACAGAAGAAACTAAACAGGATAGCCAAGTCCGCTAATGTTACTTAGAAAACAGAAGAGACTAAACAGAATAGCCACAATCAGCTAATGTCACTTAGAAAACAGAAGAGACTAAACAGGACAGCCAATATCAGCTAATGTCACTTAGAAAACAGAAGAGACTAAACAGGATAGCCAAAATCAGCTAATGTCACTTAGAAAACAGAAGAGACTAAACAGGATAGCCAATATCAGCTAATGTCACTTAGACAACAGAAGAGACTAAACAGAATAGCCACAATCAGCTAATGTCACTTAGAAAACAAAGGAGACTAAACAGGACAGCCAATATCAGCTAATGTCACTTAGAAAACAGAAGAGACTAAACAGGATAGCCAAAATCAGCTAATGTCACTTAGAAAACAGAAGAGACTAAACAGGATAGCCAATATCAGCTAATGTTACTTAGAAAACAGAAGAGACTAAACAGGACAGTCAATATCAGCTAATGTAACTTAGAAAACAGAAGAGACTAAACAGGACAGCCAATATCAGCTAATGTCACTTAGAAAACAGAAGAGACTAAACAGGATAGCCAATATCAGCTAATGTCACTTAGACAACAGAAGAAACTAAACAGGATAGCCAAGTCCGCTAATGTTACTTAGAAAACAGAAGAGACTAAACAGAATAGCCACAATCAGCTAATGTCACTTAGAAAACAGAAGAGACTAAACAGGACAGCCAATATCAGCTAATGTCACTTAGAAAACAGAAGAGACTAAACAGGATAGCCAATATCAGCTAATGTCACTTAGAAAACAGAAGAGACTAAACAGGACAGCCAATATCAGCTAATGTCACTTAGAAAACAGAAGAGACTAAACAGGATAGCCAATATCAGCTAATGTCACTTAGAAAACAGAAGAGACTAAACAGGATAGCCAATATCAGCTAATGTCACTTAGAAAACAGAAGAGACTAAACAGGATAGCCAATATCAGCTAATGTCACTTAGACAACAGAAGAGACTAAACAGAATAGCCAATATCAGCTAATGTCACTTAGACAACAGAAGAGACTAAACAGGATAGCCAATATCAGCTAATGTCACTTAGAAAACAGAAGAGACTAAACAGGACAGCCAATATCAGCTAATGTCACTTAGAAAACAGAAGAGACTAAACAGAATAGCCAATATCAGCTAATGTCACTTAGACAACAGAAGAGACTAAACAGGATAACCAAATCAGCTAATGTCACTTAGAAAACAGAAGAGACTAAACAGGATAGCCAATATCAGCTAATGTCACTTAGAAAACAGAAGAGACTAAACAGGATAGCCAATATCAGCTAATGTCACTTAGACAACAGAAGAGACTAAACAGGATAGCCAATATCAGCTAATGTCACTTAGACAACAGAAGAGACTAAACAGGATAACCAAATCAGCTAATGTCACTTAGAAAACAGAAGAGACTAAACAGGATAGCCAATATCAGCTAATGTCACTTAGACAACAGAAGAGACTAAATAGGACAGCCAATATCAGCTAATGTCACTTAGAAAACAGAAGAGACTAAACAGGATAGCCAATATCAGCTAATGTCACGTAGACAACAGAAGAGACTAAACAGGATAACCAAATCAGCTAATGTCACTTAGAAAACAGAAAAGACTAAACAGGACAGCCAATATCAGCTAATGTAACTTAGAAAACAGAAGAGACTAAACAGGACAGCCAATATCAGCTAATGTCACTTAGAAAACAGAAGAGACTAAACAGGATAGCCAATATCAGCTAATGTCACTTAGACAACAGAAGAAACTAAACAGGATAGCCAAGTCCGCTAATGTTACTTAGAAAACAGAAGAGACTAAACAGAATAGCCACAATCAGCTAATGTCACTTAGAAAACAGAAGAGACTAAACAGGACAGCCAATATCAGCTAATGTCACTTAGAAAACAGAAGAGACTAAACAGGATAGCCAAAATCAGCTAATGTCACTTAGAAAACAGAAGAGACTAAACAGGATAGCCAATATCAGCTAATGTCACTTAGACAACAGAAGAGACTAAACAGAATAGCCACAATCAGCTAATGTCACTTAGAAAACAAAGGAGACTAAACAGGACAGCCAATATCAGCTAATGTCACTTAGAAAACAGAAGAGACTAAACAGGATAGCCAAAATCAGCTAATGTCACTTAGAAAACAGAAGAGACTAAACAGGATAGCCAATATCAGCTAATGTTACTTAGAAAACAGAAGAGACTAAACAGGACAGTCAATATCAGCTAATGTAACTTAGAAAACAGAAGAGACTAAACAGGACAGCCAATATCAGCTAATGTCACTTAGAAAACAGAAGAGACTAAACAGGATAGCCAATATCAGCTAATGTCACTTAGACAACAGAAGAAACTAAACAGGATAGCCAAGTCCGCTAATGTTACTTAGAAAACAGAAGAGACTAAACAGAATAGCCACAATCAGCTAATGTCACTTAGAAAACAGAAGAGACTAAACAGGACAGCCAATATCAGCTAATGTCACTTAGAAAACAGAAGAGACTAAACAGGATAGCCAAAATCAGCTAATGTCACTTAGAAAACAGAAGAGACTAAACAGGATAGCCAATATCAGCTAATGTCACTTAGACAACAGAAGAGACTAAACAGAATAGCCACAATCAGCTAATGTCACTTAGAAAACAAAGGAGACTAAACAGGACAGCCAATATCAGCTAATGTCACTTAGAAAACAGAAGAGACTAAACAGGATAGCCAAAATCAGCTAATGTCACTTAGAAAACAGAAGAGACTAAACAGGATAGCCAATATCAGCTAATGTCACTTAGACAACAGAAGAGACTAAACAGGATAGCCAAGTCAGCTAATGTTACTTAGAAAACAGAAGAGACTAAACAGGATAGCCAATATCAGCTAATGTCACTTAGAAAACAGAAGAGACTAAACAGGACAGTCACAATCAGCTAATGTCACTTAGACAATAGAAGAGACTAAACAGGATAGCCAAGTCAGCTAATGTTACTTAGACAATAGAAGAGACTAAACAGGATAGCCAAGTCAGCTAATATCACTTGGAAAACAGAAGAGACTAAACAGGATAGCCAATATCAGCTAATATTGTTTATGCCTGAGGAGGGAGAACCTTATTTCTAATAACAACTACATCATTTAATAACTGTAAAAAAAAATCATTTTGGAGAGAAGGAACACCCCTGTAAAGGCTGCATTTACAATAGCATTGCTTATTGTACAAGACTGGTGTATTGTATTATTAATAGATTCTTTAGTCATGAATACATTTTCGGAAATACAATTTTAGCTTTCACTTTCAGTTCTATTTAAGAAAATGACTAATTTCATGTCTTTATCTGTTGCAGTTAAGTAGGTCTAGCTGTCACCTTTTTATTTATTTACATGGCAAACTGTGACGATTATTGTTCTGGTATGGTGAGTGGGTGTAACACTGTTTGTTGTTTAACGCAAATGAGCAATTTTTCAGCAATATCATGGCGAGAACAAGTTATAATCAATGACAAGAAGATGATGTCCGTTTTGTACTAGAGTGAGTGATTGTTGTTTAACGCCAACTCAGTAATTTTTCAGCTAATTCATGGCGAGAACAATTTAATTTTCAAAGAAATGATGATGATGATGCCAGGTTTGTACTTGACCAACACGCTTAGTTTGATTTTTAGTTCTAGCTCACTGAAACAACAGTCCGCGGGTAGGTATGTCACTCCACTCTGACACATTATCCTGAGTCCGAGCCAACCAGTCTCTGTTTTATTTCTTTTTAATGCTGCGTGCTTATCAGCAAATACCAAATTAATAAGTTTTTGGTTTGACCTGACCAGAACTTGAACCAATGATATACTGCTCTTGAGGTGAGCACACTAACCATTACACCACCTATGGTGTTGACTACAGGTGTGTATTTATATCATATTTCACAGGTGTGTATTTATATCATATTTCACAGGTGTGTATTTATATCATATTTCACAGGTATGTATTTATATCATATTTCACGGGTGTGTATTTATATCATATTTCACAGGTGTGTATTTATATCATATTTCACAGGTGTGCATTAATATCATATTTGACATGTGTGTATTTATATCATATTTCACAGGTGTGTATTTATGTCATATTTCACAGGTGTGTATTTATATCATATTTCACAGGTGTGTATTTATATCATATTTCACAGGTATGTATTTATATCATATTTCACAGGTGTGTATTTATATCATATTTCACAGGTGTGTATTTATATCATATTTAACAGGTATGTATTTATATCATATTGCACAGGTGTGTATTTATATCATATTTCACAGGTGTGTATTTATATCATATTTCACAGGTGTGTATTTATATCATATTTCACAGGTGTGTATTTATATCATATTTCACAGGTATGTATTTATATCATATTTCACAGGTGTGTATTCATGTCATATTTCACAGGTGTATTTATATCATATTTCACAGGTGTGTATTTATATCATATTTCAAAAGCATAACATATAAACAACATTTTCTAAAAGTCATTCGTGTTTATTAAAATAACTCTTTCAAGTTTCACCCTGGAAAGGCCATACATGTTGTTTGAGTGACATTTAAGTTCGAAATCGTGAATATGGCCATGAGCAGCACTAGGGAAAACATTTCCATGTTTTAAAATTGTGGGGGGAATTCTTTCATTTTAAAACTGTGAAAAAAAAATCAAAACATCGTATACTCGACACTTCAAATCCAGAGAATTTTAATCATCAGTATGAGAATAGTACAAGAGATAATGTTGAAGAGGTTACTACAAAGAGTAATTGTATACGTTGTGTACGGAAGCTACGAATTGCCACACCAGTATATATTTTTTTAATTTGAGTGAGTGATTGTTGTTTAACGCCAAATTCAGCAATTGTTCAGCTATATCATGGCGAGAACAAGTTAATTTTCAATGGGAAGTTGATGAAGTCCGCTTTGTTCTAGACTGACCAACACGCTGAGTTGGATTCTTATAGTGCTAGCTCACTGAAACAACAGTCCACCGGTAGACATGTCGCTCCACTCGGACACATTATTCTGAATCCGACCCAACCAGTCTTTGCTCTTTCTCCTTAATGATGTGTGCTTAGCGAAGAAGCAACAAATACCAATTTTATATTTTTTTGGTTTGACCCGACCGGGGCTTGAACCCACGATCTACCGCACTCGATGCGAGCACACTAACCATTACGCCATAGATGCGTTTTAAAAACAAATTGTATGTTACATATTACCAATCAATCTGTTTTAGCACATTATTAATTAACTGGGGCCGTCGTGGTGGTGATCGTATGGTAGTTGGATTTACAACTACCTGTGCCTATCACCTCTATAGTTGTGTGTTCGAACCCCATCCATGGCGAGGTGTACTCGATACAACGCTATGTGATAAAGTTTGTCAGTGACTTGCGACAGGTCGGTGGGTTTTCTACGGGAACTCGGTTTCCTCCACCAATAAAACTGACCGCCACGATATAACTGAAATATTGTTGAAAGTGGCATTAAGCAGCATAAACCAACCATTATTAATCTGTTGTAGTAAATTATTACTTATTTGTTATAAAAAATTACAAATATGTTATACCAGATTACCTTTCTGCCATGTTAGCAAAAATAAATTTGAAAATTAAATTAATTTTTCATTGCTAATAAAAACTTAGATATCAAATATAGTATGCACGGCACGTTTCTATAGACAACCCTTTGGTATAACTAGCAGTAGGTTTATATTTTATTCAATATAAACATTACTTGATTGATGGATTGATTTATGTATTGTGCTTAACGCCACTTTCAGCAATATTTCAGCTATATCAAGGCGACCAATTTTAGTGGTGAACGAAACCGGAGGACCCCGGAGAGAGCCACCGACCAAGGGCAAGGAACTGGTAAACTTTATCATTTACGGCTGCTAGTCGAGTGCACCCTTTTTTGTAATTTACAAAGCCGGGCGCGAACCCACGCCGTATTGGTGATAGGCTTGTATGAGTTGTTAGGTAATCCAACTACCTATCTCATTGAGCCATCAGGACCCCTAAACATTACTATCTTCTATTCAATATTTGTGTCAAACAAAGTGATGACATTTTGATTGTAGTCTCCCGCGAAAGCCATTAATTTCTTTATATGTTGATGGCCAATTGATATTAGTTTTGAGTTTTCTGTTTAAGAATACACTGTAATAGTTTTTAACCCACAGATTCTACCTACTATGATATAAGTCTATTAACTACGAACATTCAATGACACTCTTATTACACTATCCATATATCACACTTATTACACTATCCATGTATCACACTTATTACACTATCCATGTATCACACTTATTACACTATCCATGTATCCATGTTTATATTCTTCACGTTTTATAATATATGGTCTTTATAAGTGCAGGATTTTTTTTATTGTTTGTTCACTGTCGTGTACACGATAAGGAATGGTCATTTCAAGATGGCGGATTGTACATCATCAAAAAGGTAGGTGTGAAGATTTTGACTATTATCGTTCTTTATAGGTTATCTTAGTGTCTATGAGTTACACGTTTAGATAGGGCAGTCTTTTTTCTACTTCACCATTAAGTCAGTAAAGCTTGATCCTTTTGTTTTTATCGTAAACTGCCTTCGGTAGTTGATCAATGCAGCGACAAAGATATCGAGGCGTAGAATCCAATTTGTTTCACCAATTCCTACCGCCTAGTGACTTTTTATATTAATATGCTGATGCCAAAATTATTCAAACATGTGAATTGTCCAACAAATGTCATTTCAGCCTTTGACAAGCCTTGTATCCCTCTTAATAATGTTTATCACTTAGGATAAACAGGTTTAAATGAAAGCGACATAACCCGGAAAAAAGTCCGAGCAGTTCCGTCGCACTGTAACCTTTTTATGTGTGTACGTCACAACTTCCGTTGTATCAGTTTTATGCTAGCCGTCAGACATCACACGTTTTTGAAAAAACTTTTTGAAAATCCATTGCCACCTGGTCATCTATAGTCATGAGACCACAAAAACGACGTCGAAATCCTTCAAGCAAAGCTTCAATATCTACAGCAAGCACACCAAAGAAGGCGAAATCGTCAAAAAGGCCAGAAAAAACAAGTGAGACAGGCCATGCCGTGCCGCAGCATGATGTCGTCCCAAGGAATACCTTCCAGCGGGTAGAGGATGAACCATCAACCCATAGAACTTTACAAACGGGAAATCCCCACCAGAGTAATGGTTCCAGTGGAGGGAACGATCAACAATCGGGCCCGATTATGGAGGTACAGATAGGACCACGTGGCCCAGTGACCCATCCGGTTATCCCGCCAACAGATAAGAGACCACCACCTATAAATCATGGATCCAATTATCAACAGAATGTGAACCCGGGTATGTTTTACAGTTCAGATAGATCAAGCGATAATTTTATGGGAAATCTGGGGTCAATAGGTGTGTGAAAGTCCTGCTAGTCAGCCCAGTATGTTTGATTCCGTAAGCGCTCACATACCTTTAAAGATCAAAGAAAAGGTGTGGGCCGGGGAGTACATAGACATGAGTCTTATGCTAAAATCTGGTAAAGATTTGGTGTATGATTCGCAGTTGAATTGTGAGCTAGCAGTTAAGGGGGGTCAACTAACTGTTCTTCAACCAAATAAAAAATATTCACACCTGGACCTCAGCTTTTATCAATTTCATGAGTATTATGCTCGAGAAATGGCCAGACAAGCCAAGGCACAAGTATATCTTAAATATATGCATGTTATTACATTGGCGGCTTCGAGGGTGTCAAACTTGGGATGGGTTTCGTATGACGAACAATTTCGTCTACGGAAGGCCAGGGTTCCCCAGTCATCGTGGGCCGATGTTGATGTAGAACTGTGACTACTATATGTATCTGCCCCAGACAGCCCTTTCTTAACGGAGTGGGACAAAAACGAGCACAGGGATTTCAGCTCGGACATGTCCAAAAAGGGCATCCGTACTTGCTGGGGCTATAACAAAGGGCGTTGTACTTAGTTATGGGAATAATTGCAGGTTCATTCACAAATGCTCCGAGTGCTACGGAAACCACACACTTTCGGCTTGTAGTAAATCATAATTCACTTTCTTGCAATTTTCAGTTATATACGTTGGGTCATTCGCCCATTTGTGTTAATGAGGTGGAAAATTATCCATATAAAGACATTGCTTGTGAATTGAAAAAAGGTTTAAAATTTGGCTTTCCGTTAAATTATTCAGGACCGAGATCGCCGATAACCTCAAAGAATTTGAAAAGTGTTGCTGACATGCCAGAGCTTACCAAACAAAAAATTCAAAAGAATTAACAATGAGAAGAATTGCCGGGCCATTTTCAGTCTCCCCTTTTCCAACTTTACGTGTTTCTCGGTCTATTTATTTTTGCATGTAAAGTTGTTGCCCTGGGTAGGGCATTTAGTCGGCGCCTTATAAATGCTACATGTAAGCTAACTAAACCTCACCACAGAATTAGGGTATCGCAAGAGATGCGAGAAGATCTGAAAGTTTGGTATTACAATGGAAGTACAGTTATGCTAGATAGTGGTGCACCGATCGTCGGAAACATCGACTGGTCAGTCGGACGTCATCATGCGATCCGATGATCGATTATTATACCTTGTGGTCTATTCTGATTCCTAGTGCCTAAAATATATAGGCTACACTTTATTCTGGGTTTTTTTTTTCTTTTTTTTTCTCATACTGACAAACATCTTGCAGTTTTGTCCCAGCGTACTTTTGACACTCAGTCAATACACATATTTGGTCTAGTCTATTATTTATCTACTGTTCGGAATGGTCCATTTCATATCAGGTGTTACACATATGGAAACCAATGTTTTGTTTTGTTCTAAGTTAATGTTTACAAATGGAAAAATTGTAGTTTGTAAATATACCATACGATTTTATTCAGGCCTTTGCTTTTGTCAAACACATGTTTGGACTAGTATATTTTTATTTTATTTTTTTCTACTGCCCAGAATAGTCCATTGGATGTCAGGTGTTACACGTGTGGAAAACGATCTTTTGTTTTGTTAATTAAAAATTATAGTTTGTAAAAATACGATACGGTTTTGTTCAAATCATTTCTTTTGTCCAGCATACTCTTGAAATAAAGACTATCTGAGTAATTATAGTCGGTCAATACATTTAGTAGGTAATTGTCACTGATGATCGATCATCGGTCGGTGTTGGTATAACGATCATCGATCTTGGGAATGTGACCGATTCCCATCGCTATTGCTAGATAATGTGTGGACTTCTAATGAGACAATTTGTTTGTTTACCGATAGCGCCGGCGGGAGAGATAAAGGGTTCGGCATTTATTTTCAGGGTAAATGGGCTCAAGGTTGTTGGCCAAAAGAATGGGTGGACAATGGGATCCTTGCTGATATTACGTTTTAGAATTATTTCCAGTTGTCATTTCGGTGCACATTTGGGGAATACATTTAAAAAATAAACAAATTATGTTTAATGTTGATAATCAAGCAGTGGTAGCTATTATTAACAAAAAGCCTTCAAAATCCAACAGAGTTATGACCCTTGTCAAATCTTGTTTTACTGTACTTACAATATAATATCATGTTAAAATAAAGCAATGGAAAAAGCTCGAAAACGAGTAAACCTTGCAGTCAAAAAATATTCGTCTTGGGCGTTGGAGGATACATCATAAAGCATAATAATATGAGAGCCAGGGATATTAATCTTTTTAGAAATGATGGGATATGCACCTATCTGATATTGGAATCAATGTGTACTTGAACACAATACAAGGGGCTCTAGAAAGTTTCTTATCCTCCAACGGTCCAAGAATTTTCACACTTCAGTATCAGAACTTTTTTTTTCCTTGTCCATTTCAGAAGTATTTGTGGGGTGGGGGGGGGGGGTCTTTTGGCGGTGAGCGGGTTTAGACCCACTCATCTGGCGGGATCTGACAAGACGACTGTTGGTCATAATCCTACAATTGTACGTGAGCTCATATTTTGGTATACTTTCTTGTGGTACCACAAGTAGGTAAGGTGTATATATAATTTAGTCAATTGGCATTCTCACGTTTACCGGAGAGGCCAGTTCCTGAACTGGTACCAGTTTGGAACTCAGGTTGGACTCCTTTGAAAAAAACAGGGAGTAGGTTGTAAATGTGTACTTCGTATCGGGGTTTATGACCTTCTTTAACTCTCTACTAAGGTGATGTGGAGGTTTTTAGCATTCATTGGTACCAGTGAGGCACAGGCTTGCCCAAACGATTACTGGCGGTCTGTTCGTCTTGTCAGATCCAGTCTTTGTTATTTTAACTGTGGCCGTATTATCCACTTAAATGTTTGTTTCATCTATATCTCTGCGTAAATTATACTAGTAATTAATTAGACATGAAGTGATTTCGTAATCCCGTCCGTCTCTTGTTACAAGTCTTTCATTAAAACGTCTATGAAAATTTTGTTTATGTCGCGGAACGGTCACGACAAAAACATGACAAAAATGTATGGGAATGGTCTCATGTTTTGGGTGAAGGAATGGTCTTTTTTGTTTAGGAATGGTCTCAATCATATAAGATATGTTTATTAATAATATTATTGAAGTTCATTTCCGTTTGTGGTCTTTAATGTAAATCTTCTTATTTCATATGATCAATCTTGCCTTAAAATACCCGAAATGCCTTATTTGCTATTAAATTGTTATAATCTTTTCCATTTCATTATGCAATGTTTCTTTTATCTATAGGTACACGTGTTACTACTGCCAATTTGATACTTCCAATCACCAAGCCATAGTGGACCACTGCTGCCAGAATTATCGGGATGAAACATTAAAATTTAGATCTTTTGAATTTAACACTAATGTGGGTAAATTTGGTTAAGAACTCTTTCAACAATTGTACACATATTGTAATGGTTTATACTTTGTGATATTGACAGGGAGTCATTTTTTACATAAAAATATTTTTGTTAAAAGAAATATTCATTGTTATTTAAATAAATTTTATGAAATCAACTCTTTATATCTTTATTATCAATTTGCAAACAATTACAATTATAGTCATTTGATCCAGAGAAAAATGTGAGTAGTCCTGAAGATATAATCCTCTCCGAACATGTGGAAGAATCTCTGCCTCGTGAGCTCTGTGATATTCCCTGACAGTTTGTGGTTACAGTAATTACATGTGATACGTTTTTGTTCACCATGGTTGGTCTGATGAGCCAATAGCTCCCCCTTTTCACAAAATGCTGCTGTGCAAGAATCAGTGGTACATTTAAATTTTATCTCTTGTTTTAAATGTTTTCTCAGGCGATGTCGTCTGAGACCACTTCTACTTTTCAGACATGTTCTACAGTCCTCGCATATAAAATCATTCTCTGAGGCGTGGAAAGATGTATCCATCACAGTAAACCTGTAAAAATGAGAAATACACGATATATCTATTGAAGATTTAAGCATCCTCGTATATTTTTGTTTTCATGAAGTAAATACATGTACTGATTTTAAACACAGGAAAATTAAAATAATATATGTGAACTGAAGCACCTATGTACGAAAAAACTAATACATAAACCTAAGATTGGTCTAGACTTAGTGGTAAGAAAACCGAAGATCCAAAAAGTAAAAGAAAAGAAGAAAAAAATATAATAAAAATTGAGAACATAAGTCCAAATAAAATCGTGGTGTGTACTGAAATGGTGATGTATTATACATAACTGCCGGGGTCCGGGTGGCTCAATGACTTAGGTCGTTGGATATAACAACTCATACAAGCCTATCACCAATACGCGCCCGGCTTTGTAAATTACAAAAAGGGTGCAAGTGATAAAAGTTTACTAGTTGCTTGCTCATGGTCGATGGTTTTCTCCGGGTACTCCCGACTTCCTCCACCACTAAATCTGGTCACCATGATATAGCTGAAATATTGTTGAAAGTGGCGTTAAGCACCAAAAATTTAAAAAAAATCAATACATAACTGCCTGTAGTTGAGGAGTTTCGCTAGATTACCATACGAAGAAAATATCACTTGAGACGCACTGGGGTAGGAATTCCACGACAGAAATACACTACTCTAGTGTATTTCTTCCTTACGGAATAAACACACTAGTGCATACTGCAAGGTAGAAATACACTAGGGTATTTACGTTCCCGGACATTCTACACATCGGAAAGAAAGTACGCTTACAGTATATCAGAGAAGCGAGTGGTATGTCGTCATATTGACAAACCAATTGAAATACATAAGACAAGAAAATTAAGATTTTATGCGAGTGTGAACACTGGATGAACGGCAAAGCCATTGCTCCCGCTTTACATCCGATATGTTCAATCAGACCATTCCTAAGCAAAAAAGACCATTCCTTGGCTTGAAAGTCCATTCCTTCACCCAAAACATGAGACCATTCCCATACGTTTTTGTCGTGACCGTTCCGTGACATAAACAAAATTTTCATAGACGTTTTAAGAGGGATATAAGGTTTGTCAAAGGCTGAAATGACATTTGTTGGACAATTCACATGTTTGAATAATTTTGGCATCAACATATTAATATAAAAAGTCACTAGGCGGTAGGAATTGGTGAAATAAATTGGATTCTACGCCTCGATATCTTTGTCGCTGCATTGATCAACTACCGAAGGCAGTTTACGATAAAAACAAAAGGATCAAGCTTTACTGACTTAATGGTGAAGTAGAAAAAAGACTGCCCTATCTAAACGTGTAACTCATAGATACTAAGATAACCTATAAAGAACGATAATAGTCAAAATCTTCACACCTACCTTTTTGATGATGTACAATCCGCCATCTTGAAATGACCATTCCTTATCGGGTACACGACAGTGTTGTTTTTCCGTTAGAATCTAATTATCAATGTAAATAGTCACATATCTGTGATATGATTTTATATAAATAAGAAAAGTTATACATGTACTTAACATTACGTATGACCTGTATATTTTTTTTAAAGAAACATTACGTATGACCTGTATATTTTTTTAAAGAAACATTACGTATGACCTGTATATTTTTTAAAGAAACTAAGCTTTACGTTTTAATGAGCATTTTTAATTCATTATCAGATAATGATAAATTTATCTTTTTATTTAATAATGAAAGTTGCCACAATCTGCATTAATATATTATTAAGAAGAAACAGTATTTTATATCGTATACCTATTTTTAGCTTTTTAACTGGACAAAATCTCTTACATTTTGATGTATAAATGTAAATATTATATGTAGTTATGTAAAAATGTATATATATCATGTCTTAAAAGTCTCTCATTAATCTTTTTAGATTGGTGCATACATTGTAATTGGTTTATTTTTTATGTGTTGTTTGTGAATTTGATAATATGTTTGTATGTGGTGAGACTATAATAAAATAATGAATCTGAACCTTTTACGTAAATATTCATTCCCTTATTGTAAGTTGTATTATTGTAGAACCTTATTTGTTTCATAGTGTTCTTAAATTATGTTAGAAGCACAGTATCTTATGCCCTGGTGACTGGTGTCCCCAATCCAAAGGGATAGTTTCAAAATAGTCAAACCTATATTAAGAGGTCACCTATGGTACAAAGAAAAATTGGCCTTATTAGACAGGTGAACTCATAGAAGAAGTTGAATTTATAGGAAATTTTCTATAACGAGTCGAGTAAAAGGTGACCTTTTAATAGAGGTGACTGCTTAATAGAGGTGACTGCATGGGCAGGTTTGACTGTGGATACATTTGTATATAAACAATCATAAGGCAGTAGGTCTACTTCTTTTTATGGAATGAAAGCAGTTTAATTTCAAGTAAATAAAAATATCAAACTAATTCTTTCTATTGATTGATTGATTGATTGATTGGTGCTTAACGCCAACGTTAGCAGTATTTCAGCTATATCGTGCCATTTTTCTATTTAATCCAGACATTGTTTCTGGTGGTTTTGTATTATTTTGATATTTATAATAAACGTTAGAGAATACCGAAGGGGCAAAAAAAAAAGGCAATCCCGAGAAACTGGCAACGTAGAGTACACAATGCGAAGAAAAACACAACACGTGCCGGACACCACTATACACAAACAAACAAAAATAACGTAAATAAGGCACAAATAACTGGGGGTAAAGACGAACCGAACATCGTGGAAATCGTAGCGAACACCACAACGCGGATACTTATCTGATAACTTGTACGATTCAATGTCATTTTCATAAACTTCCTTTTTTAAATAATAACATATTAAGCCGCCGGCTTCAGTTTTTATTTCACTCAGAATATTCACGTAATTCAGCATTTAGCCAAATTGAAGAAAAAAATCTACTTTTGGTAAAATATGAAAATATTCTTTCATTGGCGATTTTAATGCCAGAACTACTGAGGCTATATTTTAGTTTCTGAAGTAAATAACATAAACAAAAATATGTTATTGACGTTATAGAAAATAATGGTGATCATATAGAAACGTTAACTATCCCCTGACAACGAAAGGATACGGGGAAAATATCTATGGTAATATTTTAATTTTAATCATTTTGTTTACGATTTATGTACATTGTTTATCAAATCCCCACAAAAAACACAAAGTAAGTGCTCAAAGGGAGGTAAACTCTGGTTTAATTTAGATTGCAAATCTGCTCCAGAGACAAAATAACTGCAAATTAAAAAGACGTCATGAAAGACTTTTTTTCATCCGGGTCGAAAAATGCTGCATGAAAACTTCAGACAAAATAAATAATTGAAAAGGCATCTCAAATGATGTCAAAACGGATTGAAATACTTTAATTTTAATTGCTTACGGTTGCTAAATAATGTAATTTTAATCAAAACTAGGGGTTCTCCTTTCTCAGTCATATGTGAACTTAACAGATTTTTGCTATCCTGTTTTGGTCATTTGGTTTCTTACTCCCAAAGACTTGTAAATTATTTGGCTTTCTTATAATTTGACCGAGCGTACCTTATGAAGGTTATTGAGCGTACCTTATGAAGGTTATTGAGCGTACCTTATGAAGGTTATTGAGTGTACCTTATGAAGGTTATTGAGCGTACCTTATGAAGTTATTGAGCGTACCTTATGAAGGTTATTGAGCGTACTTTATGAAGGTTATTGAGCGTACCTTATGAAGGATATTGAGAGTACCTTATGAAGGTTATTGAGCGTACCTTATGAAGGTTATTGAGCGTACCTTATGAAGGTTATTGAGCGTACTTTATGAAGTTTATTGAGCGTACCTTATGAAGGTTATTGAGCGTACCTTATGAAGGTTATTGAGCGTACTTTATGAAGGTTATTGAGCGTACCTTATGAAGGATATTGAGAGTACCTTATGAAGGTTATTGAGCGTACCTTATGAAGGTTATTGAGCGTACCTTATGAAGGTTATTGAGAGTACCTTATGAAGGTTATTGAGCGTACCTTATGAAGGTTATTGAGCGTACCTTATGAAGGTTATTGAGAGTACCTTATGAAGGTTATTGAGCGTACCTTATGAAGGTTATTGAGAGTACCTTATGAAGGTTATTGAGAGTACCTTATGAAGGTTATTGAGAGTACCTTATGAAGGTTATTGAGAGTACCTTATGAAGGTTATTGAGCGTACCTTATGAAGGTTATTGAGCGTACCTTATGAAGGATATTGAGAGTACCTTATGAAGGTTATTGAGCGTAATTTATGAAGGTTATTGAGCGTACCTTATAAAGGTTATTGAGCGTACCTTATGAAGGTTATTGAGCGTACCTTATGAAGGTTATTGAAAGTACCTTATGAAGGTTATTGAGCGTACCTTATGAAGGTTATTGAGCGTACCTTATGAAGGTTATTGAGCGTACCTTATGAAGGTTATTGAGCGTACCTTATGAAGGATATTGAGAGTACCTTATGAAGGTTATTGAGCGTAATTTATGAAGGTTATTGAGCGTACCTTATGAAGGTTATTGAGCGTACCTTATGAAGGTTATTGAGCGTACCTTATGAAGGTTATTGAGAGTACCTTATGAAGGTTATTGAGCGTACCTTATGAAGGTTATTGAGAGTACCTTATGAAGGTTATTGAGCGTACCTTATGAAGGTTTTGAGAGTACCTTATGAAGGTTATTGGGCGTACCTTATGAAGGTTATTGAGCGTACCTTATGAAGGTTATTGAGCGCACCTTATGAAGGGTATTGAGCGTACCTTATGAAGGGTATTGAGCGTACCTTATGAAGGTTATTGAGAGCACCTTATGAAGGTTATTGAGCGTACCTTATGAAGGTTATTCCAGAAACGAGCGTACCTTATGAAGGTTATTCCAGAAACGTGTTGTGTGCACTAAATTATAAATCTACCTTGTTTTACTACAATCGACAAATGAATTCGGAAACAAGAAAAATACTTATAAAAATTCGTCGTCGCTTCATATTTGAGTAAAATCTCAAATTTGTGTTCGAATTGTTATAAGAAATCCAGGTCTTTTTACTGTTAAGTTAAACATGTCTAGTGGTGTCGCCGAAGTTGTGGTACAAACTTGTAATTTTAAGAAACTTCCTTCTTAGAGGATATGACATATTTAGCCTTCGGCCTTGATTCTATGTGCACTTTTACGCGTGTACATCTACCCCTTGGAACACGTGAACATCCGGGACACATTCTATTCTTTCACAACTTCCAAGAACAACGACGGATGATGACTTTCAACGGAAGCAAAATTCAAGATGCTATTAAAATTTACATCAGATGGATATTTACGATTGGGATTTTAATGGTTTTGTTTTATTATCTTCATGATGTATACCAAATTAGTGCCAAAACAAGTGGCGGCACACTACCCACTCCCGTGATGCAAGAAATAGTAATGGAACGAAATATTTTATCAAAACAACTGAATGAAATGAGGAAAAGTGTCGGACAACTACAGTGTGAGGTAAATCTAATTACTTAGACTAGGCTAGGCTATACTCACAAAGTTGTTAGCTTGCTTTGCTTATACTCAAATTATTCTATTTGCTCCCCTTTCGCTGATAAGCCGCACCTAGAGATCTAACTCATCTCCTTTAAAGGAGTCATGTTCTGGAGAAGAAGATGGTTCTTTAAGATCTAATTTTAATTTGATTCGTTCATTCTGTCCATGCATTTAATATTAGAACACACACACACCTTATATATATTCCCGTAAAATTTAGTTTTCGAATTACTCAAAAGCCTAATTTGTAATTGCTTACACGATTGTACAAGTCACATGTTTAGGATATCTCTGTACGAATGCTTACCTCGAGTGCGTAGATCGTGTGTTCGAACCCTGGTCGGGTCAAACTATAACAATCGACTATAACATTGGCATTTGCTGCTTCTCCACCAAGCTTGCAACATTCAAGAGTAAGGCTAATACTAGATGGCTTGGAATCAGGATAATTTGTTCAAGTGAGGCGACATATCTAATCGCAAACTTTTGTTTCACTGAGCTAGCACTATTAAAATTCAACTAAGCGTGTTGGTCTAGTACAAAGCAGACATCATTATCCTCTCATAAAAAGTAGCTTGTTCTAGCCATGACATAGCTCACTTGGCATTAAAAAACAATCACCGATTGTATGTTTATGCAATCAGAGTCTTTAAGGTTAAGATGGTAGAACCCCTCTCATGAAAACCAGTCTGGTAGTTGTAACAATCAGTGCACACCTTCCTTATATCTTTAATCAATGCAAAAATCGACAAAAAATAAGACTAGAACATCTCCTTATTCTCCTACTGGTTTATCATCGTCGGTTACAGTCGAATGGCTTATATTTGGTAATTTTTGTTTCAATAAAATGATGAGATAATGCAAGTGTATAAATTATAATAAACATATAAAACTGACTTTGTACAAATGGTCAATGCTTATCGTATATCCTCAAGAGTGGTTCATTATATAATCTAACAAGAAACAGAAAGGAAATGACAATCATATATTTCTTAAAAATTCACCATCTGTTGATGATTATCTACAACTGAACATAAAACACTTCAAAACATTTAAAACATTATTACTTACAAATCTATATTTACAAAACAGCGAAGGGGCCGTCGTGGTGTTATGGTTAGCGTGCTCGCCTTGAGAGCAGTAGATCATTGGTTCAAGCCCCAGTCCGGTCAAACAAAAGACCTGTAAGTGCTGTCGGGTGATCGTATGGTAGTTGGGTTTATCACTATCTTTGCAATCAGTACCTATCACCACTAAAGTTATGGGTTCGAACACCGTCAATGGCGAGGTGTACTCGATACAACATTGTGTGATAAAATTTGTCAGTGACTTGCGACAAGTCAGTGGTTTTCTCCGGGTACTTCGGTTTCCCCCACCAATAAAACAGACCGCCACGATATAACTGAAATATTTCTTAATTTAAACAATATTTATTTAGAAAATAATCAGAAAATACAGTACATCAAACATAGTAAATACAGACAGGATTCAGAAACAAGCAATTAATGAAATATTTTTTGAAAATTGCGTAAAGCACCATAAACCAACCACAAATCGTGAATCTTTCAAGACACATGTCTCTATTACACAAAGACACATGTCTCTATTACACAAAGACACATGTCTCTATTACACAAAGACGCATGTCTCTATTACACAAAGACACATGTCTCTATTACACAAAGACACATGTCTCTATTACACAAAGACGCATGTCTCTATTACACAGACGCATGTCTCTATTACACAAAGTCGCATGTCTCTATTACACAAAGACGCATGTCTCTATTACACAAAGACGCATGTCTCTATTACACAAAGACGCATGTCTCTAGTACACAAAGACGCATGTCTCTATTACACAAAGTCGCATGTCTCTATTACACAAAGACGCATGTCTCTATTACACAAAGACGCATGTCTCTATTACACAAAGACGCATGTCTCTATTACACAAAGTCGCATGTCTCTATTACACAAAGACGCATGTCTCTATTACACAAAGACGCATGTCTCTATTACACAAAGTCGCATGTCTCTATTACACAAAGTCGCATGTCTCTATTACACAAAGACGCATGTCTCTATTACACAAAGACACATGTCTCTATTACACAAAGTCGCATGTCTTTATTACACAAAGACGCATGCCTCTATTACACAAAGACGCATGTCTCTAGTACACAAAGACACATGTCTCTATTACACAAAGTCGCATGTCTCTATTACACAAAGACGAATGTCTCTATTACACAAAGACACATGTCTCTATTACACAAAGATGCATGTCTCTATTACACAAAGACACATGTCTCTATTACACAAAGTCGCATGTCTCTATTACACAAAGACGCATGTCTCTATTACACAAAGATGCATGTCTCTATTACACAAAGACGCATGTCTCTATTACACAAAGACACATGTCTCTATTACACAAAGACACATGTCTCTATTACACAAAGTCGCATGTCTCTATTACACAAAGACGCATGTCTCTATTACACAGACGCATGTCTCTATTACACAAAGACGCATGTCTCTATTACACAAAGATGCATGTCTCTATTACACAAAGACGCATGTCTCTATTACACAAAGATGCATGTCTCTATTACACAAAGACACATGTCTCTATTACACAAAGTCGCATGTCTTTATTACACAAAGACGCATGCCTCTATTACACAAAGACGCATGTCTCTAGTACACAAAGACACATGTCTCTATTACACAAAGTCGCATGTCTCTATTACACAAAGACGCATGTCTCTATTACACAAAGACGCATGTCTCTATTACACAAAGACGCATGTCTCTATTACACAAAGTCGCATGTCTCTATTACACAAAGACGCATGTCTCTATTACACAAAGACGCATGTCTCTATTACACAAAGTCGCATGTCTCTATTACACAAAGTCGCATGTCTCTATTACACAAAGACGCATGTCTCTATTACACAAAGACACATGTCTCTATTACACAAAGTCGCATGTCTTTATTACACAAAGACGCATGCCTCTATTACACAAAGACGCATGTCTCTAGTACACAAAGACACATGTCTCTATTACACAAAGTCGCATGTCTCTATTACACAAAGACGAATGTCTCTATTACACAAAGACACATGTCTCTATTACACAAAGATGCATGTCTCTATTACACAAAGACACATGTCTCTATTACACAAAGTCGCATGTCTCTATTACACAAAGACGCATGTCTCTATTACACAAAGACGCATGTCTCTATTACACAAAGACGCATGTCTCTATTACACAAAGACACATGTCTCTATTACACAAAGACACATGTCTCTATTACACAAAGTCGCATGTCTCTATTACACAAAGACGCATGTCTCTATTACACAGACGCATGTCTCTATTACACAAAGACGCATGTCTCTATTACACAAAGATGCATGTCTCTATTACACAAAGACGCATGTCTCTATTACACAAAGATGCATGTCTCTATTACACAAAGACACATGTCTCTATTACACAAAGTCGCATGTCTTTATTACACAAAGACGCATGCCTCTATTACACAAAGACGCATGTCTCTAGTACACAAAGACACATGTCTCTATTACACAAAGTCGCATGTCTCTATTACACAAAGATGAATGTCTCTATTACACAAAGACGCATGTCTCTATTACACAAAGATGCATGTCTCTATTACACAAAGACACATGTCTCTATTACACAAAGTCGCATGTCTCTATTACACAAAGACGCATGTCTCTATTACACAAAGATGCATGTCTCTATTACACAAAGATGCATGTCTCTATTACACAAAGACACATGTCTCTATTACACAAAGACGCATGTCTCTATTACACAAAGTCGCATGTCTCTATTACACAAAGACGCATGTCTCTATTACACAGACGCATGTCTCTATTACACAAAGACGCATGTCTCTATTACACAAAGACGCATGTCTCTATTACACAAAGACGCATGTCTCTATTACACAAAGATGCATGTCTCTATTACACAAAGACGCATGTCTCTATTACACAAAGACGCATGTCTCTATTACACAAAGACACATGTCTCTATTACACAAAGTCGCATGTCTCTATTACACAAAGACGCATGCCTCTATTACACAAAGACGCATGTCTCTAGTACACAAAGACACATGTCTCTATTACACAAAGTCGCATGTCTCTATTACACAAAGACGAATGTCTCTATTACACAAAGACGCATGTCTCTATTACACAAAGATGCATGTCTCTATTACACAAAGACACATGTCTCTATTACACAAAGTCGCATGTCTCTATTACACAAAGACGCATGTCTCTATTACACAAAGATGCATGTCTCTATTACACAAAGACGCATGTCTCTATTACACAAAGACACATGTCTCTATTACACGAAGACACATGTCTCTATTACACAAAGATGCATGTCTCTATTACACAAAGACACATGTCTCTATTACACAAAGACGCATGTCTCTATTACACAAAGACACATGTCTCTATTACACAAAGACACAGGTCTCTATTACACAAAGACACATGTCTCTATTACACAAAGACACATGTCTCTATTACACAAAGACGAATGTCTCTATTACACAAAGACGCATGTCTCTATTACACAAAGACACATGTCTCTATTACACAAAGACACATGTCACTATTACACAAAGACGCATGTCTCTATTACACAAAGGCACATGTCTCTATTACACAAAGACGCATGCCTCTATTACACAAAGACACATGTCTCTATTACACAAAGACACATGCCTCTATTACACAAAGACGCATGTCTCTATTACACAAAGACACATGTCTCTATTACACAAAGACGCATGTCTCTATTACACAAAGACGTATGTCTCTATTACACAAAGTCGCATGTCTCTATTACACAAAGACGCATGTCTCTATTACACAAAGACGCATGTCTCTATTACACAAAGACGCATGTCTCTATTACACAAAGATGCATGTCTCTATTACACAAAGACGTATGTCTCTATTACACAAAGTCGCATGTCTCTATTACACAAAGACGCATGTCTCTATTACACAAAGATGCATGTCTCTATTACACAAAGACACATGTCTCTATTACACAAAGATGCATGTCTCTATTACACAAAGACACATGTCTCTATTACACAAAGACGCATGTCTCTATTACACGAAGACGCATGTCTCTATTACACAAAGACGCATGTCTATATTACACAAAGACACATGTCTCTATTACACAAAGATGCATGTCTCTATTACACGAAGACACATGTCTCTATTACACAAAGACGCATGTCTCTATTACACAAAGACACATGTCTCTATTACACAAAGACGCATGTCTCTATTACACAAAGACACATGTCTCTATTACACAAAGACACAGGTCTCTATTACACAAAGACACATGTCTCTATTACACAAAGACACATGTCTCTATTACACAAAGAAACATGTCTCTATTACACAAAGACGCATGTCTCTATTACACAAAGACACATGTCTCTATTACACAAAGACACATGTCTCTATTACACAAAGACGCATGTCTCTATTACACAAAGGCACATGTCTCTATTACACAAAGATGCATGCCTCTATTACACAAAGACACATGTCTCTATTACACAAAGACACATGTCTCTATTACACAAAGATGCATGTCTCTATTACACAAAGATGCATGTCTCTATTACACAAAGACGCATGTCTCTATTACACAAAGACGTATGTCTCTATTACACAAAGTCGCATGTCTCTATTACACAAAGACGCATGTCTCTATTACACAAAGACGCATGTCTCTATTACACAAAGACGCATGTCTCTATTACACAAAGACGCATGTCTCTATTACACAAAGACGCATGTCTCTATTACACAAAGACGCATGTCTCTATTACACAAAGACGCATGTCTCTATTACACAAAGATGCATGTCTCTATTACACAAAGACGCATGTCTCTATTACACAAAGTCGCATGTCTCTATTACACAAAGATGCATGTCTCTATTACACAAAGACGCATGTCTCTATTACACAGATGCATGTCTCTATTACACAAAGTCACATGTCTCTATTACACGAAGACGCATGTCTCTATTACACGAAGACTCATGTCTCTATTACACAAAGACACATGTCTCTATTACACAAAGACGCATGTCTCTATTACACAAAGATGCATGTATCTAGTACACAAAGACACATGTCTCTATTACACAAAGACGCATGTCTCTATTACACAAAGATGCATGTCTCTTACACGAAGACACATGTCTCTATTACACGAAGACGCATGTCTCTATTACACAAAGATGCATGTCTCTATTACACAAAGACGCATGTCTCTATTACACAGACGCATGTCTCTATTACACAAAGACGCATGTCTCTATTACACAGATGCATGTCTCTATTACACAAAGACGCATGTCTCTATTACATGAAGACGCATGTCTCTATTACACAAAGACGCATGTCTCTATTACACAAAGACGCATGTCTCTATTACACAGACGCATGTCTCTATTACACAAAGACGCATGTCTCTAGTACACAGAGACGCATGTCTCTATTACACAGATGCATGTCTCTATTACACAAAGACGCATGTCTCTATTACACAAAGACGCATGTCTCTATTACACAAAGACGCATGTCTCTAGTACACAAAGACGCATGTCTCTATTACACAAAGACACATGTCTCTATTACACAAAGACGCATGTCTCTATTACACAAAGACGCATGTCTCTATTACACAGTTTTGAATATAAAAAGATTTTTAATTTTCAATCAAATGGGCCAATAAAATAATTTAACCTTGTCCTTTTTTATTGAAGTAGTTGTAACAAGCTAGGAGAGTAAGTGGTCACAATATATGTGTTAGCGGTATTTTTACCTCTGTTTTTACAATTTTCCTGTTGGCTATTGGACAACATTTATTAACTTTATTATTGGGTTGAAAAGTTCAAAGGGACGATGCATATATGAAAAGAAAGTTAAAACGATGATGGTCAACCGTTCCACGAAAACACAAACACCTCTCACATCAAATCATTGAACACACACACACACACACATGACCATGACTGGGATCCATCACATTGGAAAGTAATACATTACATTACAATTACATTGTAAAACTTCAATTACAATTACAATTATCATTACTTTTAATTGTTTACCATGTAATGAATTACATTACAATTACTTTGCACATGTAATGCTATGTATTACACATTACATTTTCCAATCAAGAATATACCTATGTATAACAATGGTTTAAGAGTATAAAGATTTGTATTGTACAAACGTATGTTTTCAATATAAAAAATCATTTATATCATCGTAATTATGTACATTTACAGTGTGACAAATAACATAACAGTAGCATTGTATTTGATCATCAATAAAAAAAAAAACACTGACTAAAAATTTAATTAAATTATCACCAGGTAAATCACACTGATTGGAGCCTTAAAAATTCCAGACATGTGACATTTAATACAAACAATTTAAATTAATTAAATTACAGGGACAATGAAAAACAGATTATTGTATTCAAAACATTGTCAAAAGTGAGTGAGTAAGGAGTGAGTAATTGTTGTTTAGCGCCAATTCAGCAATTTTTCAGCTATATCATGACGAGAACAAGTTAATTTTCAATGAAATGATGATGAGGTCAGCTTTGTACTAGACCAATACGCTGAGATGGATTTTTAGTGCTAGCTCACTGAAACAACAGTCCGCGGGAGTGATGTCGCTCCACTCTGACACATTATTCTGATTCCGGGCCAACCAGTCTTTGCTCTTTCTCCTTAATGCTGCGTACTTAGCTGAGAACTAAAAAATAACAATTGGTTTGACCCGACCGGGGCTCAAACCCACGATCTAATGCTCTTGAGACGAGCGCGCTAGCCATTACGCCACCGATGCGGTAAAAGTGTGATAGTTGTTGTACAAACAATAATTAGTAAGATTCACTGAAGTTCTTATTTATATGACAATTACTTATATTGTATTGATCTTAGATCATATTTGGTTTGTTTGATGGTGTTTAACGCCACTTTCAACAATATTCCAGTTCTATCGTGGCGGTCAGTTTTATTGGTGAAGGAAACCGGAGAAAATTAACCATCGACCTGTGACAAGTCACTGAAAAACATGATCACATAATGATGTACACCTCGCCCTGATCGAGATTCGAACTCACAACATCAGTGGTGATAGGCACTGATTGCATAGGTAGTTGTAAACTACCATACGATAACGACCATACGATAACGACGGTCACTAATAATTTTTGCACGAACAATAATCAGTAAGATTCACTGAAGTTCTTAATTCATATAGCATTTGCATATATGCATTGATCTTTGATCATATTTGGCTTTAAAGTTCAAATGACAATTAGAATTCTATAAAAACAATGTCCTAGATACAAACAATATTGAATATAAATTTAAAAAATCATTTGAAACATTGATTTGAAAAAAAAAATCAATTAAAACTGAAAAGAAAACCATCAAATATAATTGAAAAATAATTGACATTATATCAATTGTTCTGCCTCGAGTGCGGTAGATCGTGGGTTCGAGCCCTCGTCGAATCAAAAATAGTAACCTTCTTGGCTACATTATGCCTAAATAAACAGTTTCAGGAACTGCATGATTACATGATCATATCGGTGATATAATGATTAGCGTGTTCGCCTGGAGTGCTGTAGATCGTGGGTTCGAGCCCCGATCGGGTCAAACCAAAGACTATAAAATGTGTATTTGTTGCTTCTCCGCTAAGCACGCCGCATTAAGGTGTAAGAGCAAAGACCGGTTGGTTCGGAATCAGAATAATGTGTCCGAGCGGGGCGACATGTCTACCTGCGGACTGTTGTTTCAGTGAGCTAACACTATAACAATCCAAATCAGCGTGTTGGTCTAGAACAAAGCGGACCTCATCATCATCTCATTGAAAATGTTCTCGCCATGATATAGCTGAAAAATTGCTCATTTGGCGTTAAACACCAATCACTCATTCACTACAGTAATTTGTCAAAAGTAATCATTACAATTACAATTACAATTACTTGTAATTGAAAAATTGACCATTACAAATTACACAGCATTATTTAGGAAAAATGTAATGATTACAATGCATTACGATTACACATTATCATTACCCCAGGCCTGAACACGACATATGCCGATAGAAATCCATATCCTGACTTAGGACAGACTCACAAATGTGGCGGGTTAAGATGGTTACAAATCCAAGCCTTTCTTATTACTTAAATCTCCCACTGTAAAACAGATACATTTTTTGTATAACCAAACAATAAAAAATCTACACACTGTCACTTCCACTGAAAAAGACCACATTCTCGTAGACATAGTAGAAAATTAAAGTTGTTTTACAAAATACGTAATAATGATAGTCCATTATATTTATATGATTGTTTACTGCCTTTTACACGAGAGGAAAATGAATTAAATTTGCGCAACCAAACCGAATTTAGAAATCCGCTGACAAGATTACAATTATTCGCAAACTCTTTTTTCCCTTCTTCTATTAAATCATGGAATAAATTAAGTCCACAATTAAGAAATGCATCTACTATAAATAGATTTAAATAAGTAACTAAACATCAAACAATAAAACTTCCCAAATTTTATAATGTTGGATGTAGAATATTAAATATAATTCACACTAGACTGAGACATAGATCTAGTAACTTGAATGCTGATTTGTTTCGTGCGCATTTGGCTAATGATCCAGGCTGTATATGTGGGTGTGCATTTGAAGATGCAATTCATTTCATATTAGAATGTTGTCTTTACAATGAAGCAAGAGAAGAATTAAAACTAAGACTATTTTTTTCTTCATGAACTAAAAATTGAAGTCCTACTTTTTGGCGATGACATCTTAACTGAGATGCAAAATCTACAAATTTTCAAATCTGTACAACTTTACATCAAACGAAGAAAACGTTTTACCTATTTATGATCACAATACCCCCCTCCCATTTTTTTTTTAATTCAATCCAGTTGCTTCCATTTCACATACAAGTATGATAAAAAAAGAAATGCTTATATATATATATATATATTTATTTGGAAAAACTACCCCTTTACAACGGGGGCAACCACCACCGGGGGAGCAGTGGCCGCGTCCAAGATATGCTTACATATTATAAAACTATATACAGTACATACTAAAAATAATATATACAGTGAAATGACACACAATGTCAGTTTAAAATGTCTCTCTTTCTGTTAAGATCGTATTTAGTACATGTAAAACACAAACTGAATTGTAGAAAAATCTGTTACAAACACAGATCACATAAAATTTCCCTAAATATTTTCTTAGTAAAATATCAAACAAAAACCCTATTGACAATTATCATTTAACATTTTTAGATAGAAAAAAAAACAAATATAATAACATACAAGTATAGTAAAATATATATTATAAAACATATATTATAGTAAAATATATATTATGTCACTTAGTCATTCGGCGATTTGGGACCTTAGCATAAAACTATTGCACAAAAACCTCTTTTTGTATTATATAATTTCATGCTTATCGTTTTGTATTTTTTGTGTTTGTGTTTTTTTCAATTTTCATAAGAATTTATTTATAATCATTAATGTTGTATATTGTAATTTACTATTGCTGACGCATGTACTATTGTAATTATTTATTATGTGGAGAGGACCCTTGTAAATTGTTATAATTTGTGTCCGATCCAATTGTTATAATATTTAGCAATAAAATATGTTTAATCTAAAAGACCACACACTATCAAAAAAATGAATGACAGCATAAACATAGACAGTATATCGGTGACTGAGGGTCAATGAATGTTAACTGACAATTACATGAAGTAAAGAAGGTTGAAACAGTGTTGAATAGTTTAAACCCCATTCCGCTATTGTTTACGCTGATTGTTCTGCAATTTAAGAATTTAGAAAACTGTACGTTATGACAGAAGTTTAGCAGAAACATGATTATTACTTACAGTGTAGGCAAAGAAAAATAACAAGCCATTTGTACTTTGATGGAAGTACTCATTAAGGTTTGATGATTGTTTCTTTACCAATTTTGTTTTTATCAAAATGATGTTGATGCTCAAGCATACATGTAAGATACGCCACTGCTATTGTCTATATTCTAGCTAAGACATGATACTCAAGTATACATGTAAGATACGCCACTGCTATTGTCTATATTCTAGCTAAGACATGATGCTCAAGCATACATGTAAGATACGCCACTGCTATTGTCTATATTCTAGCTAAGACATGATGCTCAAGTATGCATGTAAGATATGCCACTGCTATTGTCTATATTCTAGCTAAGACATGATGCTCAAGCATACATGTAAGATACGCCACTACTGTTGTCTATATTCTAGCTAAGACATGATACTCAAGCATACATGTAAGATACGCCACTGCTATTGTCTATATTCTAGCTAAGACATGATGCTCAAGCATACATGTAAGATACGCCACTGCTATTGTCTATATTCTAGCTAAGACATGATGCTCAAGTATACATGTAATATATGCCACTGCTATTGTCTATATTCTAGCTAAGACATGATGCTCAAGCATACATGTAAGATACGCCACTGCTATTGTCTATATTCTAGCTAAGACATGATGCTCAAGCATACATGTAAGATACACCACTGCTGTTGTCTATATTCTAGCTAAGACATGATGTTCAAGCATGCATGTAAGATACGCCACTACTACTGTCTATATTCTAGCTAACGCATGATGCTCAAGCATACATGCAAGATATGCCACTGCTATTGTCTATATTCTAGCTAAGACATTATGTTCAAGCATACACGTACGATACGCCACTGCTATTGTCTATATTCTAGCTAAGACATGATGCTCAAGCATACATGTAAGATACGCCACTGCTGTTGTCTATTTTCTAGCTAAGACATGATGCTCAAGTATGCATGTAAGATATGCTACTGCTATTGTCTATATTCTAGCTAAGACATGATGCTCAAGCATACATGTAAGATACGCCACTGCTGTTGTCTATATTCTAGCTAAGACATGATGCTCAAGTATACATGCAAGATATGCCACTGCTATTGTCTATATTCTAGCTAAGACATGATGCTCAAGCATACATGTAAGATACGCCACTGCTGTTGTCTATTTTCTAGCTAAGACATGATGCTCAAGTATGCATGTAAGATATGCCACTGCTATTGTCTATATTCTAGCTAAGACATGATGCTCAAACATACATGTAAGATACGCCACTGCTGTTGTCTATTTTCTAGCTAAGACATGATGCTCAAGCATACATGTAAGATACGCCACTGATATTGTCTATATTCTACCTAAGACATGATGCTCAAGCATACATGTAAGATACGCCACTGATATTGTCTATATTCTACCTAAGACATGATGCTCAAGCATACATGTAAGATACGCCACTGCTGTTGTCTATATTCTAGCTAAGACATGATGCTCAATCATGCATGTAAGATACGCCACTACTACTGTCTATATTCTAGCTAACACATGATGCTCAAGCATACATGTAAGATATGCCACTGCTATTGTCTATATTCTAGCTAAGACATGATGCTCAAGCATACATGTAAGATACGCCACTAATATTGTCTATATTCTACCTAAGACATGATGCTCAAGCATACATGTAAGATACGCCACTGATATTGTCTATATTCTACCTAAGACATGATGCTCAAGCATGCATGTAAGATACGCCACTGCTGTTGTCTATATTCTAGCTAAGACATGATGCTCAATCATGTATGTAAGATACGCCACTACTACTGTCTATATTCTAGCTAACACATGATGCTCAAGCATACATGTAAGATATGCCACTGCTATTGTCTATATTCTAGCTAAGACATGATGTTCAAGCATACATGTAAGATACGCCACTGCTATTGTCTATATTCTGGCTAAGACATGATGCTCAAGCATACATGTAAGATATGCCACTGCTGTTGTCTATTTTCTAGCTAAGACATGATGCTCAAGTATGCATGTAAGATATGCCACTGCTATTGTCTATATTCTAGCTAAGACATGATGCTCAAGCATACATGTAAGATACGCCACTACTACTGTCTATATTCTAGCTAAGACATGATGCTCAAACATACATGTAAGATACGCCACTGCTATTGTCTATATTCTAGCTAAGACATGATGCTCAAACATACATGTAAGATACCCCACTGCTATTGTCTATATTCTAGCTAAGACATGATGCTCAAGCATACATGTAAGATACGCCACTACTGTTGTCTATATTCTAGCTAAGACATGATGCTCAAGCATACATGTAAGATACGCCACTGCTATTGTCTATATTCTAGCTAAGACATGATGCTCAAGCATACATGTAAGATACGCCACTACTACTGTCTATATTCTAGCTAAGACATGATGCTCAAGCATACATGTAAGATACGCCACTGCTGTTGTCTATATTCTAGCTAAGACATGATGCTCAAGCATACATGTAAGATATGCCACTGCTATTGTCTATATTCTAGCTAAGACATGATGCTCAAGCATACATGTAAGATACGCCACTACTGTTGTCTATATTCTAGCTAAGACATGATACTCAAGCATACATGTAAGATACGCCACTGCTATTGTCTATATTCTAGCTAAGACATGATGCTCAAGCATACATGTAAGATACGCCACTGCTATTGTCTAGATTCTAGCTAAGACATGATGCTCAAGTATACATGTAATATATGCCACTGCTATTGTCTATATTCTAGCTAAGACATGATGCTCAAGCATACATGTAAGATACACCACTGCTGTTGTCTATATTCTAGCTAAGACATGATGCTCAAGCATGCATGTAAGATACGCCACTACTACTGTCTATATTCTAGCTAACACATGATGCTCAAGCATACATGTAAGATATGCCACTGCTATTGTCTATATTCTAGCTAAGATATTATGTTCAAGCATACACGTACGATACGCCACTACTATTGTCTATATTCTAGCTAAGACATGATGCTCAAGCATACATGTAAGATACGCCACTGCTGTTGTCTATTTTCTAGCTAAGACATGATGCTCAAGTATGCATGTAAGATATGCCACTGCTATTGTCTATATTCTAGCTAAGACATGATGCTCAAGCATACATGTAAGATACGCCACTGCTGTTGTCTATATTCTAGCTAAGACATGATGCTCAAGTATACATGCAAGATATGCCACTGCTATTGTCTATATTCTAGCTAAGACATGATGCTCAAGCATACATGTAAGATACGCCACTGCTGTTGTCTATTTTCTAGCTAAGACATGATGCTCAAGTATGCATGTAAGATATGCCACTGCTATTGTCTATATTCTAGCTAAGACATGATGCTCAAGCATACATGTAAGATACGCCACTGCTGTTGTCTATTTTCTAGCTAAGACATGATGCTCAAGCATACATGTAAGATACGCCACTGATATTGTCTATATTCTACCTAAGACATGATGCTCAAGCGTACATGTAAGATACGCCACTGATATTGTCTATATTCTACCTAAGACATGATGCTCAAGCATACATGTAAGATACGCCACTGCTGTTGTCTATATTCTAGCTAAGACATGATGCTCAATCATGCATGTAAGATACGCCACTACTACTGTCTATATTCTAGCTAACACATGATGCTCAAGCATACATGTAAGATATGCCACTGCTATTGTCTATATTCTAGCTAAGACATGATGCTCAAGCATACATGTAAGATACGCCACTAATATTGTCTATATTCTACCTAAGACATGATGCTCAAGCATACATGTAAGATACGCCACTGATATTGTCTATATTCTACCTAAGACATGATGCTCAAGCATACATGTAAGATACGCCACTGCTGTTGTCTATATTCTAGCTAAGACATGATGCTCAATCATGTATGTAAGATACGCCACTACTACTGTCTATTGTCTAGCTAACACATGATGCTCAAGCATACATGTAAGATATGCCACTGCTATTGTCTATATTCTAGCTAAGACATGATGTTCAAGCATACATGTAAGATACGCCACTGCTATTGTCTATATTCTGGCTAAGACATGATGCTCAAGCATACATGTAAGATACGCCACTGCTGTTGTCTATTTTCTAGCTAAGACATGATGCTCAAGTATGCATGTAAGATATGCCACTGCTATTGTCTATATTCTAGCTAAGACATGATGCTCAAGCATACATGTAAGATACGCCACTACTACTGTCTATATTCTAGCTAAGACATGATGCTCAAGCATACATGTAAGATACGCCACTGCTGTTGTCTATATTCTAGCTAAGACATGATGCTCAAGCATACATGTAAGATATGCCACTGCTATTGTCTATATTCTAGCTAAGACATGATGCTCAAGCATACATGTAAGATACGCCACTACTGTTGTCTATATTCTAGCTAAGACATGATACTCAAGCATACATGTAAGATACGCCACTGCTATTGTCTATATTCTAGCTAAGACATGATGCTCAAGCATACATGTAAGATACGCCACTGCTATTGTCTATATTCTAGCTAAGACATGATGCTCAAGTATACATGTAAGATATGCCACTGCTATTGTCTATATTCTAGCTAAGACATGATGCTCAAGCATACATGTAAGATACGCCACTGCTATTGTCTATATTCTAGCTAAGACATGATGCTCAAGCATACATGTAAGATACACCACTGCTGTTGTCTATATTCTAGCTAAGACATGATGCTCAAGCATGCATGTAAGATAAGCCACTACTACTGTCTATATTCTAGCTAACACATGATGCTCAAGCATACATGTAAGATATGCCACTGCTATTGTCTATATTCTAGCTAAGACATTATGTTCAAGCATACATGTAAGATACGCCACTGCTATTGTCTATATTCTAGCTAAGACATGATGCTCAAGCATACATGTAAGATACGCCACTGCTGTTGTCTATTTTCTAGCTAAGACATGATGCTCAAGTATGCATGTAAGATATGCCACTGCTATTGTCTATATTCTAGCTAAGACATGATGCTCAAGCATACATGTAAGATACGCCACTGCTGTTGTCTATATTCTAGCTAAGACATGATGCTCAAGTATACATGCAAGATATGCCACTGCTATTGTCTATATTCTAGCTAAGACATGATGCTCAAGCATACATGTAAGATACGCCACTGCTGTTGTCTATTTTCTAGCTAAGACATGATGCTCAAGTATGCATGTAAGGTATGCCACTGCTATTGTCTATATTCTAGCTAAGATATGATGCTCAAGCATACATGTAAGATACGCCACTGCTGTTGTCTATTTTCTAGCTAAGACATGATGCTCAAGCATACATGTAAGATACGCCACTGATATTGTCTATATTCTACCTAAGACATGATGCTCAAGTATGCATGTAAGATACGCCACTGCTGTTGTCTATATTCTAGCTAAGACATGATGCTCAAACATACATGTAAGATACGCCACTACTACTGTCTATATTCTAGCTAAGACATGATGCTCAAGCATACATGTAAGATACGCCACTGCTGTTGTCTATATTCTAGCTAAGACATGATGCTCAATCATGCATGTAAGATACGCCACTACTACTGTCTATATTCTAGCTAACACATGATGCTCAAGCATACATGTAAGATATGCCACTGCTATTGTCTATATTCTAGCTAAGACATGATGTTCAAGCATACATGTAAGATACGCCACTGCTATTGTCTATATTCTAGCTAAGACATGATGCTCAAGCATACATGTAAGATACGCCACTGTTGTTGTCTATTTTCTAGCTAAGACATGATGCTCAAGTATGCATGTAAGATATGCCACTGCTATTGTCTATATTCTAGCTAAGACATGATGCTCAAGTATACATGCAAGATATGCCACTGCTATTGTCTATATTCTAGCTAAGACATGATGCTCAAGCATACATGTATGATACGCCACTGCTGTTGTCTATTTTCTAGCTAAGACATGATGCTCAAGTATGCATGTAAGATATGCCACTGCTATTGTCTATATTCTAGCTAAGACATGATGCTCAAGCATACATGTAAGATACGCCACTGCTGTTGTCTATTTTCTAGCTAAGACATGATGCTCAAGCATACATGTAAGATACGCCACTGCTGTTGTCTATATTCTAGCTAAGACATGATACTCAAGCATACATGTAAGATATGCCACTGCTATTGTCTATATTCTAGCTAAGACATGATACTCAAGCATACATGTAAGATACGCCACTGCTGTTGTATATATTCTAGCTAAGACATGATGCTCAAGAATACATGTAAGATACGCCACTGCTGTTGTCTATATTCTAGCTAAGACATGATGCTCAAGCATACATGTAAGATACGCCACTGCTGTTGTCTATATTCTAGCTAAGACATGATGCTCAAGCAGACATGTAAGATACGCCACTGCTATTGTCTATATTCTAGCTAAGACATGATGCTCAAGCATACATGTAAGATATGCCACTGCTATTGTCTATATTCTAGCTAAGACATGATGCTCAAGCATACATGTAAGATACGCCACTGCTGTTGTCTATATTCTAGCTAAGACAACTTGCCTCAAAGAGTTAGTAATAGGGTTAGGGTTAGTGTTGGAGTAAATGAGGTTGAAAACGATGCTGAGCAGTTTAAACCCCCAAACCCTAACAATAGTTGCCAATTTATATTGTTTTGTTTGATGGTGTTTAACGCCACTTTCAACAATATTTCAGTTATATCGTGGCAGTCAATTTTATTGGCGGAGGACACCGGAGAAAACCACAACATCAGTGGCGATAGGCACTGATTGTGTAGGTAGTTGTAAATCCAACTACCATACGATCACGGCCTCGCCCATTTATAACATTTACAAATAAGATATTCAATGGTTTTGTAAGCTAAGATGTATCAGATTTGAACTTTATAGCTTTGTTAATATCGGCGCCATTGAAACATGGAAGAGAACGGTCTTTTTTTTATCAACTCTCTGTTTGTTTGCTTGATGGTGTTTACGCCACTTTCAACAATATTTCAGTTATTTCGTGGCGGTTAGTTTTATTGGTTGACGAAACCGGAGGACCCGAAGAAAACCACCGACCTGTCGCAAGTCACTGACAAACTTTATCACATAATGTTGTACACCTCGCCCTGATCGAAATTCGAACTCACAGCATCAGTGGTAATAGGCACTGATTGCATAGGTAGTAAATCCAACTACCACACGATCACACGGCCACGACGGCCCCCATCAGCTCTCTGTATGTAGAGCAAAACTGACTATAAGGAAAGAAGAAATTTCTCTTTTGGCGATTGTTTATTTCTTTAGAAAAAGTGAGAAAGTTTATTATCATAATAAGAACACATAACATAAATAAAAACAAATTACACCAATCAATCAATCAATCAATCAATCAATCAATCAATCAATAAAGAGAGAGAAATACATATGAATTCAAAACAATGTTTGCCATGATTTCAGTGATGCATTTATATCCTTAATGAGCAATGCTTGTGCTATACGCACCGAATATCTACAATTACGAAAGAAAAAAAAGAAAAAAGAAAAATAAATAGAAATAACAAAAATTTATTGCACATTTATATGTTTATCTATTTTTAATATAGAAAAAGTATATGTATATATTTTAATTAGGAAATTTGAATTTCGTATGTAAATATTTGGTGCGTACTGCACAATCATGGCTGATTAACGATGATATCACTAAAATCTTTGTAGATGCACTTTCATCAACATGACAAATTGTCCACAACCGTTATATTATCACAACACAATTAAAAAATTATATACCCCTATTTTCTTCTGTTAAATATTAAAAGCATTTTTAATTGCTACCAGTGCCGGATTTACCATTGTGCTTAGGTGTGCTTAAGCACAAGTCCCCGTTGGTTATGGGGGGGGGGGGGGCATCTTCCTGCCAATTTTGTTTTATGATTACCTAATATAACGTAATATTTTAACTATTCCTAAATTTCCTGAGCATGCATGCCTGACTGCCTGTGTAGGCCTACCGGGCCCAAGTTTGAAACATACCCACCGCTCGCTTGCGGTCATTTTGACGGAGCCGTGGCATCGACGTTCTCATACATGCCAACTCTACCGATTTACGCGGTAGTCTACCGATTTTTTAAGTCTTCTACCGCCTACCGATTTTGAATGTTTTCCTACCGATTTAAAACAAAAATGTAAATTTTTTTTTATCGTGAATTGTTCACATGTTGATTATTCTTGTAGATTTCTAAGACGTATAAATGTGTACAAATCCAAATTATTTAGGCCCTTTCCGTAATCTTTTCCCTCTTAAAATTTGTACCGGAAACTTCCATTGGTCAATTCTTTATCATTAAGCCAATCAGAAACTGTATTTGAAATAAAGTTTTGAAGCACTACATTTTGAACTTATGACTCCTAAACATATATATACAGTAAAACTTCGCTCGCTCGAACTCGAAGGTACTGTCAAAATATGTTCGAGCTATCGGAAGTTCGAGCCACCGACGTCCCGTAATTTTAGACAGAAAAAAATATTGTTCTGACCTGGGACAGTTTCATTACCTATATATGATAACTGATGCACAGTAAAACTGGCTTTTCTCGTAAAAAATATTTAATCATTTAAGTTCAAGTTCAAGTTCTTTATTCACTCGGATACATATATACAAGTGTAACAAGAGGAATATTATACAAAATATTTTACATAATGACGGATATAACTAACCTAAAATAATACAGCCTCAGAATATAATTACAAAACATTTTGCAATTTAGATATAAATAAGACAATTTTTTCAGAACCTTAACATTACACAAAGATAACAGGCCTTTCATTTTGTACATGCTTGCATATCTAGTATAATAAATTGGAATACATTTACATCTAAGCCTTTGTACATCAGCAGAGGTACATTCAAATAAAAAATGAAATTCAGTACCTAAACCAACATTACACAGATGACAAATACGTTCTTCTCTGGGAGTATTCGGCCATCTTCCAGTTTCTATTGGAAGCTTAATGTTATTGCATCTAAGCTTTGTTATCATGTTTCTCTCATGTGGTAATAATTTTAATAAGTATTTATCTAAATTAAATTCATTTTTAAATATGCCATAAAATTCTCCTCTAGAAGAGTTCTCAATTTGGTTAAACCAGTTTTGAATATATTGATCAGTCAGATTTTGCTCAACAATAAATTTTAGTTGCACTGAATGAACTGGCTGTTGTTGGTTCCATAGATAATTAAGCCCAGTTTTCTCAAAAATTGATTTGATGAAATTTAGCCACTTAAATTGAACATTATCAATAATACTCAAATTAAACATAATCTTATATAAAATACAACTAAGTTTCTTCTTGTTTGAAATAAGTTTTATTCCAAAAATTCACAATCCTTAATTTTATACATAATATATCTATAGGTGTTCTACCAAGTTCTCCGTATGTCATAAAATTTGGAGTAGTGGTTCTAACACCTAAAATATTTCTACAGAACTGAAGATGAAGTTTTTCTAGTTGCTTAGTGTTCTCATAACCCCATATTTCAGAGCCATAAATAAGTATTGGAAGTATAAGTGTATCAAACAATTTAAATTGTAAATCTATTGGAATCGATATATTTCTCAATTTTCTATACAAATAATATAAAGCTTTGCGAGTTTGATCCATCAATTTAGCTCTTGCCTTCACAAAAGAGCCGTTATAATTAAATATAACACCTAGATATGAATAAGAGTCTTCAATTTGTAAATTCTCTCCACATAGCTTAAAAATAGGTTGATTTTTTTATTTTCTTTTACAAAATATTATTACTTTAGTCTTTTGCAAGTTAACCTTCAATTTCCAATGATGACAATACTTTTCAAATATAGCCAAAGCAGACTTACACATTTCTAAAAGTTTTCGTCCAAAATTATTTGGTCTGCATTCACACTGAGTATATCTTTTTAAGGAAATATTATTATCAAATAAAACTTGGTAGTCATAGCAATATGATATCTAAATAGGCCATCTTCTACATTTACATCCATAACATTCAAAAAAGTTTCATCTGGTTCTGAAAAAATCTTCAAAAAAAAACAGTTTTAGCATTAAAATCTCCAACAAGTGCACATTTCATGTCTTTTTCTATAAAATTTACTAATTAATTTTCAATATCTAAAAATGCATTTATTGACGAATATAGAGAGTTTTCAGGTAGGGTGTATACACATCCCAATAAAAGGTCATTATTAAATACTTAAATTTAAATTTAATATTAATAAATTTAATAAGATTTTTTATATACAACAACAATACCTCCAGATTTATGCTTAAATATTTTTCTATTTTTTGCAACATAGCTAAAACCATCTGGGATATTTAAAATGTCATATTTGTCAGTTTTTGTCTCTATAAAAATACATACTGTATATCATGTGTTGTAATTAACTGTATAAATTTAAGTAATAAAAGTTTTGACTTGATACCACAAACATTTTATTTCTGAAAAATTAAGTTTCTGTTTTTTAGACCTTGGGGCATTTTCATCAGTCGCTTCTCTTGCTTGCCTGTCCTATTGATAGTGGTTGTCCGGGTTTCTAGGAGGGGGAAAGCGCATATGAGGTTCTCCGTTTCCAGGTTGAAGCGCATCTTTACAAATTCATATGTGAATATTAGTATGATTTTTTTATCAACTTAGCTGTGAATGTGAAAAAATTGTGAAAAATAAGTGATTTAAGTCTCAAATATATTAGTAAATCTTCCTTGTTTTCAACAATAAACCAGGAAATGTTTTTTCCGCTTTAATAGTAAAACATACTCGACAATAGGCACTTATAATTAATGATATCTTATTGTAACACACACAAGAGATGACGTGGATTAAATGATTTTAAGCAATATAACCCCGCTATTTTATATTGAAGTGTATTTATCAAGCCAGTAGATTGATTAATCATATATATATGTACATTTGTATGTAAGCACATTCAACGTACATCTGTCAATTAAATTGCGATGTTCGAGTTTGATATGGTAAAACTCGTGATTTTATTATGATTCTCTATTATTGATGGGACCATTTATTAAGTTCGACTGTTCGAGGTATCAGTGTTCGAGCGAAAGATTTTTTTTAGCTTAAAAATATATGGAAAATTGGCGGGACTTTCAAATAAGTTCGAGCCATCCATGGTATTCGACCCATCCGAGTTCGAGGGAACGAGGTTTGACTTGTATATATGTAAAATGCTAATTTCCATTTTTTCAAACTATATTTAAAGATTTGACTGAACAGATTTTATATCAAAATGCAACAGAATGCACCATTTTGCGTCCTTCTGAAAAACAATTTTCTGGGGGGGGGGGGGGGGGGTTGCGTGGCAAACCCTAGACCCTCTACCGCTTTTAGTCTCTCGAGGGTTGGCATGTATGCGTTCTTGTGAAAATTCTAATTTTTAGAATGGCAAATTGCTTACTTTTGTTGACAGCACAATTAATGACCGCAGGTGATTTAAATGCCTAATTCGATCAACGCAAACTCGATCATGGGACGGAAAATTGACTACGGAATTTTTCCGTGGCGAACCAGAATGTTATTTTGTGAGGATAAACGCGTTTCACGCAAACATTGACGTAAATGATAATAAACAATTGTTTTGCTTTCAACATGAAAATATATTTCAAAAAAATAGTTGTATCGTTTCTTTTGTTGACTAGTATATTTATACTGTACATTTGTATATTTATATTTTTTATGTATTTATTTACTATGTTTCAGTACCATTATAAATTTGGTTGATAAGGATAAAGATATACAGTCAAAACTTCCAATGCGGTCACCTCTATTAAGCAGTCACCTGCATTAAAAGGTCACCCATTTCCTGTCATGTCATAGAAAATTTTATATGAATTGAATCTCTTTTAAGAGGTCACCTGTCTTATAAGGCCACTTTTTCTTTGTCCCAAAGTTTTCTCTTAATACAAGTTTGACCGTATACGTAAAAACTTCTTACCAATCCTTTCTCTAATGTAATTGTTTTGGGGTTTTTTAAATAAAGACATATAAATATTTTTAAAAGTCATTTAAAAGTAATGTTATAACTATTATTTAACTTCACGATTGCTATTAGCTAACTAGATTTCACTCTCGATCTGTATCATTACAGAAAGTGTAAAAAAATTAATTAGATATGTATGCCCCAGGGTAGACGCAATCATTCATCTATACAACCGTCATCAAATGAGTAATTATGAATTTATATACATATAGCCAGTCCTAGCCAGTGGGTTTTTGTGATAAACATGGACGTTTTCTTTAACACAATGACAAGCAAATCATTCAAAACGTTGAAATTTATTTTACCAAGATGCAGTTTTTAAAATGGAGTTTTGTAACATTGATTTTTGTTATCGTTCTTGTTTTAACTGTTTATTTTAATGGATATGAATATTCATGGCCAAGGCAAGAAAATAACGGACCCGGGAAACTTATAAATGGAATTAATTTTGAAACTGACAATGTTCCAGGAAAACTTATTAAGGAGATAATTCTAGAACGAAATGTTTTATCTAATCAGTTAAATAATGCTAGAAAACTGATTGGACAACTACAATGCGAGGTAAGGTGATACAAATTCAGTTTTAATGAATTGATGATTTGATTTTTGGTGTTTAACGCCACTTTCAGCAATATTTCAGCTATATCATGACGACCAGTTTTAGTGATATCCTATGAGAAGCCGGAGTACCCGGAGAGAACCACCGACCATGGGCAAGCAACTGGTAAACTTTATCACTTGCGGCTGCGAGTCGAGTGCACCTTTTTTGTAATTTGCAAAGCCGGGCGAACCCACGCCGTAGTGGTGATAGGCTTATATGAGTTGCTTGGTAATCCAACTACCTAACTCATTGAGCCACCCGGGCCCTTCAGTGTTTAATGGAATTCCTATTTTAGACATGAAATAGAATGGGCCATGTGCATATTTTCGACTTTGATTATTAAATTATATATTTTACATGAGCTATTTCTCTTTACGGCGGAAAAAAGTGAGTGAGTGATTGTTGTTTAACGCCAACTCAGCAATTTTTCAGCTATATCATGGCGAGAACAAATTAATTTTCAATGAGATGATGACGAGTTCCGCCTTGTTCTAGACCAACAAGCTGAGTTGGATTTTTATAGTGCTAGCTCACTGAAACAACAGTCCGCGGTTAGACATGTCTCCCCCACTCGGACACATTATTACGATTCCGAGCTAACCAGTCTTTGCTCTTACTCCTTAATGCTGCGTGCTTAGCGCTCGGAGAAGCAATAAATACCAATTGCATAGTCTTTGGTTTGACTAGACCGGGGCTCGAACCCAAGATCTATCGCACTCGAGGCGAGCACGCTAAGCATTACACTACCAATGTGGTTTTTAGACACGAAATAGAATGGACCATTTGCACATTTCCTACTTTGATTCTAAAATTATATGCTTTACAGGAGTTATTTCCCTTTACGGCGGAGAGAAAGGCCCAATTTAACGGAAAGTTCAATAAAAAAAAATAACTTGTATTCATTTTTCCCCATTATCTGTTCAAAATTTGTATATTGTACCATCCTATGAATTTTCTATTTGCTATAAAATTATCCTCTAATTTTTTTTTACAAGTTCAACAAATTATGGGGAAATTATAGTCAAACTCTTCGTCCTTTTTATTGCTCTTGCTAGATCGTGTGCTATTTTGTCTGTCGTAAGGGAAATAACCCGAATAAAAGGGATATAACTCGTATAAAAAGGTATAAATACGTAAAATAATAAAATGAAATAGGAAATGTGCAAAAGGTCTATTGAATTTTATATACATCAGGGGCGGATCCAGGGGGGGGGGGGGGCCCCCCCTAAAATTGGAAAAAATATGATTTTCTGGCGTAAAATCGTGATTTTCACACGAAATACCCCAAAAATGTTCGTGCCTCCCTCCGCTCGGCGTCATTTTTTTTAAATGCGCCCCCCCCCCCCTAACTTGAAATCCTGGATCCGCCCCTGTACATGTATATATTCCTTATTATCATAACCATTGTAGATGCATATATGTAGGTACAGAAACAGTATACAGTTATTTAATGGGAGTGCAGGCAATAGATCAAAATATTTTTCCCGAGGTATTGGGAAAGACTGACCAAAGTGTTCTATTGCCCGAGGTCAAAATAGTTGAAAATAAACAATACTTTATAAAACATGTAAAACTTTACAATTAGGTAATAATACAAACTATTTACTTTAAATGAAGTCCCAATGTAGGAAAGCTTTTGTTTATTCAATAAAAACGTAGATATCAAATGTAATGCGCACGACGCTATTCTGGAACAACCTTCACCAGGAAAACTCAAGGTCAAAAGATTGGAGAGACAAATAATTGAAAGTTGTTGGAACAATAAAACCTTGTATAAACGGAACACCTGTCTATTCCGATGACAAAAAGTTGGTCCCAAGGAGGTTCAGTTTAGACAGATTTCACTGTAGATCTTAATTCCTATTTGAGTCTTCTTTGGGGGGAAAGGGGGGGGGGGTCGTCGTGGCCGTGATCGTATGGTAGTTGGATTTACAACTACCTATGCAATCAGTGCCTATCACCACTGATGTTGTGAGTTCGAATGTCGATCAGGGCGAGGTGTACAACAACATTAAGTGATAAAGTTTGTCAGTGACTTGTCGGTGATTTTCCCAGGATCCTCCGGTTTCCTCCACCAATAAAACTGACCGCCACGATAAAGCTGAAATATTATTGAAAGTGGCGTTAAACACCATCAAGCAAACAAACTATTTACATATATATATATATACAAGACAGTAATACACAACAAGAACGTGTATGATATATTTAACCAGGAGGACACACGTCTTTGTTTATGCACTTTATAAACTTCAGTAATTTTTTCAGCTTTGATTTGATTTTCTAGCTTAATTATACTAACTCGAAACTGTAATATTTGCCCAAATATAATATATAAATTTCTACTTCCTTTAATATTTTGACATTCTAATAATTGATGAAATTCGTCGCCGATATTGCCAGAAGTCCAAAGATGATATTTTCTATCAAGCAATTGACAATTATATGTGACTTCTGAATAATACGTATCTTGTTAACTCTATTGAAAGTGTCAACTTGCTTTGACCACTGGTAGTGGCGAATTTACCTATAGGCTCGATAGGCTGAAGCCTAGGGCCTCAAAATTTAGGGGGCCTCCGGCCAATGTTATGCTTTCTAAGCAACCCTATAGGAATTTTCCTTACACAGTTGCACTCTATTCAAGAATATTGCAGAATTTTAAGCACTCCTCATCATCTTTGCCTTTATTGAAATTGATTAAACACACTTCCATCTTCCTCCAGTCGTGAAGGTGGGGAAATGGGAGGAGCCTCATAAGTGGAATAGCCTAGAGTCTCTCTTTATCTAAATCCGGCACTGACCACTGGGTCATACAGTTTTAGGTATGAAAAGGGAGGAGGGGACGACTCGATTGATGATGCGACCAAGCAGAATAACTCTGGCCTGAAAGGCTAGTAAAACCTATAGTAAGATATCTAGTCATCTAATTTATTTTGATTTTGTCTTCAAGATTTTTAATAACTTGAAAAAAAAAAATTAAACTTTTGTAAAAATTTATATATAAAATAAAAATCTGGTAAAATTCCACAAAAATCTGTAAATAAAAAAGATGAAAATATTTAAAAAATTTAATAATCTAAATAAACAATTATTAAAAAAACAAAAACAAAAAACAATCTAAAGATATAAGAAAATCTGTAAATAAAAAAGATGAAAATATAAAATTTTAGAATAATTTAAATAAAGAATCTTTCTAAAACGTATGAATTTAAAATATTACATGATACTCATGCAATTAAGCAATTTTCTTAAAATCTAAATTCAAAAGTTTTTGATAATATTTATTTATAAATTTAGAATTATCATAATTTCTATGATTTCGAAATCGAACATTCTTATCCAAAATCTAAGACAATTGTATTTTTAGCAATTTGTAATGTGGTTGTGTATACTGATTGTTTTTGGTTATTTTGATAAAGTATGATAAAAAAAAATATCTTTAATTTATTTTTATGAAGTATGATAAAAAAAAAATATCTGTGCTTGTAATATCCTAATTTATTTTCATAATGTATGATATAAAAATATATATGTTTATAATATCCTATTTTATTTTCATAATGGTTAATGTTAAAATATATGTGCTTATAATAATATCCTAATTATTTTAATAAAGTTTGATATTAAATATATGTGCTGATATACTGATTTTTTGTTTGTTATTTCCATAAAATATTATTTTAAATACTTACTTACTACTTACTATTCATTAAAGATTGATTGTGGACTTGGAGTACATTGACATCTCCCCCGATTTTACACTAATTAAACATGACTAGTCATGTTTATATAACAATTAACCTATTCAACCTATGCCAACAATCTTTCTTACCTTTTTATATATATTTTTTTTAAATGTTGGCATAAGTTGAATGAACCATGAAATTCTTCCCAATTTCTTCATTACATAAACTACATGAACGGTTTTCTCTGGGGATATTTTTCCATCGTCTCATTTCTATTGGAATTTTTAGATTACATGTGCGCAGTTTTATTATGCATATTCTGTTGTTTTCAGAGAGTCTAGAGTTAAATAATTGTTATGTTTACTAATATTTACCCAGAATAGGTAGTATGTCTACACTCTTTGTCAGCCAATGCTTTTGTTTTCACAATCTCAATGTACATAGACACAGCAAGTATCAAGGAGAATCTAATGAAGATGGCGTAAAGATAAAAATGTTATTTAGATGTCGTTGGTCAATGGCGTTAAGTTTACTGATATTTATCTTTAATCAAACAAATCTAATAACGATTCTGTATACTTCAAATATTACTTTTAATTTCTAGATTCAACCTTTTTCTTTACAGCAAATTGTATAAAATATTTATATTAGAAAGTATAAATTACATTCTAACATGACGTCCTTCTTCCGCTTTATAGACAAACGAGCGATTTATCGATAGTATAATCTCATTCGCACATGCGCCGGTGAATGTGACTGACTTTTCCATTGGCAGCATAAATTGTGTGGGACATTTTCCGCAAGCGTAAGTATACTACCAATCAAAGTATACTACCGCATTTGTACTCTTAGATATATCAGAATCGAAATAAATCATGGGAGCCATAATGTGTTATGAGTTTTAACATGGGTTGGTGGATATTAGTAAATTTTATCCCTCGCCTCTAGTTCGGGATAAAATACTAATATCCGCCAACCCATGTTAAAACTCCCAACACATTCTGGCTTCCATGATTTATTTCTTAAATAACGTTGAAATTTTTTTTTTTATAATATATGATGGATACAAAATTTCTTTTAACTTGGATTGCACAAACACTTTAAAAGCATAATTTTCTCAAACACCAAGATAAACTGCGCAACTATCATAGTTGACTCAATATACAACAGTTCGTCCATAAGCTCACCATAGTTCGCTCAAACACGATATCTCCTAAAACACCATAGTTCGCATAAACACCATCGTTCGCCCAAAACACCAGAATTCACTCAAATGTAATAGTTCTCTCAAAATACTACAATTCTCTCAAAACACTAATATGTATTATTGCACACATAAAGATGGTATATTGGAAATAAATAAATATTTCTTAATATGCATGAAATATTTGCCATTGGACGTTAAGCATAGAACATATAATAAGTCTGATTACAATGTCAATGGCCGCCTACTATACAAATACACCGTCACATCAACACTGTCAGTGCTATGTTTTATGTTACAAATTATTTTCACCATTAATATGAATTATGACTGACAAAAGCTGTAAATATGTGTTTTATATTGCTGATATGGTAGACGTGTCGTCGCTATCCAGACATTTAATGACCGATATGTTGACTCTTTTCATATACCGTATAAGTGGGTTTTTTCGCGGAAGGCAAATTTCGCGATTTTCTTCCAAATTGATGGAATTTTTTTAGCGGTATTTAATTTTCACGATCCTGAGTTTTAATCAAAATAAAATTTTAGCGAATTGACAGTTATATTAGAATAACATTATCTGAACTGTTTGACCAACATTTCAAAATAGGAAATGTTTTTAAATAAATTGAATAAGAGCTTTTTGTATGTAATCGGTGGTATTTAAGAATTGTATACATGTTCATTAATAGAAAATTACATAAGGGCATTTGATATAATTTTAACATATATGTATTATTACAACACATTTACAAAAATTAAACACAAATACAGACTCTGAAACAAAATGTGATCAATTAACTAACACAAAAAATTGGCAACTCACAGGTAATTAAAAATCAGTGAATGTGACGCATTGCTTTTGCGCCAATTGGTATTTCATTTGCGCCACAAACCATATTTCATTTGCGCCACAAATAAAATATTACATTTGCGCCAATAATACAGGTAAATAGTATAAATAGTAATATTTGCTATACTATTCAGATTATGTACTTGTATTAACATCTTCCGTTCGCCAGCATTATCTGTTTCTGGTCTGAATCTTCTTTATAACGTCTATATACATTTTGTATGTGAATATGCTTGGGTGGTGTGAATAAAATAGTTCATTGAAATGAGCGTGGACCGTTACTTGTCCTCTTGAAATTTGTAGTTGGAGCTGTAGCCCAAAACGGTGCTGGGTATATTGATTTCGGCGTTATATATGTTACCAAAAACATAATCGGCAAACTTCACACATCTGTTATCAGTATGAGCTTCACTCATAATGCAGGGGCGGATCCAGGGGGCGCCCCCCCCCCCCCCCTAAAATTGGCGTATAATCGTGATTTTTCACACGAAATACCAAAAAAAATTCGCGCCTCCCTTCGCTCGGCGCAATTGTTTTAAGTGCGCCCCCCCCCCCTCCCCCCTAACTTGAAATCCTGGATCCGCCCCTGTAATGTCCCCAACAAAACATTCCTCAATCTGTTCTGGTGGTAAAAATAGTAACCCAAAAAATAGAGACAATCATTTTCCAATATCGCATGTTTTTTTCATTATACTCTGTGCTTAATCCACTTTTGTATAAGAAAGTGAGTATGAATTCACTTAAGTACAATTTACCTTGCCTTGAAACTTTTATCTACATTTACGTAAATGTTACCTAAAAAATGGTGCAAATGAAAATTTTTATTTTTTGGCGCAAATGAAATATAATCTTGTGGCGCAAATGAAAGATTGCATTTTTCATAAATTGGCGCAAATGCAATACGCCCTGGAAATGCTAATATTAATTTAAAAAGGGTGTGTTTACACAGCAACGACTAAATCATGGTAATTAATGTTTTAAAGATAAAAGTGCAGTTAATTACGTGTAAAATAATTTACCTGTTACATTGTATTTGTCACCAAATGTATTGTTTTCGGAAAGAATTTGTTCCCCTTTGTTAGATATTTTAAAAGCGTCATTTCAACAATTTTAAGAATGGCAGTGACCATATAATTTTTAAATATTCGTTATATACAGTCATACTAGGGGAGACAGAACGTGTACGATTATTTAAGAAAATAAAAATATTTATGTAGTAAAGGGTAGAAATTTACGTGGGTTCTTTATTTCGCTGATCGATAACTATTGCGAGTAAAGCGAAAGTTAGGTACCCGCGAAAACCATATACATTTGTATGTCTTATAGGGTTTTTATAAAGATGCGATTCCGTATTTTTGGATATCAAATCCCGAGTGTGGACGTTGGAAAATTAGACATATCAGTTTATTTTTTGATATCCTTTAAATTTCAAAGAATGAAACACGGATTTTCAAATAGGAATGAGTTGGAATTCTTTATTGAAACGTGGTATTTGCATACTTTGTCTAAATTCACATGGTATCTGTATATGCTTTTGGTTTGTTTGGTTTTTTTTTTTAAATTTGAAATAAAAATATCAGTAGAATGAATGGTAAACAGATATCTATATATTTTAATATTTTACATATCTCAATATTTAGGCATTGGCCAGGGTAATCCAGTATACTTCCCACTCTATAACTGGGCGTATAATATATTGACGTCATTGCTGTCCGCTTTGCTATGCATGCAACGCAAAACTGATAATTTGGTTGGAATTCCCTATTCAAATTTCAGAATCTTACTAAAGTCTTTCTCAACAACCATATCAAATGGGGGGAAATGAGGGATATTTCTGTATTGCAAACATTTTGTTATTTATTTCAGAAATCGAAAGGAAGCACTAATGACCAGGGCGGATGGTGTAAACAGGCAAGCACAGAAAAGGGTGGTCAACACATGACGGACGCATCACTTATTCCTGCGCTATCACACTTCCTCAAAAACAAATCAGTTAGTAGCTTTGGTGATGGACCTGGTGCGTACAAAAGAGAAATGTTAAAACTAGGTGAACTTAAATCATATGACGCATATGATGGGGCTCCTTACTGTGAGGAGACGAGTGAGGGAAGGGTTAAATTTCTAGATTTAACCATTCCGCAATATGGAATCCCACTTTATGATTGGATAATTTCATTAGAAGTTGCAGAGCATATACCAACAAAATATGAAAATATTTATTTAGACAATATATACAGACATGCCAAAGAAGGAATAATTTTAAGCTGGGCTGTGCCGGGCCAAGGAGGTCTTAACCATATAAATAATAGACCTTTAGAATATGTAGCAAATACTATGATGAAGAATGGGTTCGTTCGGGATGAAAAAGCTTCCAAATATTTACAAGGTGCAGCAAGTTTACCTTGGATACAAAGTAATTTAAATGTTTATAGAAAAAAGAATAGTGAAACAACAAAAAGTGTAGATGATTTTACCACGTGGTTTCTGTGATTGGGATACAAGACAGAGACTCGATGGTTTTAGTTCCTGTGTAGAAAGTGCGAAAATTAGAAACAATATTTAAATAATTTCTAAGAAAAAACAACAACTAAATACCGGATATATGTTGTGTGAATAAGTACGAAGCGATGACGTAAAAAACAACCCATAAGAATAATGCATAAATAATATTGTTACTGTTACTGACCATATGATTTGCTGGGAAGGTATCTATTCAATATTAGACAGATATAGTTTTACAGCCATTTGAGAAGAAAAAAACATCTGTATTATGTACGGTCAAAATACATGTTTCTATTTTTCTACGACATAATAAGTGTTTGTCTATATACTGTTAAACCTGCCAATGGCTGCAGTCACCTCTATTAAGCAGCTACCTGTAAGAGATCACAATTTCTTGTCCTGTTATAGAAAATTTCATATGAATTGAACCTCTTTTATCAGGTCACCTGTCGTATAAGGACAGTTTTTCTTTGTCCTAATGGTGACCTCATAATACAGGTTTGACTGTATTTGAATTCCGATTGTCACGTGTTATTGTCACATGATTGATGAGTGATGTCTAGTATTTATGACGCCTATTATTTATGGCGATTGAAAATAACATTTGCATTATATGTTTGTTAAATAATTTACCTAAAATAGTTGTTATTGATATTTTATGTTTGACTAAGTCTCGGGGGCGTTTGTATGAACAGTTGCATTAAATAAAAGTAATCTATGTTACTGACAACAATAGTGTAATGGCTGACAATATAATCATGACAACAATAGTGTAATGGCTGACAATATAATCATGACAACAATACAAACAACAAAAAGAGACAACAACAGAAACTAGAGCACAACTAGGTGACGTGTTAAGACAATTTACCTAAGATTAGATGTTTGTTGCATTATTTAGCGATATATTAACATTTAAGAAGAGTTTGAAGATACCAAAGGAGTAATCAGAATCCGTTTATTGAAGAAGAACAGACAGCACCAAGAGAAAAAGTACAAAAGGACAAACAACGATCTACAAAACATACACATAAAACTAAAGATCGAGTAACACGAGCCCCACTAAAAACCGAGGGTGAGCAGTTTCTCTGCTCCACTAGTGACACCCGTCGTGTTAATCTAGTTACAAGCCCGGTGATGTCATGAATAAGGAAAGTGGAACATATCCGTGGTCATTTGTGACACCGATATTCCATAACGGTCAACCAAGTCATGGTGACGACCGTAAACTTTCGAAGTAATGACTTCAACTTAGCTAAAAGGAACCCTTGGTTTAGTAGCTTCCTTGTTAGCAGCTACCCTCTAACAACATCCTTTATGGGGTCATGTCAGGCAACCTTTTATTCATCTTTGACCGTCCAGTAATATGCAAGACAGTTAAATATACTGACCAATCGGACAAAAGCTCCAATTGTGCGCTTGAGCTTTAATACCTCCACATCTGGTAGGCTCGTTGTGGATTGGTCGGTTGAAAATATTACCTCTGACTTGATCCTATGCTAGATATAGTTAGATGTTGGTGTATATAGCTAACAGAAGATCCAATGCATGTCATTATAATTGATTTTGTGTTAGGATAGTTGCCATAACACGACAGGAGTTAAACCGCTTCACATTGAGCCAACAGTATTCTCTTGATAGCTACCTCTGCCAAATTATAACCACCCTCAACAACTTGAAGACTAATTTAAACCAACAATAAATGGTAGACTAGCTTCGAATAAAACAACCCATATTGTTACAGACATGACGACCTTCATATCTAGACAGTACAAACAACAGTCAGTGAGGTGTACTTAACTGGATACTATCTAGTAAGATGTACTTAGCTGGATACTATCTAGCGAGGTGTACTTAACTGGAAACTATCTAGTGGGGTGTACTTAACTGGATACTATCTAGTGAGGTGTACTTAACTGGATACTATCTAGTGAGGTGTATTTAACTGGATACTATCTAGTGAGGTATACTTAACTGGATACTATCTAGTAAAATGTACTTAGCTGGATACTATCTAGTGAGGTGTACTTAACTGGATACTATCTAGTGAGGTGTACTTAACTGGATACTATCTAGTGAGGTGTACTTAACTGGATACTATCTAGTAAAATGTACTTAGCTGGATACTATCTAGTGAGGTGTACTTAACTGGATACTATCTAGTGAGGTGTACTTAACTGGATACTATCTAGTGAGGTGTACTTAACTGGATACTATCTAGTGAGGTGTACTTAACTGGATACTGTCTAAAAAAAGTAGAACCGGTTGTTTGTAAATAATTACTCTACGAATGATAAATAAAACTCAAAAAATAAAAAATGATAATTGTAATAGATTTGATATCAATTGGTCATATCAATTCCAAGAAAACAATGGTCTTTGTGAGAGACCAGTGGCGTTTTAACCACTTGTTTATAATTCTGGAGACTCTCTTGTTTAAAAGTCGTTTAAGATATACCATAAAGGAAAGTGAGTTTAGTGTCGTCGTCACTAACAACATCACTACACGGGAATAATTTAAGAAATACTGGTTTCATTTGGGCGGAAATTTGAATTTTTCCAAATCCACCCAAATATAATACGCCCAAAATATGATTAGCCTGGGATGTAAACAAAAGCATACAATTTGATACATTTAAGTACACATACTCTTTGAATTATACATTTGATCTTCGTTTACAATATGAAGTCTATTTATCTATCTAGATATTTATTCAAGTAGAATTGTATTATCAATTGAACCAGAGATACATCTCATTATGGAAATCATTCTCCCCACCTGAGGTCAAATCCATAGATTATATGAATAAAATACATTAATATTAAATAAAGAGTTTATTGTCACTTGGGTGATATGTCATCTGTATCGGCATTACTCATTTAGTTCATTGAGTACAGTCAGACCTGCATATAAAGGGCACTCAAGTGAACCTGAAAATGTGCATGTTATAAGCAGTTGCCCTTTTTATACAGGTTAAAATGATATGCACTATTCATTAATGGGAAAATGAGGCTGCCCTTCATAGACAGTGATTTGTTATATAGAGGTGCTTGACTGTATTCACATCAATTATATATATTTTGTACACCAGGCTCAAGCTAGCGACAAATTTCTTGCGACCACTAAGTTAGCGACCAATAAGGTGATATGTATCAAAATCCCTTGAGTACCCTTTATATGCAGATCAAACTGTACTCAATGAGTAATGCCGATACAGATGACATGTCACCCAAGTGACAATAAACTCTTTATTTCCATAATGAGATGATTTGACCTCAGTTGGGGAGAAGGATTTCCATAATGAGATGATTTTACCTCAGGGGGGAGTCACACCCCCAAAATCCAAATATCAAAGCTGATATTTGACACTCTGCTGTGGGCTTGATCTGCAGAATCCCACCAGGCTCCTAAGTCAGTTAAAGCGCCGGGAAATATTTTTGACTTAAACCCCAAAAGGTCAAGAAATTTGCCTTCTGTTGGCAATTTTTCATAGAATATTTATAGAGTCCTTCCCAAATCCAAATATCAAAGTTGATATTTAACACCCTGCTATGGGCTTGATGTCGGAATCCCACCCAGGCACTTAAGTCAGTTAAAGGCCCGGGAAAAATCTTTGACTTAAACCCCAAGCGGTCAAGAACTTTGCCGGTCGTTGGCAATTTTTCATTGAATATTTATAGAGTGCCCCCCAAAATCCAAATATCGAAGTTGATATTTGACACCCTGCTGTGGGCTTGAGGTGCAGAATCCCACCAGGGGTTTAAGTCAAAGGTATTGCCCGGGCGCTTAACTGACTTAATTGTCTGCGTGGGATTCTGTACCTGAAGCCCACAGCAGGGTGTCAAATATCAACTTTGATATTTGGATTTGGGGGGGGCTCTAAATATTCCATGAACAATTGCCAACGAACGGCAAATTTCTTGATCATTAAGGGTTTATGTCAAAGGTATTGCTCGGGCCTTTAACTGACTTAAGTGTCTGTGTGGGATTCTACACCTCAAACCCACAGCAGGGTGTCAAATATTAACTTTGATATTTGGATTTGTTAGGGGGACTCTATAAATATTCCATGAAAAATTACCAACGGACGGCAAAGTTCTTGACCACTTGGGTTTTAGTTATAAGGTATTGCCCGGATCTTTTACTGACATAAGTGCCTGGGTGGGATTCTGCACCTCAAGCCCACAGCACTCTGGGACATTCCATACTCTAAAAATAACAACGTCGTTCCCGTAATTTCAGTATTTATAGATCATGCATCAAGACCTCCATAATAAATACAGCTAAATGCAATCACATTTGGGCTCTAAATAATCCTTATATATTTAACTTTAATTATCAATTTTCATCATTCCATTCTATTCAGTATTATTCACAATACAACAAAGTGAAAGAACTTTTTTCTTTAAGAGGAACTACTTTTGTATATGTGCCTGGGTGGGATTCTACACCTCTAGCCCACAGCAGGGTGTTAAATATCAATTTTGATATTTGAGTTTTGGGGGTGGGACTCTATAAATATTCCATGAAAAATTGCCAATGGACGGCAAAGTTCTTGACCACTTGGGGTTTAAGTCAAAAATATTGGACGGGCCTTTAAGTAACTTAAGTGCCTGGGTGGGATTCTGTACATCAAGCACACAGCAGGGTGTCAAATATCAACTTTGATATTTTGATTTTTTTTAAGGGGACTCTATAAATATTCCATGAAAAATTACCAACGGACGGCAAAGTTCTTAACCACTTGGGGTTTAAGTCAAAGGTATTTCTCGAGATAAAAATGTCAACAGGTTTGAACATCTGCGGTAAAGAACTTCAGGATTCCATTGTCACACTACATAGGCATTAATCTTGGCTTTTGGTCATCCTAACATGTTTCACAGGTCAATGTGGTTGTGACTTTGAATTTTATGTTTTAAGCTTCGTCAAAGATACATGTTAAGAAAACTAATGCTGAAAACGTTTTACGACTTACAGTTTTGTGCTTTGACCAATAATGGCTTGAGAGAACATTATTTTTGGACTATGGCCCTTTTACGGAATCATATCCTTCGAAACTTAACAACTGAGGGCCTGGGTGGCTCAATGAGTTAAATAGTTGGATTACCTAACAACTCATACAAGCCTATTACCAATACGTTTACCAGTTGCTTGCCATGGTCGGTGGTTCTCTCTGATTACTCCGGCTTCTTCCACCACTAAAACTGGTCGCCATGATATAGCTGAAATATTGCTGAAAGTGGCGCTAAAACACCAAAAATCAAAATCAATCTGAAAAGTGACTACTGGTAAGTGGGTGCTGCTCTAGAGTCCGGTTTTATTTTGAACATTATTGTATAATATCATGACAACATTAGATAAATTTATATTAGTCATTGATGGGATCATAATGAGGGCCCACAAGTATTAAATTATAAAATTTATTAAATGTAATATGTGTATTGAGATTTTGATATTTAAATATGAATAAATACCCATAATTACTAGCACAATACTATACTTGTTATGTTGGCCCAAGATAATGAAGAAAATCGAAAATGTTGTATGTCAAATTTTTATTTCAGAAATGCTAATGTTATAAAAATTTAAGAAGCATGGAGACAACAAAACACAAATCAGTATTGATAAAACTTTGTAAATTTATTAAGCTAATCAACAAAGGTTTATGTGATCCTGGCTAATATTATATTACATGTATTTCTTACTGTAAATATCTTCTCTATACATTGTACATATTTTCATTTTCAACCGACCAATCAGCGATGAGCCTAACTTTTAAAACCCAGTACACACAGATTGTATGGTCAGTATATTTAACTGTCTCACATATATTTGGACAGTCAAAGATGAACGAAAGGTCACCAGGAAGTATGTTGTTAGACGAGACTGAAGATACCAAAGGGGTAATCAGAATCCGTATATTGCAGAAGAACAGACAACACAATGGTCAAAAGAAAAGTACAAACGGACAAACAACGATCTACAAAACATACACATAAAACTAAAGATCGAGTAACACGAACCCCACTGAAAATCGGGGGTGAACTCAGGTGCTTTGGAAGGGTGAACCGTTCCTGCTCCACTAGTGGCACCCGTCGTGTTAATCTAGTTACAAACCCGGTGATAAGTCATGAATGAGGAAAGGATCGGGAAGTTTTTACGACAAGTGGAACATATCCATGGTCATTTATGACACAGGTATTCCATATCGGTCAACCAAGTCATGATAAAATTTTCGAAGTGATCACTTCAACTTACCCAAGAGGAACCATTGGTTCAGTAGCTTCCTTGTTAGCTGCAACCCTCTATCAAGGACATCCTGATAGGAACCACAAGCTCTGGAATATCGTATCAACAGAGAGATATATACTCCATATGCAGGTACTGCTGGAATGTTGCTACATATAAATGGAAAGTTCACAATAGGAAAATTGAAATCCTCTCTTTTGTCGCAAAGTTTCGTTCTTAACCACCCCTCACTGTTAATTTCGTTACATATTATGTGTATCTAGAAAGAAAATAGATAAGGGAAAAAAAGTTACAACAAATGTCTAATTTTAATTAGTTTGGTTAAAAGTGGGACATGATCTGGTTGTTATGTAAATGTACCGATTATCAAATTCAAGATTCAAGATTCAAGATTCTTTATTTCTCATACAAGTTACAACCATAGTTTAAACAGTGGTACAGAGAATTTGTCAGTTTAACATAAATAGATATTAAATACACGTGACAAGACAAGATGGTCTACCAAATTAAATAATAATAACACAAATGAACCGATAATCAAATTAGAATGATGTTTATTTACTTTTCAACATTATCTTAAACATCACTAGAATATATACATTTGTGATGATTTAAGTAAATCAACATTAAATAATGTATCCCTTTAAGTTTGTCTGTGTTTTTGTTTTGTTTTTTGGCCTAAGTGATACGATATCGTTCCACCATCTCCATCTTCTGCCTCGGAACTAATTAATTCTTGTTTTGATTTAATTTAATTCTTTCTTTATTTAAAAATTGATAATCAACAGTTAGAAGATATGAATGGCTCTCATCAACAACATTTACACTACATTAACATTTCAAAACTAAAAGACAAGACTAAGTACCAGACAGAGAGATAGAACACGCACGGGTCCACACAAACAGAATATTCTCCAGTGAAATTATAATTCATAGGAGACGGATTAGTATAAGCTTAGCTTGTTTCCGAATCCTGTCATGTTCAAGCAAAATTTGTGTGTATTGTAACATTATACCAGTTTATCATGAATAAATATGTTTATACCAAATTTAGACAATATATACAGACATGCTAAAGCAGGAATAATTTTAAGCTGGGGCTGTGTCTGGCCAAGGAGGTCTTAGCCATATAAATAATAGACCTTTAGAATATGTAGTAAATGCTATGATGAAGAATGGGTTCGTTCGGGATGAAAAAGCTTCCAAATATTTACAAGGTGCAGCAAGTTTACCTTGGATACAAAGTAATTTAAATGTTTATAGAAAAAAGAATAGTGAAGCAATGTAGACTTGCTGCACCTTGTAAAAATTTTGGAAGCTTTTTCATCCCGAACGAACCCATTCTTCATCATAGCATTTCTTACATATTCTAAAGGTCTATTATTTATATGGCTAAGACCTCCTTGGCCAGGCGCAGCCCAGCTTAAAATTATTCCTTCTTTAGCAAGTCTGTATATATTGTCTAAATTTCACTAGGGAATATTCTGTTTGTGTGGACCCGTGCGTATTCTATGTCTCTGTCTGGTACTTAGTCTTGTCTTTTAGCTTTGAAATGTTAATGTAGTGTAAATGTTGTTGATGAGAGCCATTCATATCTTCTAGCTGTTGATTATCAATTTTTAAATAAATAAAGAATTAAATTAAATTAAAACAAGAATTAATTATTTCCGAGGCAGAAGATGGAGATGGTGGAACGATATCGTATCCCTTAGGCCAATAAACACAGACAAACTTAAAGGGATACATTATTTAATGTTGATTTACTGAAATCATCACAAAAGTATATACATGTATATATATGTACGTCTGAAAATTAAACCAAACAGTGTTAGATTTAGATTTTAGAGCTGTCAAATTGTTGTTCTTCCCTCGACGCGATTTGAACCCACACCATTGATACACGGCAACACCATTCGCTTAGCCTTACGTCCAGCGCCCTAGACCACTCGACCACATCCACTCCCTTTTATATATATGTATATACAAATGTACTAATGATGTTTAAGATAATGTTGAAAAGTAAATAAACATCATTCTAATTTGATTATCGGTTCATTTGTGTTATTATTATTTAATTTGGTAGATCATTTTGTCTTGTCACGTGTATTTAATATCTATTTATGTTAAACTGACAAATTCTCTGTACCACTGTTTAAACTATGGTTGTAACTTGTATGAGAAATAAAGAATCTTGAATCTTGAATCTTGAATTTGATAATCGGTACATTTACATAACAACCAGATCATGTCCCACTTTTAACCAAACTAATTAAAATTAGACATTTGTTGTAACTTTTTTTCCCTTGTCTATTTTCTTTCTAGATACACATAATATGTAACGAAATTAACAGTGAGTGGTGGTTAAGAACGAAACTTTACGACAAAAGAGAGGATTTCAATTTTCCCATTGTGAACTTTCCATTTATATGTAGCAACATTCCAGCAGTACCTGCATATGGTGTATATCTCTCTCTCTCTCTCTCTGTTGATACGATATTCCAGAGCTTGTGGTTCCTATCAGGATTTCCTTGATAGAGGGTTGCATCTAACAAGGAAGTTATTGATACAAGGGTTCCTCTTGGGTAAGTTGAAGTCATCATTTCGAAAGTTTTATCATGACTTGGTTGACCGTTATGGAATACCTGTGTCACAAATGACCACTGATAAGTTCCACTTGTCGTAAAAATTTCCCGATCCTTTCCTTATTCATGACTTATCACCGGGTTTGTAACTAGTTTAACACGACGGGTGCCAATAGTGAAGCAAGAACTGTTCACCGTTACGGAGCACCTGAGTTCACCCTCGGTTTTTAGTGGGGTTCGTGTTACTCGATCTTTAGTTTTATGTGTATGTTTTGTAGATCGTTGCTTGTCCGTTTGTACTTTTCTTTTGACCATTGTGTTGTCTGTTCTCCTGCAATATACGGATTCTGATTACCCCTTTGTTATCTTCAGTCTCTTCTAACAACATACTTCCTGGTGACCTTTCGTTCATCTTTTACTGTCCAAATATATGTGAGACAGTTAAATATACTGACCATACAATCTGTGTGTACTCGGTTATAAAAGTTAGGCTCATCGCTGATTGGTCGGTTGAAAATGAAAATATGTACAATGTATAGAGAAGATATTTACAGTAAGAAATACATGTAATATAATATTAGCCAGGATCACATAAACCTTTGTTGATTAGCTTAATAAATTTACAAAGTTTTATCAATACTGATTTGTGTTTTGTTGTCTCCAGGCTTCTTAAATTTTTATAACATTAGCATTTCTGAAATAAAAATTTTACATACAACATTTTCGATTTTCTTCATTATCTTGGGCCAACATAACAAGTATAGTATTGTGCTAGTAATTATGGGTATTTATTCATATTTAAATACCAAAATCTCAATACCCATATTACATTTAATAAATTTTATAATTTAATACTTGTGGGCCCTCATTATGATCCCATCAATTACTAATACAAACGTGTCTAATACCGTCATTGTACAATATTGTTCAAAATAAAATCAGACTCTAGAGAAATAACAACTTTTCAGATATATTGTCTATAAACTAAATATTATTAAATATTAAAGTAGCACGCTCCCAAAATGTTTTGAATTTTTTAATACCAAATCTTTTCAGAGCAAGAGTTATGTCAAAGTGTGTGCGTAAACCTTTCCATTTCTTCCCTCTCTCGTGGCTTTTGACCTCAGCCTTATTTTCGCCTTCATTCAGAAATCGTAATGGATACAATCAAATCTTGAGACATGAATTGGAGATAAATACGCAAATTTGTTTAGTTTCGATTGATTTGATGATTTATTGTGCTCAACGCCACTTTGAGCAATATTTCAGCTATATCATGACGACCAGTTTTAGTAGTGGAAGAAGCCGGAGTACCCACAGAGAACCACTGACCATGGGCAAGCAACTGGTAAACTGTATCACTTGCGGCTGCGAGTCGAGTGCACCATTTTTTGTAATTTACAAAGTTGGGCGCGAACCCACAGCGTATTGATGATAGGCTTGTATGAGTTGTTAGGTAATTGAACTACCTAACTCATTGAACCACCCGTGCCCTGCCACTTTTCAGATATATTGCCTATAAACTAAATATTAAAGTAGCACGCTCCCGAAATGTTAGCATTTTTTTAAACCAAATCTTTTCAGAGCAAGAGTCATGTCAAAGTGTGTTGACAAACCTTTCCATTTCTTCCCTCCCTATCTTCTTTGATTCTTTCATAGTACATTTAAGACCTTAATAACTTTCTAAGGGTAAACAAAAATCGTAACATTATGCAACTTTGAGAATTCAAGGACCTGTTTTTTTGTTGTTGTGTTCATGTTGCCCAATCTATAGTTTCTTGTGTAGTCAAGTTAGTCCGTTTGTCCTTTTTGTTTTTGTCATTGTAATGTCTGTCCTTTGATTTACGACTTCTTTCCCAATTAATTTCACTACAAGGTCAAAGGACACAGATGACCATGACTTTTGACCTTGAACCTTATTATCACCTTAATTCGGAAACCGCAATGAATATAATCAAATCTTGAGACATGCTTGGGAGATGAAGATGCAAATTTGTTTAGTTTCGACCGATATAATTCCGTAAAAGGGACATAGTCCAAAAGGAGTTTTCCCTCAGACCATTATTGGTCAAAACACAAAACTGTAAGTCGTAAAACCTCGAGTTTTCAGCATTAGTCTTCTTAACATGTATCTTGGACGAAGCTTAAAATGTAAAATTCAAAGTCACAACCACATGGCCTGTAAAAAATGTTAAACTGACCAAAAGCCAAGATCAATTATACCTAGATGTAGTGTAACAATGGAATCCTGAAGTTCTTTACCGCAGATATTGAAGCTTGTTGATAATCTAATCTCGATTCACCCACGCGATGGACAAACTTAAACAAAGGAATAACCGACATAGGACAATTTGGATATATGACAACAACCAGTGCGGGATTTACCATTGTGCTTATGTGTGCTTAAGCACAGGGCCTCATCTTCCTGCCAACAAATATTTTACGATAGATTTTTGCTTTATATGTGGTGTAATTTTAAATTTGAAGGCTTTCTGTTTCGGAGCGATTTCAGACATAATGATAGAGTTGACAGCCTATTGGAGTGTGCCACAAAGCAGGCAGTCATGACAGTGGCTCAGTGGCATAGAAACCACATTATTAGGGGCCTCTGGTTATTTGCAAAAAAAGTTGAAGATGGATTTATACTTACACGTGGTGCAATTTGAAATTTGACGGCGTTCTGTTCAATTTGGACACTTATAGAAGAATGTAGTAGCATAATATAGCTATTGATAGAAATTTACTTTAAGAACTTTATTCTTCAAGTCCTTGCATATGTAGAGAAGCTTCAATCTAATGAGAAGAAAAACTGACGTTACTTTTGCAGCAAATCCCGAAATGTATTATCAAGATTGTTTTCCAACTTGAAACAAAATAACAAAAAAAAAGCAAAGGGGTAGTTATTCCTTTTTTTAATACAAATGTGAAGCATAAATAAGTAATTTGGTCGTTATCTGATGTATACAACCTTTGAAAGTATGAAAGTAAAAATGGTGATAATAATAATCAAATAAAGTGTAAATAAGAATAATGGATGAGGAAATATTTGGTGAGGGGTGGAAACACCTATCCAAAAGCAAGATCTTGCCCAAACGGAAGACAACACACAGGCATTATGATGAGTTGCCATGGGACTGTGGTCTGTGTGCTTCACCCGTACATCGATCAAGATGAAGTGGCCTGAGTTTTTGACACTCGAGTGAACCGGCCTTTAAGATACTGTTACATCTTGGCGCCTGAATCTGTGCTTCATATTAGATTATACCTGTTGATTATTATCTATCTGTACACAATTCTGGTAAAATATATTTGCAACACCACCACTGATATTATGTACATACATACATACATACATACACACGATACACCTTTTTTTATGAATAGCAATTTATTTATGATGGCGTTATCTTAAGTTTTTATTATCCATTCTTGTTGATATTAAAGGTTCTACAAGTTAACAACAGTCTACTTTCTCCTTTCAGATGTAATTGACACTGACATAACAAACTGTCATATTGTTAGTAACACCTACTGGAGCCACCACAACTCTCTTCCTCTTGCGAGCAGCAAACGGCACCACTGTCTACATACACTCTGTCCTTGCAAACAAGCTCTCACTCGCGCTCAAGGTTACAGGCAAGGTTACTGATAGCATACTGTCTTGGTATTTTGTTTGATGTATTCTCAGTCTCAATACTAGTCATTATGTTGCCAGCAATATTGCGTATGGTTAATATTTTTGTTTAAACTCATGTTATTTTTACTGGTGTACATAAACGATCCATAGAATTTAGTTGTTAAATACAGGTTTATTTTCATTAAATTAGTTTTACTCCAAATAAAGCATATACATTTACTAAAATTATTTATTAGTAAAAAATAAAATAAGCTTTTTCATCAAATGGTTATGGCGGTCCACCAAAAAAATTAAGAGTAAAAGAGGTCCATGGGGGAAAAAAGGTCGAGAACCAATGCGCTAAATGATGTTGAGATTTAATTACATGATGTTGACTGTAATGACTGCCTGTCTGTTCTCTTTTTTATCAAGTTTGACTATTTCATTATGTGACATGTGTAAGACAGTGTTGGGCGGGTTGGGGCTTTGGGTAATACCGGTATATAATAGCTTCTAGTTTGTTGAAGACGCAGTGTACATGTCTGATCTAATATAACGTACTATTTTAAACTATTCCTAATTTTCCGCAGTATGTATGCCTGACTGCCTGTGTAGGACTACCTCCTTCAGGGCCCAAGTAAGGGGCCTCATAACTTAACTAGCACAGGGCCTCACATGTCCTAAATCCGGCACTGACAACAACGGTACAAACTTTAAGATAACCACTAAGTCTCCCCCTCCCCCCAAAATACAAATTAAATAAAAAAAAAAAAAAAAAAAAAAAAAAACAGAAACCTAAGACTTGTATTTCTAAAGGAATACTACCTCTTCCTCCTGCATCGTATTCCTGAAAATGAGAATTCAAAGTAATAACTGGTGGATGGTAGACTATGTTGTCAGCTAGGAACATACAGACCCTCGTTTATGGCATTTAAAGCAAACTAAAATATAGTTTCTGTAAACATTAACCTCTAGCTGTATACAGAAATCAAAACAAGCAGAAAGAACTCCCCCCTCTTTTATATCTAGTTACCCATGTATGTTTTGGCTTTTCAAACGTACTGCCATTGATTTCACATTCTTATATTACATGCATGATTACACATGAGGTATTTGACTTTAATGTAATATTACATTTAAATTTTTGATTTCTCTCGTTTGTACCCTCCATTTAAAAATCGATTGTTTGTGAAATGACATAAGTATACAGTGTCACAGTAGGTTCAACGGGGTATTTAACGGACTAAGCAGATAAACATTGGTGACATCCGGTGGTTTTGTGATCAATAATTTTGAAAAAAGATACTGAATTGAATCTTCGTGTAGACGGAAGTAAATAAATACACGTGGTTGGATATGATGAAGGTGGCGAAGACATGTTAGATAGATACACACTATCAGGTAATTTATTGAACGGTCTCAAATTCCATGGGTTTAATTTACCACCATGCAGTTTACAATACTTTATTTAAAGAAAGAAAATTTTATCTAATCTCCTATGCATTGTAAATATACATTGTATATATACAACGTAAGAAGAGTTTGAAGATAATGGTCCAAAGTGGTAATTTAAATTTATTAATTGATTAGAATACATAAATCGAAGAACAGACAACACAATGGCCAAAAGAAAAAAGAAAAGGACAAACAATGATATGAAAAACAGTACACAGAAAACTAAAGATCGAGTTTGTTCACGAAATTACGATGATTTTTGCAGTTGATATCCCCCCTCCCTCGTTAGAAAATGTTTTATATTTCAGTCCAAATACCCATGTCTTGACATCAATACGTAAATAGACATTAATTCTGTGGTAAATGTGACAAAGTGAAACAAAAGACCTATTTTATTAGCATGAATGGTTCTAGTCCGAGATTGCTCTGTCGTTTAACGGCATTTATAAAGTTGCTGTAGCCGTTCAACGTCAGAGCGTGATACATACGGAAGACAGCGGATTTGCCTCACCAGCTCTCGGATCGGCAGATTTCCACGTTTCGTGGCTATCGGATTTTATTTTCTATCATAAACCCTTATATAAATCGCTTCACCAATCATTTTTCTATTCATTCAAAACCATCTTACCCTCAGAAAGTGGTGTTACACTCCATTACAGCACGATTTTGCCTTAGATCCTATTATTCCGCCATTTGACTTCCATTTTCGAATCTACAAACGTGATCTCGCGATACTAACTGAATGATAACAGTAACGCATTGCATGATGGGAGCTACTTAATTCAGCGCACCAAATTATTTGAGCATTATTTGCATACGTAAACAACATTCAAATCACATGGAAGATCATACATTTAAGCGTATTCTACAGGACAAACAGTCCATCTATAGATCAAAGCAGAGCAGAAGGAAATAATGCAGAATGTGTTGGAAAGAAAAGATTCAATGGCAGAGTGTTGCCAATGGGCTTCGGAAAGAGCATGTGTTACGTCCCCCTTTTTTGGACAAGGTACTACATCATTTTTTTTTCCTTATGGTTATCTGTAATTCACTATTGCTGTTAAAATCATTACCAATCAATATAATCAACTGTATTAAATTTTATGTTAATTGTTCTGCCTTAACAGGCGTGTATGATTGGCAATACAAATATTTGTTTGTTTGTTTATATGCAAATCATCTCCCATGATACATTGCGGTAATCGTGGTTTTCTCGTAGTCACGTGACAAATGTTTGAAAAATGGAAGACAAATGTCGAAATCATAGGTTCTAAGGCAAAATCGTGCTGTAATGGAGTGTAACACCGCTTTCTGAGGGTAAGATGTTTATGAATGAATAGCAAAATGATTGGTGAAGCGATTTATATAAGGGTTTATGATAGAAAATAAAATCCGATAGCCACGAAAGGTGGAAATGTGCTAACCCAGAGTTGGAGAAGCAAATCCGCTGTTTTCCGTATGTATCACGCTCTGACGTTGAACGGCTACAACAACTTTATAAATGCCGTTAAACGACAGAGGAATCTCGGACTAGAATGGTTCATGGTTATTAATAGTACATACTAATATTCTACAAACGATATGATATACAATGATAGATACCAATACAACTATTTTTGGAGTGACAGAGATATGATGTCATCTTCTACTGTAAAGACCACTAAGGATATTTATTTTTTAAGAAGACGACAGTTCTCCTAATGCAAAAAGAAAAACATATTATACTTAGATAGAAATTGATTTGGAGTCTACAATGCGTACTTATATTTCTTTTTGACATACACTTTTCCTCCACTATGTAACACACATGATCTATTGATTGATTGATTGATTTGTGTTTAACGCCAACTTTAACAGTGTTTCAACTATATCGTAACGTGAATAAATTTAACAAATCAATTTCCTCAACCACAGTAGGCATTTTTTTTCATTGTGAAATGTGACTTAACTAATACACGTGTTCTCAATTTCGATCTGAATATTGACTCTACATTATTGTTGTAGTCACCCAGACAATTAGATATTAAATGCTTATTGTGGCTCGGTTATTACTTAAAATATAAATGAATAAAAGACATGTTATCAGTCCTTCTTAAGTACCTTATTATAGTGTTTATTGCAAGCATAACTATATTTAACTGACAATTGGTATCTTTCAAGGATTAGGATTATGGTCAGGTGTTTAACGCCATTCAACAATGTCAGTTTAACTATGAATATATGACATTTCTTTATGTTATTCATGTATATGTTTTGTAATGTTGTATTGTATTGCTTTACCCGCAAGGGTTTTATTTGCAATAAAAGATTATTATATCTTGGCAGTCAGTTTTTCGTTGGCGAAGGAAAACATAATACGACACACAGTTTATCTTTTATTTCAAAATAAGAAATGTCGATCCCAGGTTTTGAAGATTAACAAGGGACTTCGTAGACGTGACTGATCTTATGGAAGTTAGATTAACATTTAACAATCAGTGCGTACCACCATGCACTTTAAAACATCGGATAATACTCCATAATATGCCGGCTGAACCTTGGGAACCATCACCATGTACAAAGTGCAAAGTTTGAAGACAATCTGTCAAAGTAAACTACTAAAGTAGTGGTAATGTGCGACATATTTATACAGAATGTATTGACAACGGTATACCATAATACGTATAAAAACAAAAAAGTTCAATAACAATGATTTAGATACTAGTATATTACACATACATTTATAAGTGCCTGACATGTACAATTAGATGACGATATAACTGAAATATTGTTGAAAGTGGCGTTAAACACTATAACCCTACAATCCGATGTCGGGGTCATCCTGGTCATGATCGTATGGTAATTGGATATGCAACTACCTAAATCAGTGCATAACACCACTAAAGTTGTGAGTTCAAATCCCACTCATAGCGAGGTGTACTCGATACAACTTTGTCAGTGATTTGTGGCAGGTGTTTCCCGGGTTCCCCGGTTTCCTTCACCAATAAAACTGACTGCCACCCACGGTATAACTGAAATATTGTTGAAAGTGGCGTTAAACACCATAACAGTTAACACAACTTAACCCACCAATCTGATGTCAGATATTTACAGTACATGTGTCAATGCTGTACATTGTTGTTATTATTTATTTATTTATTTATTTATTTTAGACTAAATTAGGAAACAAGAAGTATATCCCAAAATGGCAGATGGTACAGAGATTTTAGACCGGGTTTATAATCCTAATCTATCACATATATTGCACCCAGTTACCCTACAACATATGGCCCGGGAGTGGCTCAAGGAGGACACACCTAACTTCGACTACGGGGGGTTCGTTGTCGGAGAAAAGGAAGAGACTGCGTTACTTCTAATGAAAGGGGAAGGAGTCCTGGCTGGGGTTCCCTTCTTCAATGCAATATTTAAGGAATTGGAATGTAGTGTCACGTGGAACGAGAAGGAAGGCACATCTATTGAACCTATTAAATGTATCGCCACTGTAAATGGCAAAGTTCGACAACTCCTCCTTGGGGAGCGAGTGGCATTAAACTGTTTATCTAGGGCAAGTGGCATAGCTACATTAGCAAGGAGATTACATACGATTGCAGAAAACGTAGGGTGGAAAGGAGAGATAGCAGGGACACGGAAAACAACCCCTGGCTTTAGACTTGTAGAAAAATATGCATTATTAGTCGGAGGGGTCTCAACACATCGATATGATCTGTCGTCCATGATAATGTTGAAAGACAACCATATATGGACCTCAGGAAGTATATGTCAGGTGAGACAAACAATGCATGTGTGTAGCTTATTTTTATTTGGACTTCATCGGTAGTGCAATGGTTATCATGTTCGCTTCAAGTGCGGTAGACCGTGGGTTCGAGTCTCCCTTGTCAAACCAAAAACTAAAAATTGGTATTTGCTGCTTCTCCGTACAATGGGCCGGTAACAATCGTGCAAGAAATGACCCAAATCCTTGGTATAATAGTATACATAGGAATTTATGTGATTTCGTGCGATGATTGTTACTGTCCCCTTGGTTCTCCGCTCGGAGCAAAAAAAGGAGTAAAAACAAATACTGGTTGACCATGATATAGCGAAAATAATTTCTTATTTGGCGTTAAACAACAATCATTCACTCACTAGCTCTATCTTTATTGGTGTCTATTTTATGTATAGGTGTATTTTTTCCTTCATAAAAACTTTTAACATCAAAAATATTTTTGTGATTTTATATATATAAAATTAAACCAAACAGTGTTAGAATTAGATTTTAGAGCTGTCAAATTTTTGTTCTTCCCTCGACGGGATTCGAGCTCACGCCATTGATACACTGCAGCACCATTCGCTTAGCCTTACGTCCATTGCCCTAGACCACTCGACCACATCCACTCCCTAAAAAAGGAGCTTCAATAATCGTAGTGTTACCTTTTCTCGTAAGGCAAATCTAGGGATAGACGTAAGACATGTGTATAAGCGTGTGTAGATGGTACCTATATACTTAATATTATAATTTGACAGCAATCTAACTCAGCAATTACATGTATAACAGATAAAAGTTCGATGCTGCAAACTTGTAATAAATGTCAAACATTTAAAAAAAACTTGCCTTTCGGATATTTGCTAGACTTTCTACTTCCTTGATTCACGAAGAAAGGTTCATTGACACGGCATTTTTCAGAAACATTTATCCACATCAAATGAAAACAAACGCCCTCAACTTCTTTATCCCCCATTTTCATATAAAACCTGAAGTGATTCCGTATATTTACAAAAATTATATAATTTAAGCATATCCTTTATATTTGTTAAGGACCCGGGTGGCTCAATGAGTTAGGTAGTTGGATTACCTAACAATTCATACAAGCCTATTAGTACTATATCACCAATACGGCGTGGGTTCGCGCCCGGCTTTGTAAATTACAAAAAAGGATGCACTCGACTCCCGCCCGCAAGTGATAAAGTTTACCAGTTGCTTGCCCATGGTCGGTGGTTCTCTCCGGGTACTTCTTCCACCACTAAAGCTGGTCGCCATGATATAGCTGAAATATTGTTGAAAGTGACGTTAAACACCAAAAACCAACCTATATTTGTTACGATTTATTACTTCTCAACACTTGCTTTATCGTGATAAAAGTTTGTCAGTGACCTGCGGCAGGTTGATGGCTATCTCTGGCCTCCACCAATAATACTGACCGCCACGATTTAACTGAAATATTGTTGAAAGTAACGTTAAATACCATAACCCTATCTCCCCCTTTTATATCTATCTACCTATCAAGAAGTGAAACAAAATATTTTGTTTGTCTACCTGTCTATATCTAAAAGGTGTACAGTTAGCCATCTTAATACATCTACTGTTTACTTATTATCATTAACAAATTCTTGTCATATTTGTACCACAGTATATATGTAATTTACCTATAATAACTGTTAAAAACCTGGATATTTTTATAATGTCAGTCAAATTATTCATTTAATTTATACAATATACAGTATATAAATATTCATTTATCGATTTCACATTGTTATGTCAATTTCCGCCTCAAGGAATACAATAGAAGTACTTCTGTAAGAAATAATAAAGACGTACTCTAGAATATACATATACGTACATTGTCGGAAAATATATAATTTATTTGTACGAGCTTTAGAAACAGACAGAAGAACGATAATTTGACGATCTTTTCTGTCCTGTTTCGCAGCGAGTACATATGAATTTTATATTTTCCGACAATGTATGTATGTTTTGTTTATCCTGCAATGTCAAAAATCCCAAAGCTACTACCAAACTATTTAAATAGAGCATAAACAAATCTAATCTAATCTACCTCCCGGCAGCAGTAGCACAGGCTACAGACCTTGACAGCTTCAGGTCTGGTTTGGAGGGTATACAATTCCCTCCAGCCTTCATGTAACTCCACTTGTTAAATTGTAAATATGTAATTATGTAAATATATTTTTATCAATCTATAAATTCAAAATTTATAGTCTCCACGCCGGGATAATTTCACTCGATCCTTCGAGTTTATCCTGTATTTGGAAGGAGAAGAAGAAGAATCGTTTTGATGGTGTTCTCTTTGACGTCCGTGTTTATATAGTTACCGTTTCTTTCACTCAACATGAAAACTATATTATGGTCAGTGATTGCACATAACAAACAAATATTTAGGCAGTGCAGTTTGAATGCTCAGATAGAACAAGTGCATGATAAATCCAATTTAGTTATCACGACGCATTTCTAGAATAACTTTCATCAGGTACGCTCACAGAAGCTTGTGGCATGGCATTAATAGCCACCCCCTTTTCATAAAACTTTCTATTTACATATTTATTTTCAATGAATTTTTTTCATGATTTCGTCTCGTTTTTCCTTTATTTAACATGTTCGTGTCCATATCCATACACAACAACTTGCATGTACCAACCCCTCTATAACTCTATATAATAAGATTTGATTTAATTTATTGTGTTTAACGCCACTTTCAGCAATATTTCAGCTATATCATGGCGACCAGTTTTATGGGTGGAAGAAGCCTGAGTACCCGGAGAGAACCACCGACCATGGGCAAGCAACTGGTAAACTTTATCACTTATCACATGTTGCGAATCGAGTGCACCCTTTTTTTAATTTACAAAGCCGTATTGGTGACAGGCTTGTATGAGTTGTTAGGTAATCCAACTACCTAACTCATTGAGCCACCCGGACTCTATCTAGATAATAACAGTATAGAAGGTCGGTACATTTGTTTAATACTTGGGTGAAATTTATTTTCAATGTATTTTTTTTTAATTTAGGGTTTATCCCATAAAATATGACATGTATGCTGTTGTGAATTAACGTGACTTCAAATTATTAAAAAAAAAATCTTGAAAGTTTAGAATATTTTAGATTATTATACCTCACTAACTTCTCATTGGCTTAAATTAAATCACATGACCTAAAACAATTTTAAAGTTTTGTGAAAATTAACCCAAACGGGAAACAACTAGTTGTTTACCGGGTAACAACCCTATTGTTTCCCGGTAAACAACCCATTGCGTGCCTCAAAAGGGAATCAACTCTTTCAAAAATTTCATAAAATTTCAAAATTTTCATAAAATTTCAAAATTCTAAAATCAATAAAAATTAAAAAAAATTAAAGTTCAAAATTTTCAAAAAATTTTAATATTTCAAAAATTTCAAAAAAATTAAAAATTTCATAAGATATCAATTTTCAAAAAGCTACAAAACTTTCAGTTTTCATAAAATTTCAAAATTTTAATATTTCAAAAATAATATTGAAAAATGATAAAACAATTATAGCCTACCATTTCGGTCAATACTATTGCCTTCTTCAAAAAGAATGAAGATTACCTAAAATTTAAATTGACTGGTTAATTAAAGTATTAAGAAATGGGTGTTTTCATAATGGACCGGTTATATGTCCAAGGTTAGTCAAGGGAGGTTAATTGTATTGGCCCGAGGCAATTTTTGAAGTTATTAAACACACATTTTAAATCTGTTGAAAATATTATTGATGGCCGGTGTGTGCCCTATATCACTGGTTGTGTTGTGAACTTTAATATAAACATGAAATAGTTTAACATTTGTTAAAAATTTGTCAAAAGTTATTAAATACACATTTTGCTAAAATACATATATTTATTTAAATGCCCAATCCTTGGTCTGTTGTTCGGTATAATAAAACAGTTATTGCCTTCAATGGATTGTAAATATCAGAATTGTTAACCCTCAAGGGGTTGTTTCCCTCGGGCTAAAGCCCTCGGGAAAACAACCCCCATCAGGTTAACAATTCTGGATGTTTACATCCATTGAAGGCAATAATTGTTTATTGTTATAATTCCAAATTGATCTATTATTTTTTTTGTTAATTATTTACCAGGTGATACACCTCTCACCTTGAAATGTATGATTTCTGTGTTTGTCTATTTTAGTTTTATGTCGCATATAAAGTTGTTTGGAACATGAGTTCTATGACCTAAGATTGAAAGAAACTAGACATTTTATATGTGATGATTTTGTTGTGGTTGAACTTTGTAAAATTCAATTTACAATGTTTTGACATCAATTTACAATGTTTTGACATGTATTTAACCAATATGTAACTTATGAATTTATGCAAAGTTTAATCTTTTTATATTGATGTCAAAAGATTTAAATTTGATGTGCATAATAACCTTTAGTAAATGAGGCTTAAACAGATACAGTTATGATGAGGGTCCTGACATAAACAGATACAGTTCACTTAAGGATAAGGGCCCTGACAGTCTTTATTTATTAAGCCATATTATTACAGAATGTCAAATTGTAATAAACTGTTAACTGTTTAATTAAGAAAAACCACAACAAAATTGAAACGAACAGGAACCACTGTTACTATATCTAAGATATACGTGAAATGCCGGAAAATGTAAAATTTATTTGTAGGAGTTTTATAACTTTTCTGACGAGTGCAAATTAATTTTATATTTATCGACGATGCACGTATATTTTGTTTATTCTGCAATGGCAGAAAGTCGAAAACAACTGCCAAATTGTCTGATAAGAGCAGAAACAAGCGTAGTTCTAATCATTTTCAAACAGGTGTCATCTATCACGTCGGCGTGTATATTGTTGCCGTTTTTTTACCGCCATTCTACATGAACCTGACACCAGAAAAGCTTTATAAGATCCATGACTATAAATAACATTGAAGTTTATTGGACCCCTTTATTAGTACTCAAAATCACACAATTATAGGATTCAAAATGTAATTCCAGTATGAAAATGTTTTGGATAACATGTTCTTGTTTAATTTTTTATTACCGGTACATCATGTCAAATGTTCTATTACAACTTGTCAAATGTGTCTGTAGTCAGGGCCGCCAAGAGAATTTTTGGGGCCCAGGGCAAAAGGAAACTTGTCCCCCCCCCCCCCTCCAATTCTCCAAATAATGATACTCAAACTGAGTCCACCACGGTGTGTCATAAGCAAGGAATCAGTATAACAAAAATGAATTGATGAATTGTGATTTAGAAAACAGCTTTGAAGTTTCTACTTGTTTATTTGTCTGGACATTTATTAATATAAACTAAAAACAATAATCAAATTATTTTATCGACAAACAAATATAAAGCATATCTTCACTAATTTAATGCCCTAAGCAGCTGAATAAGTAAACTATAATGAACATTACATAAATTGTGCATACTTGTGGAATTATTAAGATTAACGGCAGCTTATATCATGTATTTTTATAAACTAAAAACAATAATAAAAAAAAGTTAAGCTGAAGTCAATATACCAAAATTTAGTAGAAACTACTTTTGATACCAACAACTATTGTTGGCCTATTTTGGTCAGTTGACTTGTGCGTGTCCGAGATGTCATCCTTTTTTTTTTATCTCTCTCAGTCTCTCTCTCAACATCTTTTGTGCCGACCCACTCAGCATACCTGGATTATAATTTGCTTAATGTGCATGTTGCAGTGTGTGACAATGATAATGTGGTGACTGACGAAGTGAAATTAATAAATAAATAAAAAATAAAGGCTCACCTGAACGGAATCAATTGAGTTTAACAAAAGTCTGATCCTGTCTACTCACCATTAATGAGCCCCTTCCCCTGCAATCATCGATCTGCTACTCTCAGAGGTAATTCTTAGGGACTTAGCCTGGGTCCCCATTTCCTATGTATTTGTCTATATCAAATCACTTAGGCCTACATATTTCAGAGCCCTTATATAAAAAATTAGTGGGCCCCTCCACCTGCAACCCTCGATCTGCCAGTGTCGGTGGTTGTTCTTAGAGGAGTCCAAGCAGTCGGGCTTGGCCCTCATTTGAGTCATTTAATATACATTTACAAGTCGAAATTCACTAAGTATATGAAATAGAAATAGAAATAAGTTTATTAACCAAATTAGGGCCCCAGGAGGGCATATACAAATAACAATTATGATTGATACACAACAACAATACAAATAACAATTATGATTGATACACATCAACAATACAAATAACAATTATGATTGATACACAACAACAATATATCAAACTAAATATTCGCGGTGAAATATCAATAATTGTGGTGCATATGTATATGGTCCAGTGCCCCATACACTGTAACAGAAAAGTTGTTTTACATCATCAAGGGCCCTATGAAACCTGGGGCTACTTCTGTATGAATAATTTTATATCCACTACACGAAATTGTCATTCACATATTCACGAAAGCACACATTTTATTTTACTTGACTTGCTCAAGGTACATGTATACCCTCGGTTTTTTTCCTCGTTTGCCTTGGGCCTATCTGTAGTACTACAGGCTACCAAATATTTCCTGTTATTGCATGCTTATACATTACAAGTTGTCAAATGTGTCTGTGGTGTAATGGATAACGTGCCGACCTCGAGTGCGGTAGTTCGTGGGTTCGAGCACCGATCAGGTCAAACTAAAGAATATAAAATTGGTATGTGTTGCTTCTCCGCCAAGCACGCGGCACTAAGGAGAAAGAGCAAAGACTGGTTGGTTCGGAATCAGGATAATGTGTACAAGTGGGGCGACATGACTGTTGTCTCAGTGAGCTAGCACTTTAAAAATCCAACTCAGCGTGTAGGTCTAGAACAAAGCGGATTTCATCATCACTTCATTGAAAATTAAGTCGTTCTCGCCATGATATAGCTGAAAAATTGCTGAGTTGGCGTTAATCAACAATCACTCACTCACTCACTCACTCACTCACTCACTCACTCAATCAATCAAAGACTAACATTATTATTTCAGGCTGTCAAAGATGCTAGAACAATTGGAGGATTTTCTACTAAAGTGGAGGTAGAGTGTCGTAGTTTAGAGGACGCCGAAGAAGCAGCACATGCCGGAAGTGACGTCGTAATGTTGGATAATTTTAAACCCAAGGTTATACTTTTAATACTTTTCAGACATTATGAATGTTAATGTACACTTTATTTTTTTAATGTATTTCCATTGTAGTTTTCAACGGGTTTTTAAAAAGTATTTGCATATGTGGTTTCATACGCCGATTGATACTATTTAACAACAAAAAATGCAGAAACCTATGACTCTAAGGGATCAACAGCTTTTTTATTTGTAGAGACTTAGAAACATTGTTTGAATAGTCCCAATTTCATTTCTTGCCAAAAAAGTGAGAAAAAAAATTCTGTCGAGACATTGATCATCGCTCCACAAGTAAAATATATAGTCGGTCCTTGTGTATTTTTATACTACTTGTAACAGTTTGAACACCACATCAGTCATGTAATTGTTAGCCTGCTCGCCTCGATGTTGCAAGATCGTGGGTTCGGACCCCCGGTCGGGTCACACCAGAGACTATAAAATTGGTACTTGTTCCATTTCCGCTAAGCAAGCATTATATAAGGAGTAAATAAAAAAAAGTAGTCTGCTCAGAGTCAGGATAATGTATCCGAGTGGAGCGACATGTCTATCTGTGAAGTGTTGTTTCAGTGAGCTAACACTATATTTCCAACTACGTAAAACAGACATCATCATCACCTTTGCATAAAATGATAACTTGTTCTCGCCATCATATGGTCGAAAAATTGCTCACTTGGCGTTAAACAACATTCACTCGCTCGCTCACTGTAGCAGGTTGAATATCACAGTTCAGATATTTAATCTGATAACATAACTTTCATAATAATCTTCTACTATTGTCTTTACATGATCTCCTCTTTCATATTTACACGTTAAGACTATAAATAGTGTTGGGAACTTAATTTTTGTTTTAGTATGATCTCTGCATGATTTTTTTTCTGCTTGATAATGTCCTCGCTCTTGGATGCAAATACCATATTATTCAGCTTATAAAAATAGGTGATACCTGGCATACTGATAATAAACTAAATCGTGATATTGTTTGTTTTCGGTCCATGATACATCTTTCATGGATCAGCTGATCCTATTAAGCGGTTTGATTCCGCCACATTCTTGTGCCTGTGGACAAATTTGAGTGTTGACAGTGGTTTGTTGTTGTCGAGGTAATTATTTTGTGTATTATGTCCTAATTCGCTCTACTCAAACGAACATAAAACATTTATCAAATAAACAACAAACTCTCACATGGGAGGTGCCACTTGCAAGCATCAAGTGCAGCATTTTATTTTGACATAATAATGAATTAGTGACCCAAGAATTTGGATACAGTCCATTTAGATGCCAGTTCACATCAAAGCATCGTCAGGAGGATGAAAAACATCTGTAACGACAGAAAGTAAAAAAAAAAATTAAGAGAAAAAAGTTGTGTGAACACTTGAGTTGCAATGGCTCGAATGATAAAAACCGCACACCTACACAAAAACTTTCAAATCGAACAGACCCAACTTTCCCGTGCATGTTTTAAACCAATCAAAACAACTTAACCACCTAAAAATCTCAAACAGTGTAACTGTTTACAAACAAACCATATTCGATACTGTATAACTTTGATAAATACATCAATAATGCTGTTATATGTCCTGTTTTTCCTCTTGGGATATGAAAACCGGATGCGTTCATTTCGCGTTTTCGTCTTTAATTATTTACAAAGCGAAAATAAGAAAGCGAAAACGCGAAATAATTTCTGTTCACATTTTCGACTTTTCAGCTTTTCATTGACTTTCGAATCGAAAACCAAGGTGACACAATCATTTTATACAAAAAGTATGTTTTGTCTGACATCACAGTACACAGAAACAAAGAAGCACCTGGAACGACCCACCTTCGTTATATGTTTTTATCATTTTTACATATATATTATTTTCAGGCTTTACAAGATGCAGCTTCCGTGATAAAGTCTAAATATAATAAAACATTAGTAGAGGCCAGCGGTGGGATAACTGAAGACACTCTGGTTGATTATTTATTACCAGAGATAGACGTTGTGTCCCTGAGTCGCCTCACACAGGGATATGATACAGTAGACTTTTCCTTAAAGATACGGAAGGATGGGGTAGACCCTACGAATCAACCTGTTGAAGAATTGTTTAATAAAATATAAATCATCCAATTTACTAATTTGATTTCACAATGAAGCACAGGGACTTGCTCCCGGCCACTAAATTTGCCCCACTGAATTTGTTTTACTATCAATGTATTACCCACTAATTCGGTGGGGCAAGTTTAGTGGCCGGGAGCAAGTCCCGGTGCATGAAGCGAGATTCGAAATGCTTCCTATTGTCATTTTCATCTGGTTGTTTTATATACAGGTGAGAGCAGAGGAATATTTTCGTATCTATTTTATGATGAGTGGTTTATGAAATGTTTGAAGACACCAAAGGGGTAATCAGAAGTCTTAAATCGTAGGACAGACACAATAGTCAAAACACTACACAGAAATCAGAAGTCTTAAATCGTAGGACAGACACAATAGTCAAACGAAAAAGAATACTAACAATTATGTACAAAACACTACACAGAAAACTAAAGATGGAGCATCACGAACCTCGCTAAAAATGGGGTGAACTCGGGTGTGCCTGAAGGGTAAGCAGTTCCTGCTCTACATGTGGCACCCGTCGTGTTACTCTTGCTACAAACATGGTGATAAGTCATGAATGAGGAAAGGATTGGATTGTGATTAGCCCAAACGGAAAATATCAGTGGTCATTTGTGACACAGATATTGGTAACGGTTAACCAAGTCAAGGTGGCGACCGATAATAACAAAATTTGATTGCAATACTTAAAAAAGACTAGTTCCCAACTGACGAGATCGGGATTTGTAGAAATTAATTTTGTTTCTCCACTAATTACACTTCCCCAAGTATTCCCATTAACATCAATGCATGCATTTTAATGTCGTCCATTTTTTGTTTGGTTCTAGTCATTCGGTAAAGATATCGGCTCCTACGCTTAAGTAACAATGGTACAGAGATATAACAATAAAATTAAAACAACGACTGTTTATACATAACATACAAACATAAGTTTTAGTAGCTCTTATGAAGTGACAGAGTTTCTTCATTGATTTGAGATGATCGTTGGTTTTGTTGATATTAGTGGAATAATTGACCATCACTGTTTTCCTATCTTAAAGGGGCATTATCTGCCAAATCGTAAATTTTTGCTACCCGTAAAAACTATCAGATATGATTGATGCCTTAATAAAACGTGTTTCTGTAACTTATAAATGTTATGAAATGTACGCGCATCTGGGAAAAATCGTGCAGCTGCTCGTGTTTTGAGATCGATCAAGAGATGGACGCCATCTGATTAATTATCGACATTGTGTTTACGGAGTTTGTCGAATCGTCATTAAATCAGTACAACAATGCACTTAGTTCTTATTTTTTGTGAATATGCTTTCAGTCTGTGTTAATTACGGACAAAGAACCATGCAAGTTTGCAGTTAATAAGCGACAAAATACAAATTATTCATTTTTACCTGTCACTAGTAAGGTCAGTTGCATACGGAAAAAGCGAGGTCAAATTATTTGCTTGCAAGGAAATAACAAATCGATGGTAATTTTCGTTCTCAAAAGGCGAAAAGTGGTACGATAAGCTGTTTAATGTGAAATATTTACCTTTATTTCATCATTTTAAAGCTATTTACCAATTTCCAAAACATTTTTTTTTTGGTGAAAATCGTAGTTAATGTCCCTTTAAGCAATATAATTAAAATTAGATCTGTGAGCGACAAATAAAAAAAAGGTGAGCAAGTGAGTACATCTAATTTTAATTAGATTGACAAATTAAGGAGAGTGGTTGCAGAGGTTTACAATATTGGCGATAGGAAAACTAACATAATACATACTAAGCTAAGACATAGATGTAGTGGCCTTAATGCCGATTTATATAGAGTAAATTTGAAGAATGATCCACGTTGTGTATGTGGTCATTTATTTGAGGATGCTATTCATTTTTTTCTTGAATGTCCACTTATCAACACGATAGAACTTCTATGTTTAACTATTTTAATAACATTGTTCCCATCTCTATAGAATATATACTCTTTGGATGTAACGTAATTAGTGAAGAATTGAATACTTTATTGTTCAAATCAGTGCAAAAATTTATTCGACAAACTTGTAGATTTAATAATTATTATCCCCAACCGTGATATTATCTCAACACAATTTATTAGTTTTACCCCCCCCCCCCCCTTTTTTTCTGTTAAATATTAAAACAATATTTAATATGTATGCTTAGTTTGACATGATTTTGCTTAATTTACTAATTATAATTGATATAGCCTGTACATTTGCTGTCATTTGATTTGTTTTGTTTATGCTATTAATGTATTTGTATGGAGAGGGACTAGTAAGTTGTAAAAACTTGTTCCCAATCCAATTGTATATATATATTGACAATAAAATCATTATAAAGTATAAAGTAAAGAGGTTTAAGAGCCGGAATAACAAGCATTTGTAGTTCTTATGAAATTTTTGTTGGATCTTGGAACTGTTCCGAAAGTGTAGTGTTTTTTTTTTATTTCTTTTAATTTTTTATGAAGTGACATGGACTCTTGTTTTATTTGACATGAGCTCAAAAAAATAAAAATAAATAAAGCAGATCTCGCACCTGTTAAGAGTGGCGAATTATAATGATATAATTTCATTATGGGTGTGTCTTAATTGGTTGTTTACATGGTACACAACACACCAAACTCGCATGTTTAATTACCCCAAGGACATGCACAAACAATTGAATTAACTGACACTTAATTATAAAATTAATATTGTACCGCCAAATTATATACTAGACAGAAAGGATTAAAGAAAGATAATTCATTACCCATATGAAATCATGATAAGGTGGAACGTTGAGCAAAACTTTGATCTGTACAATGCACGTGGAAATATTGTCTTGGAGTATTTACATCGTGGTGCTGTGTTCCGTGTACTGTGAGGCAAATTCTTATCACAATATGACGTCACTGTATAGCATTATAACGAATACTGGAAATGCTAATATTAGACCAGTAATGGACCAATCAAAACCCATAGAGATCAGAATGGATTTTAATTTGTTAAGAATTCGTAATTTTGATGACATATCAGGCGAGTTGGGATTAACAGGATATTTCAAAATTCAATGGAAGGATGAAATTTTGTCATGGGATCCAAAAAAGTTTGGAAACATAACGAATTTATTGATACCTCACAAAGGTATTTGGAAGCCATTGTTTGTATCTGGAAATCCCCACAACGAGATTCAATTTCTTCACCATAATGACATGGAAGAAGAAACGTTCGTGCGACTTTATTACGACGGATTCGTCAGCTGGGATACAGGTTCTAACTTTGAGATTTCATGTTCAGTAGACGTATCTAGATATCCATTTGACGAACAGAAATGTATTTTGCCAATTGTTTCCTACAACTATTTACCGACAGAACTAACCATATTACCGTTGACTAGTGGTGTTAAATTTGACTTGTATATACCTCATAATATTTGGGACTTAAAAGACGTTTCCATGCAGCACTTTGATTGGCATAAACAATTTTTGTATTTTCATATCGCTATCAAACGACGAGCAACCTTTGCTCTATTGAATTTAATATTACCAATATTTACAATGGGAATATTGAATTTATTTGTGTTTTTACTACCCGCAGAATCCGGGGAACGTGTAGGTTACGCCATTACGGTACTGTTGTCAATTGCTGTATTTATGACGATCACGTCGGACAATCTGCCATCAAATTCATACCCCAGAATACCAACCATTACTTTTCTACTGTTCGCAGATTTAATGATAAGTGTACTTATCGTTGTCTCGGTAATCATCATACTGAGGTTTTATTTTAGAGAGGATCAGATTGAGGTACCGCGTTACTGGAAATTGTTTGCTAAGTTTTATAGATTTATATCGTGTGGATGTGGATGTAAAAGAAGAAACTCTAAATGTGAGGTTTATGAACACGATCATAATACCAAACCCATTGTCACATGGAAAGATGTGGGACATGCATTAGATTTTTGTCTGGGACTATTTTTTGTGTGTACGATTATCTTGGTAAATGTACTTTACTTTGTAGATGTGTATGAATTGCCACTGTTTTAGAGCTTTTTTTTTAGGTAGTAGGCGATATATCATTATTATTATTATTATTATACAATATTTATATAGCGCATTATATAACAATTACTCTAAGCGCTTCACATTATAAAACCATAAAAATTATATAAGACACCAATTGATATGAAGTAAAAGTTCAAACAAAACAAAAAATAAATATATATATATATATATATATATAAGCAGGCACAGATATACAAGACAGTATAAGAAATCATAAAATCCAAATTAAAAGCTTTAGAAAAGAGCACTACCGGTTAAAAATACTAAATACTCTTGAAAACTACTGAAAGAAACTAAAATCATATGCTTTAGAAAAAGAGCACTGTCAGTTAAAAAAAATCTAATATTCTGAAGACTACTAAAAATCTATAAGAAATTCTTAAAAGCAATTCTAAAAAAGTGAGTTTTAAGTTCTCTTTTAAAAACGTCCAAAGAAGTCACATTCCGCAATGACAAGGGTAAACTGTTCCAGAGCGTAGGCGCGGCTTTGTCAAAACGCCTCTCTCCGTAGCTTTTCGTTCTGACATCGTTTGGAGGATGTAAAAGCATACTGTTTTCCGACCTAAGGGCTCTGTTAGGTTTATACGGCGTTATCAGTTCTTGAAGATAGCTAGGAGCATTGCCATGCTGTGCTTTGTACACATATATAAGAAGTTTGTATTGGCAACGGTAATGAACGGGCAGCCAGTGTAGCGAGATAAGAACTGGCGTGATAGAGTCATATTTCCTTTTTCGGGTGATAAGACGTGCTGCAGTGTTTTGTACACGTTGTAGCTTACTAATGATCTTGTTGTTAGTACCGTACAATAATGCGTTGCCATAGTCTAGCCTTGATATTACAAGGGAGCTCACTAGTGTCCTACATGCATCAACTGAAATTAGCGATCGAATTCGACCAATGTTACGAATCTGCTGAAAACACGATCTTGTGATCGCACTGGCTTGCTGTTCCATACTGATGGTTTTATCAAAGTACATTCCTAGATTTTTCACACAAGACACATCGCTTAACACAGTTCCATCGAATTTCAATCGGAAATCGGAAAAATGCTTCACTTGATGTTTAGGTGCAAAGATAATCAATTCTGTTTTTTCTTGATTAAGCTTAAGCATATTGGCAGTCATCCAATCAGCAATGTCCGACAAACATCTTTCTAAACGTTCAGAAAGATCGGACCAATCTCCTTGCGGTTTTATGACTTGATAAACTTGCGTATCATCTGCGTACGAATGGTATGACATTCCATGGCGCCTGCAAATTTCACCGACTGGTTTTGCGAAAATACAATACAGTTTTGGTCCTAAAACCGAGCCCTGTGGTACACCAAAACGGAGTTTGATATCATCCGATTGTACTGATCCTATAGCAACACTTTGAGTCCTGTCCATGAGATACGATTTAAACCACAACAGAGCATCTTTGGTAACGCCAGTGGAATATTCCAAACGATTGAAAAGTATCTGATGGTCAATGGTATCAAACGCTGCCGATAAATCGAGCATGAGCAAGACGGCACAGCAGTTACTATCTAGTGCATAGGCGATATCGTGATGAACCCGTAAGAGAGCAGTTTCTGTGGAATGATATGCGCGGTAGGCTGACTGAACGTCGTCATGGAGAGAACTCACTGTTGATACGCCCCGATTACTCTTCACTCGTCACTGGTAGTAATCGAAGTATGATCAGATGTGGGTTAATACCGACGATAGGGTTGTATCAAAATAGCAAAATTCTATCCACACATTACTGGCATATGATATTCGGAGGAGGAAGCAGGTATTCTCGCGATTTTACTTCTAATTCAATGAAAAAATTTGAACTATATTTTTGTAGAAATCAAAATTGTTTCTTCTATACAAAAAGACATTTTATGAATGTAAATATTTAATAAATCGGTTTTTATTAAGCAACATAGCATTGTGATATAATAATAAATAATAATAATATTAAATGCTTCTTGTTTAATTACAGTTATTTTATTGTAAATACTTCTTCCCGAGGCAAGGTGTAATAATGACAATGTACCCCAGGGACTAGAGGATATGGGATCGGAAGAATGCCCAGGATCTATGTAGATTCTAGATTTAACATATGCAAATGACAAGCATTAAACAGGGTGGAAGATATGTGTGATCCTCGACATTAAGATTTTTATTCTATATTTTATAATTCATTCCCTATCTGTTAGCTCAAAGATCCCCCCCACACCCCCCCCTAAATAATAAAAGTGCGGTACATGATTACACGAGCTTCTGTTTTCTGTTATTAGCATTGTTATGATACACATTTATGTGCAGTACGCGGAGTAATCTTCATACATGTATGTGCAGTACGCGGAGTAATCTTCATGCATTTATGTGCAGTAGGCGGAGTAATCTTCCAGAGTATTTTTATCATATGGTTCGTACATGTAGAATGGACTTAATAACAGTTACATGTAGTATAAAAGAAAAAGAAAAGAGTTTTTATTTATAGAAGTTTGGGCGGTGACCACATCGACTATTTGGGTTAGGGTTATGGTGTTAAACGCCACTTTCAACAATATTTCAGTTATATCGTCAGGGCCGTAGCTACCGTTGAGGCAGTTGCCTCGTCTGATTTTTTGAGAGAATTTTTTTTTTAAAAGCTGTTCTCAAAGGATGAGATTCGAGTGGCAATAGGAAAACCCATCTTGCATTTACCGACTAAGTACTTTTACTAAGTATTTTAAAAATCAATCAGTTGTGTTGTTTAATCTACTATAGAAGCTTCGACGGGGGGTGCTTCGACTCCCTACACCATTGCTTCATTTGGGGCCCCAATACTCCTGCCTCCCCTGTTTAAACCCCTGGTTACGGTCCTGATCGTGTCGATCATTTTTATTGGCGGAGAAAATCGGAGTACCCAGAGAAAACCGCCGAGATGTCGCAAGTCACTGACAAACTTTATCACACAATGTTGTATCGAGTACACCTCGCCTGAGCGGGATTCAAACTCACAACGTTTTCATAGTTTTATCGATACTGTTTGTGTATACCTCTCAGTGGGTTTTTGTTTATTGTTGGACTGGTCAGGAGAAATGAATGCTGTATACAAATGTAGATATTTATATATAATAAAGAAGTGTCCACCGTGCCTAACTGAATCAAAAAAAGATTATATTTATTATATACCTATACAAAAGTGGATTCGTGTCAAAGATAGTTGCTTCGAGAAGATCAATCAAAGGTTTAGCACATACATTCTTTATGTTGGGTTGTGAATCAAAATCATAACTATACTTCCTGACTTCTAGCCAGTTCAAATATTATTTAATATTAAGGTGAGCGATACAAGACTCTTAAGTCATAATATGCGCATCACTTTGCGTCTGTCGTAATATTACCATAGCAAACATCAAAATCAGTATTATTATTTTATTTCTTTGCAATGGGTATATTTCATAAAAGATAATTGCAAAACAAAACATATTAAAATTCACAATAAATATAAAATTTATATACATTTGAAAATAAAAATATAATTTTACTTATTGCATTTCATAGAAAACATGTGTTACTCTATTTAAAATTAAATGCAAACAAACTTAAATTATTACTTTTCAAAGGGAGGTAATCATCTATTAAAATATTGATAAAAATTAATTGATCCAAATGCAAACGTGAATCAAAAAGTTAATTATTTGGACATTAGTACCATTTTCAAAGCCATAACCCTCATATCCATTCAGTAATATGTGACAGTATTCCAACTGTGTCAAATAACAGACATAATGATACAATAGTTATAAGGGGGGAGGGGCAGTGAATCAATGTCATGAATCCGTTTCATTTTGTCTTGAGCAGGTGCGGATTCAGGGGGGGGGGGGGGGGGGGGGGGGGGGCCGCACCCGGCGCGCGTCCCCCCTAAAATTGGTAAAAATATGATTTTTTTTGGCGTAAAATCGTGATTATTCACATGAAATACCCCAAAAATTTCGCGCGCCCCCCCTAAAATTGGAAAAATATGATTTTTTGGCGTAAAATCGTGATTTTTCACACGAAATACCCCCAAAATTTTCGCGCCTCCCTCTGCTCGGCGCAATTTTTTTAAGTGCGCCCCCCCCCCCCCCCTTAACTTGAAATTCTGGATCCGCCCCTGTTGAGCACATGTGTACATCATTTTAAACAGTAATGATTTGATTTATTGTGCTTAGCGCCACTTTCAGCAATAGTTCAGCTATTTGAACAGTACTTGACTTAATAATTCGTTTTTTTTTCTTCAAAATAATATTACAAGCGTACTTATTCCGTTTTTAACTTTAGTGGAATATAGTTAAATTTGAAATTATCTTGCATGGCAATGACTTCAAAAACAGAGGCTTAGCTGCGTGACTATAACTAAAATTATTTGTAACCATAGAACTACGGATTTCACCCATTTGTAAACTTGACGAATTCCGACTCTAACTGATTGGTTACTACTTTGCGTCCACTGATAATTTCAGCTATATTCAGGACGAGAGCTAGATACGATAACGTAACCCTCATTCCGCTTGTGCTCCAGTTTGGGTTACGAATCGGTCCCATTCAACGTATGGGAGCAAATTAAAATTTTCGTTCCGTGAATATTTCAACTTTCTTTTTGCATCTCTGGTCATAACTTATTATTCCCTACAATTTTTAAGTAATGGTGATACGAAATAAGTGTTACAATACCTGTTTCTACTTTCATGGGCGATTTCGTATTCGGAAATTGTTTCTTGTCTGCCATGGCACCTTACGTATACTCTCCTGATGGGCGGAGCCTATCCATATATGTATCTGAATGCCAAATATGAAAAACTTTTACTACGATGCTTTACTACGATTGATCCAAATAAGGATATCTCCAAAACGAGGCAAGTGCACGTGAAATAGCAACTTGTAAACAAAATGTCGGACAGAAAGAAGATTGCATGCATTCAAATTTTCAAATGGATAAAAGTCTATCATGGATTGATGCAGCGTTTACTTAACACCTCAAGGTTTACCTAAATATATTTATCTTTCACCCCCGTTAATTTTTCCAACCACTTACAACGGAATTAGGACAAAAAACCGCCCGGTGTGAATCACTCCGGGCGCTGCTCCCATACGTTGAACGGGACCGATTCGTAACCCTCACTGGGAGCAAAAGCGGAATGAGGGTTACGTTATCGTATCTAGACGAGAGCAAGTTCAATAATGCATAAAAATTATATAGAAAAGACTGCCACTGAAAATGCATGGAGAGTTGGGTATGTAGCAGTTACGTCAATGCTCTTACCTTTTTTTTTTTTTAGAAATCTAGAGGTCTTTAATAGCGTGCAAGGAGAAGTATTAAGTAGTAAGAACAAAGATTGGTTGGTACAGAATCAGTTTCCCTGTTAAAAATTCAATGAAGCGGACAACATCGTCATCTCATCGAAATTCAACTTGTTCATTGATGAAAAAAATGCCCATTTGGCGTCAATCTGATAAAACCCTTACTTCTCACAGGCTCACTGAACCGTGACATATCAATAAATGGGAGCAAATTTGATATGTGATTTTAATCAGATTGATTTAGAATAAATCAACAATAACTCTCTCACTGCCAGTAGAATTAACACTCCGTTAGGACTTGAGACATGGCAGCTGTGGAGTTGACGGTTTAGGTTTAGGTTTATTGTATTTAAAACGCTACTTTCAACAATATTTCAATTATATCGTGGCTGTCAGTTTTATTGGTGGAAGAAACCTGGCGGAGTACCCGGAGAATACCACCGTCCTGTCGTAAGTCACTGACAAACTATATCACATAATGTTGCAGGGGCGGATTCAGGGGGGGGGAGGGGCGCACCCGGCGCCCCCCCCCCCTAAAATTCGAAAAAATATGATTTTTTGGCGTAAAATCGTGATTTTTCACACGAAATACCCCAACAATTTTCGAGCCTCCCTCTGCTCGGCGCAATTTTTTTAAGTGCGCCCCCCCCCCCCTAACTTGAAATCCTGGATCCGCCCCTGTGTTGTATCGAGTATACCTCGCCTCGAACGCAAAACTTTAGTGGTGATAGGCACTGATTGCACAGGTAGCTGTAAATCCGATTACCATACGATTAAGACCACCAGGTTCCCTGTGAAAGATAAATACATATATATCAAGTAATAAACCTTTCAGATTTAACGATAAAATTTTGAACCATAATAAAAATTCCTTGCATTTTCAAGCTGAGGAAGGACATAAAGTAGGTTTCTAATATTAGGGCGACACGATTAATTGGTAAGAAAATAAAAACGTAGATATCAAATTTAGTGTTCATGACGATAATTGTGTTTTATGTCATCCAATATCTTTCTCATTTTGTCACAGTGTGCGTTTTGTTGGTATTGTGTCAACTCTCCAAATATAATATCATGATCAGAAAGTCCAGGTATTGTTTCTTCTCTGTTCAATATTTTTGGGTAATTTATGATAGTGAGATCACCGTATGTTTGATTTTCGTGATGGCCCATGCTTTGTGACTGTATTGATTGTATATGTGGCAGGTTTAAAAGCAAGTTATTGCTTGTGTTATACTTGTTTGTATGTATCCGACTAATAAAAAACTTTTAAAATGCGTCATAGACATATATTTAGTATCATATGTCTCTGAATAAATTTACCAACAGTCAAGACTACCCGGTATGGATTGAACTCTTTTAGATACTATGCTTCAAAAACTTCAGGAAAGAAACATCTTTCAATCAATTTAAGAGTTTAATAAACTCTTGGAATGACAGCTGATGCCACTGCAGCTTCTGCGCATGATTTTAAATTATGTTCATACTTATTTTGCTTTGCTCTTAAAAAATATATTTTTAGATATACTGAGATGCACTATGATCTGCTTTTAAAATTTATCATTTTTAAATGTTACTAGTTTCTACGTGTTTCATTTATATCCATGCTTTTTGTTTACTCACATCAATATATATGTGCTTTTAAATCATGCTGGTGCTACTGCTAAGTTTTAATTGCTTTCATATTTTAGTTTAGTTTTAAATTTCATGGAAAGATTTAAATATGACAGTGTTTTTTAACCAATATTGTGTGCATGTTTTGTTTTATTGTTTGTATATGCATATTCTTATGTCGGATTTAAAAGCTCACTAGAGCTTGTGTTATAATTTTTGATTCTTTGCGACTTTAAATAAAGCTTATTGTATTGTATTGTATTATATTGTATTGTATTGTATGTATTGAGGGAATAATTCACATTTTCCGGAATGATCCATCCGTCCTCCGTCACTGAATTAGTTTTTTGTTCTAGTCACGTGATATATTCAAAATGGCGCTTTGCTGTGCAAGTAAGATTCAAAGAAATTCAACGTTTTGCACTTCATTTTACTCTTTATTTTCGATTTTTTTTTGTATTTATGCACAGCATTAACGCATACAAATATCTGGGTTAATTTTCAACTCCCCTCTTTCTCCACAGGAATAGAAAATGCATACATTAGAGAAACATGCCGGCTATTCAATGTTTTCAGACTTTTCTTGGTTTGCGAAACTTGTAATAGCTGAAATCCTTAACCAATGACAACTTTCTTTTAATAATAAGAGAGAGAGAGTGGGTTCAAACTTGAAAACAGTAGATATAAAACTAACATAATGACAGGATCAGAAATTATTATAATCGGCGACTTTCATACGTAACAATAAAACTAAACGAATGCCATGCATTGGCATTGCCATTGGCATTGGATAAGATTAAGACTAAGAGTAGATACTTTTATAAGCATACTTCCAAGGAAATGTTCTGCTTTGTATCTCCAGTCTAATCTTATCACAGTCCTAAGAAAAGTATTCTGGAAATTCATGATCTGATGCCCATTATTTTTGCAGTCTGCAGATTTGATCTAGAAAATATGTCTATGGAATCTTGGCTCTTGCCTGCACTTGATCAAGGATTTATATAGTAGAAAGGATATGAATCTCACGATATTTAACATAGATTGTATGTAAGTATGTTGCGTGGTGAGAACAAGTGAGATTACCCATAGTGCAATTCGTTGATGATGCGTGTGTCTTGATTAATGGTGGAAATTTTTGATCGTTTCAACATTTTAAACTAGTATTTGTAAATATACAAAACCATAATTACAGGTATAAAGTGGAAATATTTGTCCTAAATACTAATCATTAATAAAGTATCGACTTTTTGTAGATGTATCCCCCATATTTCATCAATAATTGACATTAATCGATTTTCCTTTTGACCTTCATAATCCCGCCTATTATGGGCGGTCAGGACTCGAATTTAAATTTCAAACTCCTCTCCTCTCATCATACCGAATATTGAAGCAGAGCTACCATTTTTGTGATGATATAAATATTTTTCAATGAATAGAAAGAGTTTTATTGTTTACCATCATTTGTCAAAATGGTGGCGTTCTGTGTGGAAATGGGGGTGGCCTATTTAGAAATCAATAAACTTCCTTGTTTACATGAAATCGACATACCAAAGTGTATAAATGTGTATTCGATATATAGAACAAAACTTGGCGTGATTGGTTTCTTTCAATCTTTGTTTTATCATTTTTAATATGTTTTTAGATGAAACTACTGCACTTTTTTTTTTTTAATTTTACGTGTAAGAGGTGTGATACAGAAAAAAATCAAAAATCAAAATTCCATTGAGCCTATATCGGCAAATCCAAGAATTGTTTTGTATAGCTTAGTATATAGACGATGTATAGCACAAACTTTGGTGTAATTGGTTGATTTTCCTATGAATTCTCAAGGCATTTCAAAATTAATTTTTGCTCTGTTGCATAAAACCTCGCCGTGCGAGATAAATCGAGAAAATACGAGATTCGTATCCTTCTACTATATAAATCCTTGACTTGATCTGCCAAAATATGCACCAGGGGTCAGATATTAAATTTCCAGAATACCCTTCTTAGGGTTTGTTGCAAGACTGGACTGGAGATGCAGAGCAGAGAATTTCTTCTGAAGTCTAATCTCAACATAGTGTTCAGAGCTCTAGATAAACTGCGTATTTGCGTTTTTTACGCTATGAAAACGAGTAAAAACGCATGTATTATCAGATCAGAGTCAGAGTTGCAGATAACATTTTGGTCCTGCAAGTAAGAGAGTTTTTCCAGACCTATCAACTTTTTGCCAGACCTACTTTTTTTTTTTAGAGTTTTTTTAATATTTCACTTTCAATACAGTATGATTAAAGGGACAATCTTAAAGCCTTAAGGCTTAGCACAGTTAACGACTACTACGACGAGAATCAGATTAAGGATATTGCTAAAGGGGGATTAGTGACTGAGACCACATTCAATTTAAATAGCCCTGCAACATCAAATAATCAATACTTTATATTAGTAAGATTGTATTATGGCACAGGCTACGAATACGACGGGCAGAAGTTGTGACTAAATGATCAACCGGTTTCCGAACATGGACACCTATTTTATGGAAATTAATTACGTATTGCTAGCATCTAGAGGCTACGAATACGACGGATTTTTTTTTTCTTAAATATATTGTTTTTATACGTTTATTACTGTGATACTATAAAGTTTAAAGAAAAAAAATATACATAGATATTTTTTAATTTAAGAATTATCATATACAATTTTTTTTTTTTTTTTTAAAGATTGTTAGACCATATATGTATAAACCCAGCTAATACGTTTATGGTAAGACTCACTGAAGTTATACATTACAAAAAAGGTCTTACAAAAATATCACACCTTGAACTTTTTTCATTTCCTTCAGTAAAGCTTGCAGGTTAGCCTCATCAGCCCCTTGCTCGAGGATGCCATGTTATGGATGTCTTTTAGTATCACAACCTTCCCTGTAGCCTTTTGTATGTGGTATTGCGGTATCCTTTTGTTGGGCTTAAATTTCAAAACGCTTTAAATTTAATTTTTTTGTCCACTGTTGAGACGTCTTTGGGGAAGCAGGTGGTTGAAAGCTGCCTTTGAAACCTCATGGTTATGTTCATGGACGATGTTCGTTATTTCCAGAGTTTCACCATCTTTACAACGAACTCTTATAGACATAGGACACTTCATTTGGAATGTACTGAAACAACATTTTTACCTGGTGTAAGAATAAGGGAAGACAAGAGGGGTGCCCATAGGTTAACACAACTTTATTTTGCCAAAACAGTAAATAAATTTTCATAAAAACATATAACATAACTGAAAAATTGTCCAAAACACCTTAACAGAGAAGATCTTTTTTGAAAATAATTAGTGTTGGGAATTTTAGTGTGAGTTGTACTCTGAGAAGTACTCATACCAGTGAAATCTCATGAGCTTAATCGTGTATTCTAAGACTAGTTTTTTAATGCATCAGATTTTATTGGAATCAAAATAAACTACAAACAGAAAATTATATAAAAAATTCAAAAATTGTCATTTACTGAAATAAAAACAATAGAATAAAGAAAATCGAGAAATTTGGCCATGCAGCCATAACGGAAATGATCAAATTACAATTTACAACGATTACCGATAGGATACGAAATAAAATCCGGAATGGGAACTGGTTCCCGAAATTTAGCATAAACAGAAAGGAACAGAAATTTTTACCGATTTGTTTATGACTTTTGTCTTTATTAACAATAATCAAAGATCCTTCGCTTAGGGGTCTAAGAGGTAACCAGGACAGACGGAAATTTGATTTTTGACAGCCCCCAAGCAGTAAAAATGTTTGCCGGTCATTAGGTCTGACACAAAGACGTCATTTGCTGGACCCTCTAAAATTCTGCCCCCTAGGTCCGACAGGGCCGACGATTAGCTGCATCTCTGCAGAGTGTACACATTACGCATACATATTGCTGTGTAAGCAAACTTTCCAAATTCGGAGCGTACTTGTACAGTCGTGTACATAACTGTACAATACATTTTTGTTTTTGAGAAATTCCCCGTAATTATTTCCCTTTATACATTTCGAAGGAGAGAGCGTATACTTCCGAGGGGTACTGAATGCTTGCCTTTCTAAGCATCAATGTCAAAAGAGATCTGATTGGATGTTTACGATAAATCATCCAATCGCGGTCAATATTACAAATAAATGCGGTTTACGTAATAAGTAAGAACTAAAACGAAAGTAAATTTGGGAACACGTTGTTCGTTGAATATGAGCAAGAACATGAATTCTATACTTAAGTTCCTGACAGTTTCATCTGTGTTTAGTGATACTAGTATAGTTAAAGGAATCATTGATGACATTATCACCACGGCTGTGAAAACTGCCGAAGTCGACAAGCAAAAAACATTTGATTAAATCAAATTAAAAAGAGATATACATTTCACTTGAATCCTGCGTTTATTGAATAACACTTGTGTCAAACATAATTTTAAAAGTGTACATGTAAGCAATCTTTTCTGAAGTAGAGAGTACAACAGTGCAAAGGAAATATGCAAATACCCATCATTTTCAAAAGTAGGGGGTAATTACCATTTGGACTTGAAAATTATCTGGAGCTCTGGTGTTTGAATAAGAATAATGCCTGAAATTACAAATGAAATTTTCTGGATCACAAGTTGAATTTCGTGCCAAAATTAAGTAAAATAATAGCTCAGGAGGAAGAACAGGGACTTTTGGTATTAATAGATAATATTTACACTTTGTTCATGTTTGAGGTATGTGTATCAGTATATGATATGGTCATAATTTGTCTTTAAATTTCAGAGAAATAAATTTAATTTTGATTGTTTATTTTAGTTAGCAATGAAGTTCCAGAACAGCCAGTTATCTCCCCTGTTTCAGGGCACGTTTATGAGAGACGACTGATAGAAAAGTACATTAAAGAAAATGGTGCTGATCCTATGAATGGAGAAACCTTAGCTGTAGAAAATTTATTGGAAATAAAAGGTATAAAAAATAATTTACATTAAATTCAGAATGATATATCAGTGAAAGAAACCACCCCTCGCCAAAAGCGAGAAGAGAACAAATTTGACAAGTACGTTTGTGTAAGAACTCGACAATCCGGCGACCGAACATCGTGAGGCGAGTTCCGATTATTTTGCACTCGTCCCTGTCAACCAACTTGTCGAAGTAGTTTCTCAGTCAATGATCCCGTAAAAATTTTGAATCGACAATAAAAAATGTGAAGAAATCCTTCAAAATTGTTGATAGGACTAGCGGTGCAATGTTTCACGTCCGCCATATTGATTTCTCTTATTGATAGAAAACGCTAAAAGATGGCGTTCTATTCCAAACTGGGATAAAATAAAATTAATATATACCTCCCAACAGGCCTCTACATTAACATATTTTTCAACCTGTCCCTTCGGACAACTAACTTAAAAAAGTACTTGTCCGACTCAATCATTTAGTTGTCCGAGAATGATTATCCAGAGCTCCCACTACTTTCAAATTAGAGGGAGAAGTGACTTCTCTTTCAGAGAGCTCACAGGGAGAAGTGGGAGACAACAGAGAAAAGTGGAGAAACTTCTGGGAGTTGTCAATTGCGATTAATCGAAACATTGTTTCGCGACCCCTCTGATGTCACCCTGCCCAGATTTAGTAAATAGTTAAAGCTGCCTGAACTGATTTGTTCTGTTTTTTTTTTATTCATAACTACCTTAAGGACATATATTCAATGTCACATTTTTATTTCTGTCTACCTTGATTGGAGTCTTGTATACCAGTGATTTTTATATGTACCCCCCCCCCCCCCCCCCCCCCCCCCCCCCTTTTTGAAATATTACTGTGTTGTGATCCAATACCACACAATTTGTAATAATTCATATTTGTGTTATATAAATCCTTGTTTCTGGTAAAAAAAAATATACCTAGATACTATATATACCAGTATCTAGGTATATTTTTTTACCAGAAACAAGTGCCTGTGATATAAATAAAGCAAAGTATTTTATTTAAATTCACGGAGAAATAAAAATGTTAGTGGATCTTTTCAACCAGATCAGGAAAAAGCTTGTAATATTTGTCCAATTCAAAGGTTTCAATATTTCCCAAAAGCCTAAATCAAGTCCTCTATCGTATTTTGCACGAAAAACAAGTTTAAATTTGGCGCCAAATTGATATCCGATAATTTTTACGTGTCCGTTCTGGAGTGATTCTTGTTCTTATATTCACATATTGATGTTTCCGTTCCTTAAAGCGTTTCTGTCAATGTCCTTGAACTTCATCAAAGCATGGAGGAACGATAAATCAATAAAAGAGTTTTGACCTGGCGTTTCACTTTAGTTTTAATCAAAATAAATTATGGACAAATTGGAGATCAAACAGGGCTCTTTTATACAACAAACCCAGTATTTTATACCAGTGGAAATATATTTCTCCGTCGTACCAGCACGTTTGAGAATCTGATTTTTTCACTTGTCCCGTCGGACAACCGTAATACAAGATCTACTTGTCCGACGTCAGTTTTCACTGGTATCGGACAAACGTTAATGTCGAGGCCTGCCCAAAGTTCAATGCAAACGATTCAGATTATCTTAAATACGGATTCAGTAGAGTAAAACTTGATGATATCAAATAAAATTGAGTTTGGGTTCACTTTATATATGGTAAAACGGTAAATGTTAAAAAATCGTAATTTTCGAATTTGCAGATCATTGGCGAGTAGAAATATCTACCCACTGGACAAACTTGGCAAGTGCAATTTTAATTTGGGGAGTACAATTTTGAAGCAACTAGCCAAAATGGAGAGATAAGAGGAAAAAACGTTTCCCACACTATATTATTGATGATATTGAATATAATCAAAATAAAATTTATAATCTAAGGAAATGGTATACTTCTGGTGATCTTTTTATGAACTTAGAGAGACAGTGTTTGATATAAACATGATAAAGAACAGAAAAATGGATCAGGTGTAATGGGAAGTTGTTAAAAGTTGTTATTAATCATGTCTCATGATATTGAACTTTTAGTGTGTGAAACTAAATTTTGTGTTATAGACCAATCTCTATTTTACATAGACCTCACTGTAAATTATATACATAATTTAGAAAATTTGACACAGACCAGCGTGATTTTACATAGACATTGCCTATAGGTTTACTGTTAACTTTTTACATTAGTCAAACATGTTTCTTAATTTTTTTTTCTTTGCAGCAAACCCCCTGGTAAAACCACGTCCAGCATCTGCCACCAGTATCCCTGCCATATTAAAAGCTTTACAAGATGAATGGGTATGTATTATAATGTATGAACAGTGTGGGAAACCATTTTTTTCAAACACTCGCCAAAATGGCGAGTAGACTGAAACAAGTACTCGCCAAATTGAAATAGAGCTCGCCATGCTTGGTGAGTGACATTTTTTTTAAAACTCGCCAACAAATACACTGTACCAAACAAACAATACAGTAATATTCAATAATTTATTCTGCAGATTTTGACAAGTCATTAACTTGGTCAAGAAGGATCAACACTTTCTTAAGAGCTGCGTTGATCTCTTCTTCCTCAATTTCGTTGTCTTCGTCTTTTAAGTTTGAATGCGTGGTATAAAACATGTATGTCAAACCCGGTTCCGACACATATTTAACTTTATGTTTTCGCGTAGGTTTTCGCTACGAATTCGTTTGAAATATTTCAAAGCCAAATTATTTTATTTGCATTAATTTTAAAAGTCATCACATCTATTTGTAATGAAGCAATATTTCTTTTAAACGTGAAATCGACCTTGGCAAAATTATGTGGGGTCGGGATTGTATACTTAATTTTTCTGTTGACAGAAATGAAGTGTCGTGACTCATGGCGGAATGTTTTTTTATCGAGTACAATGATTAATAAAATGTTGGATAAATGACACAGTTAACAGAAAATTTAACTGTTTGGGAGCTATGATATTTTAAAGCTGTAACCAGTTATCGTGGCGAGCGTTTTCAAGTTCCTACTCGCCTTACAACTGTTACTCGCCAGACCGGCGAGTATAAAGTGGATCTTACTCGCCACCCGAAATTTCTACTCGCCTTTGGCGAGTTGGCGAGCGGTCGTTTCCCACACTGATGAATAACATTCTATATAGAAGTGGCAACAAGGGTTTTGATAATGAAATTATATTAGAATGAGGCCTAAATTAAAAAATTGTTTGTTTGCCATTCTCCGACTCAGATTATTTTGTGTGGGTAGGTAGGTAGGTATATTATTTTATTTTTCTGAACCAGACATACATTTTTTGTATGATTAAAATATTAAGTATACAGTATGAATATACATGTACATGTACTGAGCATGCATGAAGCTAAATAGACATCCGTGCATGTTTCTGTTTTAGATTTAGATACATGAACCTTGCACTTTTTGGGCTATATTGCATGTGTTATGTGTGTGAGCAAGAATATGGTATTTGAACTTTTGGTTTCTTTTGGTATCCAAATGGTTAAATACTAAAACTTAAATATTTCACACGTGGAATATGAGTATATCAACACTGTACAAGAGAAACAAGTGATATCAAGGAAAAAATATTTACCCATCTTTTTAAACATTTTCATCGTGACAGGAAACCAAATGTTTATCACAAGTTATGGTAATAAACATTTGGTTTCCTGTCATGATAAAAATGTATGAAATGGCACCATCTAAGAACATTTGGGTTTTTTCTTGGTTATTTAATGCATTTATATACCATTTTAAATATTAAAGTAGTATATATATTTTTTATTTTTTATCGCGACAGGATACCACAAGCACTGTATCGGAGTTGTAATATTATCATACAAAAATTGTATAAATGTTCCGAAAATCACACTTCCATTACACGTGGTTCACTTGTGACCGGAAGTTCAATTGGGTGGAAATTGTAAATCATACCAATTTATTTAATCTTTAAATTAACGTTTCTTTTTGGATGACATATAGCGCATAACGGAACAGGTGGATGATTGAATAAAAAAAACAGAAAATGAAAAGCTTAAATGTAAACATCCATGATTAATCTATTTAAACATCTCACGAGAGTTTATTTATGCTAATTGTTGTTATGGCGACTGCTACAAAAAGAAGATAACACAACTTAAAATAGCGTTACGAAATTGGAAACCAATGTAACACGCACTATATGACACCTGTAACAGAAATACTTACTCTGCTCAAAATTTTCTTCTCTCCATTCTTCATTATCAATGTTTGTCAATATTTTAACGGCTAGCTTACATTTTTGTATGTCACAGTTGTGTGAAAATCCAACTCTGTTATGCAGTTCGGAGACGAAAATAACGATAAGAAACGACGCATAAAAGTACGAAGATGGACATTAAAAATAATTTTTATTCATAAAATATTTACAATATATCAATGGCCACCATTCATCTAACACACCAACCAACCATTTGGCCATAGAATTACAACATATATCAAAGAAATATCCAATTTTATCAGTTTTCTATCGTTATCAGAAACGGTTCAAATACCATATTCTTGCTCATGTATCACTTGCTTTTTACACCTTTTTGACGTTCATATGTAAAATTAACGGCTTTTATCGACACGAATTATGGAAAGACTACAAGAATTCCGAATATACCGGAAACCGGAACTTTACAAAAACACGGAATGGACCGGAACGAAAATATCGGAAATAACAAAAAAATTATTTTAAAAACGTCAATGAAATCTTTTGAGTCGCGCAGATTTTTTTGGGTCGGTCGGCTGACTGCAAACAAACAATATTTTAATTTAGGCCTGATGTGTAAATGACCTTTATTGACTTCCACCGAAGTCAGTAATTCCAGTATTCAGTACAAATATATACCTTAACATTGCCCTAAAGACGTGGACAATTTCAGTTATTTCGGAAAAATAGTTTTGTTGTCACAGTTTGGCCAGATTGAAAATTTATTGAACATATTGTCTGAGGCAATGTTTGTCATTGAATATGGTAATAAAAAGTAGTACCTGGAGAAAACTATCGACAAACGTTATCACATAATGTTGTATCGAATACACCTCGCCTGAACGGGATTCAAACCCACAATGTTAGTGGTGGTAGGCACTGATTGCAGGGGTAGTTATAAATCCAACTACCATATAATCACGACGACTTTTTACACAATTTAAATGGTATTTGGTACCTCCTGATCTTAAAGAGTTTTATATAAGATATTCACGAAATTTGTTCAAATTTAATAAAAAGTACTGCTTTTAAATAGTGAAGTACTGGTACACTGGAAATATATTGAAAGCCCTGGATTACTAGGACTATGGACCCTATTGGTTCTAAATATCTAATAGGACTTAGGACTTTCATTTATTTTAAAATAAATGATTTTGGTGTTTAATGCCACTTTCAGCAGTATTTCAGCTATATCATGGCAACCAGTTTTAGTGGTGGAAGAAGCCGGAGTACCCGGAGAGAACCACCAACCATGGGCAAGTAACTAGTAAGCTTTTTCACTTGCGGCTGCGAATCGAGTGCACCCTTTTTTGTAATTTACAAAGCCGGTCGCGAACCCACGCTGTATTGGTGATAGGCTTGTATGAGATGTTAGGTAATCCAACTCATTGAGCCACCCGAGCCCTATTTTAAAATAATATTGTTTCAAGTTAAAATGTTTATTGCAGGATGCTCAAATGTTACATAGTTTTACACTACGCCAACAGCTTCAGACAGCAAGACAAGGTATACTATAAATAATAGTCTCTCAATGAATAAATATTACTTAGATTTACACTAGGGCACCTCAGGCACCCTAATTTTAATTAAATTAGCCTTATAGTGTTCTTTACAACAAGTCCTGGTATAAAGAACAATATACGACCAATTTAATTGATGTTCAGTGTATGTTTTTAGCTCACGTTGCCTTTGGCAATCACTTGGCATCCGTCGTCTGTCATCCGTTAACTTTTCACATTTTAATCTTCTCCTCTGAAACCCCTTAGCCAAATGAACTGAAACTTGGGAGGAAGCATCTATGGAAGATCCTCTATAAAGATTGCTAATTTCGTTCCGATCCATAAACAAACATCGCCGCCACAGGCAATTCTTGTTTGTGATTGGCCTATTTTTAAAAATCTTCTACTCTGAAACCACTGGACCAAATGAGCTGAAACTTGGTAGGGAGCATCTATGGAAGGTCCTCTATAAAGATTGCTCATTTCGTCCCGATCCATTAACAAACATGGCCACCACAGGCAATTCATGTTTATTATTGTATGCTTTCTAAAAAAAAATGTTTTTCTGTGGAAAGGGAGTTAACTCTAATTTAAATATAGATATTAGTAAAATACAGTTAGCTATGAATTGAATTACAGATAAATATGCCTCTAAAACCCCTCAGCCAAATGAACTGAAACTTGGTAGGAAGCATCTATGGAAGGCCCTCATTGCTTATTTCGTCCCGATCCGTTAACAAACATGGCCGCCATAGGCGACTCTTGTTTCTGATTGGCTTATTTTAAAAATTCTTCTCTTCTGTAACCGTTTGGCCAAAGGAACCGAAACTTGGTAGGAAGCATCTATGGAAGGTTCTCTATAAAGATTGCTCATTCCGTCCTGATCCATTAACAAACATGACCATCACAGGCGATTCTTGTTTCTGATTGGCTGATTTTAAAAATTCTTCTCCTCTGAAACTGTTTGGCCAAATGTACCGAAACTTGGTAGGAAGCATCTATGGAAAGTCCTCTGTTGCGATTGCTTATGTCATTCTGATCTGTTAACAAACATGGCCGCCACAGGCAATTCTTGTTTCTGATTGGCCTATTTTTAAAAATCTTCTCCTGTGAAACTGCTTGGCCAAATGTACCGAAACTTTGTAGGATGCATCTATGGGAGGTCCTCTATAACGATTACTCATTTCGTCCTGAACCATTAATAAACATGGCCACCACAGGCAATTCTTGTTTCTGATTGGTCGATTTCTAAAAATCTTCTCTGAAACCGCTTGGCCAAATGAACCGAAACTTGGTAGGATGCTTCTATGGAGGTCTTCTCTAAAGATTACTCATTTCGTCCCTATCAATTAACAAATATGGCTGCCACAGGCAAGTCTTGGTTCTTATTGGTCAATTTCTAAAACAGCTTTTCCTCTGAAGCCGCTTGGCCAAATGATATGAAACTTGGTAAGAAGCATCTATGGAAGATCCTCTATAGAGATTACTCATTTCGTTTTGATCCATTTGATCCATTCCTGTATTAGATTGGTCAATTTCTAAAAATCCTCTTATCTGAAACTGCTTTGCCTATATGAACCGATATTTGGTGTGAAGCACCTATGAAAGGTTCTGTATTAAATTTCCTCAAAGCAGAATGAAAGGTGTTTTTCTTTGGCGAAACACTTACATCTAACAGCATCCTGTATGGGGTCAATTCAAGGTTCATATTTTCAATGGACCAATCAGCGATGATCCTACTATATATGGAGGTAATAAGACGGAGTACACACCAAGAACTGTTGTTTGTTAGATCAGTATTGATCCTAAAATATCAGACTCTGTACGTTTCCAATTGTTTACTTTTAACATTAAAAGGAAATGATTGGAAATGTACTTCATCTTATATTGTAGGACTAGGTCAATATGTGAAACTGTCGTGCATATGATTGGACGTTCAATGATGAATGAAAGGTTATATGACATGACCTCAAACTGAATGTTGTTAGATATTAGTGTATCGCGGAAGAAGAAAAAAGATTTTAATATTATATTAGATAAGGCATACTATGAATAAGAATCCATTTTGATAAGATAACGTACTACATAGCTTTGAAAAAAATCTTTTCAGGAATTTTTTTCCTGAATAAAACATTACTCTTTAATATTAACGGCATACAGTCGCTCAGATTGATTTTTTGTTTATATTAAGCGTTGCCAATATTCGATGTTTTATACTAATTGCAGTTGAAATTTTTCATAATATCATACGTATTTAACCTGGAACAAAGGAAATATGTCGCTGTTTGATTTTTTATCTCCCGTAAAGAATTCAATGTTTACCAGCATTATATTCATATATTCATGAATATGATCATATGACCATTGATGACCTACACAGTGACCTCATTCGGTGAAGCGTTTGTGCATGTGCGAAATTACAGAACATTTTATTCGTATAAAACATCGAATATTGGCAACTTTTAATATAAACAAAAAAAATAAATCTGAGCGACTGTATGCCTTTAAGAAAAATTAAATTTTAATGTTTTGAAATCATGATTTACGTGCATTGTTTTTCTTATGGTTCAATAAAATCTGTTGAAACCAATGAATGAATCAAAAAGTTTTTTAGCATCAAATTTGTTTCCATTTAGATATATTTTTCTGAATCCAGTTTTATCTTCTCCTGTGCTTCGTAGCATTGATGTTGTAATGAAATTTGTTTCCCTGTAAAAAGTTTACTTTCAATTCATAAAAAGAACAGGTTGAGCTAAAAAATAATTATTTCCTACTTTATTATGCATTTTGATTTCTATGATTTTATATTCTACCAGTTTGTCAGTGACTTGTGGCAGGTCTGTGGTTTTCTCTGGTTTTCAACACCAATAAAACTGACTGCCACGATATAACTGAAATATTGTTGAAAGTGGTGTTAAACACCATAAACCATTAAAACCTATATTCTACCAAACTTAGCATGGTTGTATTACGTGTTTCATTATGATATTGGAATCTTGTGCTAAATTCATACACTTGAAGATGGACAACCATATTCTAAAATCCTATCTACATAATTTCAGAATTGTCCCATGCTTTATACCAGCACGATGCAGCTTGTCGTGTCATTGCTCGTCTAACCAAGGAAGTCACTGCTGCTAGAGAAGGTAATGTGTACTTTTATTGCATAGAAACAAAATTATCTTGTACTCATTCATTAAACTAGAAAGTCCATGCCTATTTATTTACAGATTGTAAGTTAAGGGGGATTATTCAGTCATTTCATACGTCCAGTAAAAATTAGTTCGGTCAAGTTAAGTGTATTTATTTACCAATAATTTTTTAGATTCATAGTGGAAATTTAAGACTTGTAAAACATGGTTCAGTCCTGTAAAGTGAACTTTTAGACTGAACCATTTTTCCCAAAAAAGCCTCTGGATTATATTGATTATATTTAACAATTTTTACTGAATAAAACTTTTAACAGTGATTACAAGTTCTACAACAGTATGTTAGACAATCAACGTTGTAATTTAATACTGTATTTGCTGTTTTTCAGCCTTGGCCACATTGAAACCTCAAGCTGGTATTACTGCAGGAAGTTATACAGCTCCAGCACCACAACCTGTATGTATAGTACAATAATAAGTTGAAGCCTACAAATATCTAAATTATGAAAAGAAAGTTTAAAAAAAAAAAATTCTCAGCTTTATTGAAAGGGGAGGTTAATATAGTCATTTAAATCATGTCCCTGCATCAATTGAAATGAAAAATAGTAGAAAAATGGTTGTATGTAGCAGAGATGAACGTTTTCCTCTGATGGTCAGATTTCTTCTTTTTGAGAAAAATATTTGGAAATAAAATGAAGGTATCTGAGTACTGAGTATAGTGTTTACTCTTTTTGCATTAGTGAGCATTTTTGTCTCTGATATAGGTATCAAAAAGTAATTAGCAATCTTGAAGATATTCATTTTTTAATTTCTCCATTTGACAGTGACATCGCTTTATAAAGAGGAAGATCCACCCTCTACCCACCTTCATACCCACATGTAATTGAAATATTTGCCACTATACGTAAACAAAATAAAAGACTGGTGGTCACAGAGGGAGGCATACAATTATTGAAGTTTATTACTTATAATTATTTGTCACTTCCTTGTTGTAATAGAAACCTGTCTAAATGAAACCTTGTTGTGTTGAGGATAGATAGTCATTCGTTTTATACAGGTTAAATTAAAGATTTACTACATTGGTACTTTATTTTAAGTTGAGTTTATACAGTATTTCGATTTATTCAGGGATTGGTTTAGACAGGGTTTCTGTTTTATTCAGGGTTTGGTTTAGACAGGGTTTCTGTTTTATTCAGGATTTGGTTTAGACAGGGTTTCTGTTTTATTCAGGGATTGGTTTAGACAGGGTTTCTGTTTTATTCAGGGTTTGGTTTAGACAGAGTTTCTGTTTTATTCAGGGATTGGTTTAGACAGGGTTTCTGTTTTATTCAGGGTTCGGTTTAGACAGGGTTTCTGTTTTATTCAGGGTTTGGTTTAGACAGGGTTTCTGTTTTATTCAGGGTTTGGTTTCGACAGGTTTCTGTTTTTTCTGGGTTTGGTTTAGAAAGGTTTCTGTTTTTTCTGGGTGTGGTTTAGAAAGGTTTCTGTTTTGTTGAGGGACAAAAGATAAAGTTTGAATTCTAATCTTATGATTTTGTTTTGTCCTTGTAGACCATTGGAGCTGAAGCTGGACCAGAGGCTGCAGAACCAATGGAGGAGGCAGGCATGAGTGATGAAGTTTTACAAAAGGTATAGTCATATAAAACATTGTAAGATATATATAAGATATTTTATATTGAGTACAAAATTAGGTCTATTTTTATAGAAGTAGCACCAAACTGAATTATAAATATTGTGTAGACTATGTTAGTAAAATGATATCATAAAGACCAAATAAAATAATACATTACATTTTGTTTGGACATTTAACTATTTATGGTATGTAACCTATCTTTTGGTTGGATGAACAGCTTGAGATATAGTTATGGTATGTAACCCAGCTTTTGATTGGATGAACAGTCTGGGATATCAGAATATGCTCATGTTTACAAAAGGGTATATTCAATCAAGATGGCTGATGATAAAAAGTTTTTATTTTACACAAGAAGAATTATTTATGATATAAATCACATATTTTAAATAATTCAGGGATGCAAATCTAAAGTTGTGAACATTTCTGTTACAGTTACAAGACAAAGCAACATTACTTACAGCAGAAAGAAAAAAGGTAAATTATATTATTGAGTATATTCTATTTAACTCCCTCCAAGGTAGACCGTTTCCAAGTGGATCTCTTTGGGGCCATCATGGTCGTGATCGTATGGTAGTTGGATTTACAACTACCTGTGCAATCAGTGCCTATCACTGATAAAGTTGTGAGTTCGAATCCTGTTCATAGCAAGGTGTACTCAATACAACGTTATGTGACAAAGTTTGTCGGTGATTTGTGACAGGTTGGTGGTTTTCTCCTGGTCCTCCGGTTTCCTACACCAATAAAACTGACTGCCACGATATAACTTAAATATTGTTGAAAGTGGCGGTAAACAGCATAAACCACCAGCCACCACCACAGAGTGAAAATTTAATATCTTTTTCCTTCTATTCTGATGATTCACATGATAATTTTCCTGCCCATTTGTTATTGTATTGAAAAGAAATCAGATGTCTTTGAATATGAATTTCTCTATTGAAAAATACGATTGAAAACTTGTTTATTGGCTTGTTTCTTTTACAGAGAGGCAAAACTGTGCCCGAAGGTTTAGCCACAGTAGAAGACATTAAAACCTACAGACAGCTAGCTTCACATACAGTATGTAAATTAGATAGATATACATGCATTGATTGCTTCCACCATTTTCAGGTTTTTTTTTTGCTATGATGCAGGGTTCGAAATTACTGTAGATCTGATAGCCCGAGGCTAGAAGAATTGCGCTCGGTCTAGGCCAAATTGTTTTATCGTAGACCGTGTGTCTCTGTGATTTACGACTCAATTTCCGGAAATTGTGTTCCGCGCGGACATCGTTTTCTATCTTTATGTAAAATCCTTGGTCATGTCAGCACTTGAAATAAACTACTCTTTTCTCTTCTATATGTAAGAACTTATATGACTATGATCACGAGTTCAAGGTTACTTTTTCAATAAAAAAATATGTGGAAATTCTTATTGCGAGTTTCAAAACCGGAGTCTAAATGGAAAGTTGACACCCGTGAAAGTAACAAGGCATACAATGCCACAAAAAGGAAGAGAACATTTCAACCTCACTGGCTTCAAAAACAAAATTATTTAAATATTTGCCTTTTATTAACATTTTTCAATCTTTGAAACCAAAAAAATACACTTTTTTGACACAATATTTGCACATCTCATACATTCAAAACATACTCAGAATGCAGGATTTTGCATGTAATTACAGTCAAACTTTGGTGCCTCGAACTTGGATGAGTCGAATACCATGGATGGCTTGAACTGATTTGAAAGTCCCGTCAATTTTCCTTATATTTCTAAGTAAAAAAAACCTTTTGCTCGAACACCGATACCTCGAACAGTCGAACTCAATAAATGGTCCTGTCAAAAATAAAATCACGAGTTTTACCATGCCAAACTCAAACATCGCAATTTAACTGACGGATGTATGTTACGGTTGAATGTGCTTACTGCAAGGTGTGATAAATGTCAGATTACCAACAGATAATTGTTTGCTTAACAATTACAGGTAGAGGGATAAACTTGTCATCATTTGTGTTAATTAGTCATTAAATTCAGCTGTTGTTTGATTGCTTACAATTAATTACGGTTAATAAAGAACGATTATTGAACACGAGTCTAGTGTCGCTGATTGTACCAAGCCGTGCCTACACTCAACAATAATTAAAACAATCAAATGTTTACAATCGTAATAAAGTTTATTAAAACAATATTTAAAATTGTTATTACATGAATTATTATTATAGAGTTTTTTAATTTTTAATTTTTTTTTTATAGTTGCTGGGATCGAATAATATCAAACTGCATGCTCTCAAGGTTCATCTAAATACCCAAAAAATAGAAATGTACTCGCACTGAAATTCCGATTAACCTGAGTTTTTATGTGTATATTAAGAAAAAATCTTAAATCTTAATACCAAAAGAAACAAATATAATTGCTTCGAATTCAATTTAAAGAAAAAGAAAATGGCTAAAATTAGAAAATTGGCCATTAAAAATATATATCGGAATTATCAAGCATTATACCGATATCGATCCAAGTGTTAATACCTGACCTCGTATTTCCTGTTTATAAAATAGATCGCAAACAAAGTGAAAAAACATTTCTAAGGAACGTTTGAAGATACCGTAGTCTTTGAAAACTTTCTAAAAGGATTAAATATTTTTTATGAGAAAGGCCCACTTTACTGTGCATCAGTTATCATAGCGTAATGAAACTGTCCCGGGTCAGAACCAGATTTTTTTTTCTCTAAAATTACAGGACCTCAGTGGCTCAAACTTCCGATAGCTCGAACAGATTTTGACAGTCCCTTCGAGTTCGAGCCAGTGAAGTTCTACTGTATTAACAATTTTCTTGGGGAGGGCATGCTCCCAAACCCCCTTGCAGATTCGGGTCGCCTCGCAACCCTCATTGCAAATACAGGTCTAGACATTTTCCTTCAGGGTTAGAATAGATTAAATCAGTCTAGCCCTGCAGTCTAGACATCAATTCCCATTAAATTCTATCCCTGATGTCATGGTGACAAATATACAAATTTGTTTAGAAAAAAGAGCCAGAAACTTGATGAATTAAATTATAAGAGAAAAATTGATTCACCAAAACAGAAATGTCTTTTTTGTGTATTTCCTGGCTTTTTACAGACACAAATTGAAAAAGTGTATGGGTTAGGGGAGAGGGCAGTCAAACTATGAAAAAATGAGAGAAAAAAATGATTAGCTGTGGGAACTCATTGATCACTATTTAAAGTTAATAACAAAAGTTTATGCTTCTACCTGACTGACATTTTATGTTTTTATAAAGGTCAAAAGGTCAAATATATTGAGGTTAAAAATATATCAACAATTCACACAAGTGATTAAAATTTCTAATTCATCTAAAAATAAAAATTTAATTATTACTTGAATGTAAACAGATGATTATTAATATCTTAAAATAGATGTGGATCAATTATAAAAAAGTGCAATGTATGTAATTCACAAAAATTCTAACAAACATTTTGCTATTAATAATCAATAATTGCATGGCTGTCACTTTGGGAAGTATAAATAAGCCTATTAAGGTAGAATTTATTAATTTGATTTTAGATAACAGAGTTACATTGTAAATTTTACATTAAAATGTATGACACACAAGATATATGGTTATAATTGTAGGGTTTACACAGTGCTAGTGTACCAGGTATATTGTCACTAGATATATGTTTGAAAGATACAGCTAAAATTGTAACAGGTAGGCTATTGTTTAACACTGACTGTTTTGTATTATCTTGACTATAGGTCCAGATGGTATTGTCTTATAAATAGGATTTTAATAGTAATTTGCAGTTTGAATAGTTTCAATTTGCAGTTGACAAAATATTGTACATAAAAAATCTTGAATTCTGTTCTCCAAATCATTAATATAGAGAATATCTTACTACTCTAATTAAAACTATTTAAATCTTGAATTTGTGTTTAAGTTTTATACATGTTAATATTGACATTTTCTTTTAACTATTAATTTGTTAGTGAAGACATTACTTTAGTATGGTGTATGACAACAAAACATTATTTTTCCAAAGTTCAGGTACCATCTCAAAAGTTTGCTGATTGTCTCTGAATGTCTTTTATTTCAAACAATTTAAAAGTAACCTAGAAATAATATCACAGTAGAGAGTTAGTGTATGGATAAATATTTTTACTAGTCTTATTTAATTTAATTTAATTATATATATATATATATGGGAATTTTTTAGATGAACTTATAACATTTTAAAATGTCTAATTCCAGGGGGTAATGATAAGAATGCAGTCGTATTTAACAAAGATACAGAACAAGTGATGGCCATTCTGAAAGGTCATTCTAAAAAGGTCACCAGTGTTATATATCATCCTGATGAGGTAAATACATATACTGTTAAAGAAAATTAAGTTTGCAGTTCCACAGTTATCTTGGGCTTATCATAAAAGAAAACAAAATCAAAATATGAAGAATTTGTGTTTATATTTGTCAATTTGGTGCTGTCCCCATAAATGTAAACAAAACATAATTCTGCTTTAAATTCTTGAATAAGAACGTAGATATCAAATTTAGTGCATACAATGAATTTCTGGAATAATCTTCACCAATTACGCTCACTGTCTAAAGATTGAATAAGTAATTTAAAAGTCTAGGAACATGAAACAAGATAAGTCAAAACGACTGTTGTAGTTTTATCATGTACATTTTAACAAGGAAGAATGTGGATGTAAAATCTAGAGTTGAAAAAAACCCAGACAGGAGACACACATCTTTCTCTAAAAGACAGATGAATGTCTAACACAGAAATCACTGTAACTTAATCAAAATTGAGAGATACTATTTACATGCACAAAATAACTTACATTTTTCATCAATATTTATTTAGTATTTACATAATCCTTAATAGTACTTGATGCCTTAAACCTATTGTTGTGATTCTGTGGTGGTGGGATTTACAATACCTATGCAATCAGTGCATATCACCACTAACGTTGGGAGTTCAAATCCTGTTTAGGCGAGGTGTACTCGTACAACATTATGTGATAAAGTTTGTCAGTGACTTACGACAGATCGGTAGTTTTCTCTGAGTACTCCGGTTTCCTCTACCAAGAAAATTGACGACCACAATATAACTGAAATATTGTTGAAAGTGGCGTTAAGCATAACTCCTAAACCTATTAGATGGGTAGATATAAATAGTTTATTTCTCTGTTTGTAGGAGTTAGTTTTTACAGCTTCACCAGATTGTACAATCAGAGTGTGGGGAGTACAGACAGCTCAGTGTGCACAGATTATCAGAGCACACGATGCTCCTGTCACAGGGATTAGTTTACATGCTACAGGAGATTACCTTCTTAGTTCATCAACAGATACGGTAAGATTGAAGTTTTATTTTGATCACTAATGAAAATTCAGCATATCTTAACTACCTTATAGTAACCATGGTTACAACTGGTTCTTTTTTAAATAATAGCACATTGATAATGGTACCAACTGTATGAGGGGCTGTCGTGATCGTATTGTAGTTGGATTTACAACTACCTGTGTAATCAGTGTCTATCACCACAAGAGTTGTGAGTTCGAACCCTGTTCATGGCGAGGTGTACAGTGGTTTTCTCCAGATCCTCCGGTTTCCTGCACCAATAAAGCTGACCGCCATGATATAGCTGAAATATTGTTGAAAGTGGCATTAACACCCCAAACCTACTGTATGATATAACTGTATCCATTGTTGTTGTCATAGGAGGAGGACCAGTAGTTATAACCCCTTGAGAAAAGATCCATAGTATTTTCGTTAGTCAATTTTAGCATGGTAGAGCAGCATGACCTTCCCAGCATCGTTCTGCTCTCGCAATAGAGATGTATATGCCATTGTCCAAACAGAGAAATTATAACATTATTTCACCTTGAAAGTACTTCTATTATTATTTAAGCAGTAGAATCCATATAAATAAGTACTTTTAACATTGATGATATCTGAGAATTGAAAAAAAAATACCCCCCAGATCTTCATTAATGTTGCCCCCTGAATTAGTGAAATGACATCTAAATTCCCTCCAATTGAACAAATACCATGCCTTACTGAATATCTGGGGGGAAAACTATTCCCAGGGTGTCAAGTGATCCTATTTTCCTATATTTTGAAGGTTTTGCTATATTTCCTATATTTGTCTAAAAATTCCTATATTTCATCCCAAAATCCTATATTTTTCCAAAACTAGGAGAAAAAAAAGTTGAATTTTTTATTTAAAACGGAAATTTCATATAAACATGACAAATAGAGGCTATGCAAGATATTAATGCTAATACTTCTATTGTTTTTTTAGCTGATCTTGTATAGCAACAAATGCATTCATGTGACTTTTTTATAGTTTAAATTTTTTAGGGTTTAAATTGACATGATTGTGTATTTATTTAAGTATTGTACATTTGTAGTCTTTTGTGGTATATGTCTATTTTTATAGTGGTCTGCTACTCAGTACTGGTTCCTTGGTTTAGGATAATACAATTATGAATACAATGTTTAATGATCTATAACATAAAAAAATACCAAGTGAACTCTCTGGGCTTTTGGACAAGCCCAGTTTATTACTACATGTATCTTTTGAAAGAGTCACTGAAAAAATGTAAACTGTAAATCTTGCTACAGAGCATTTGTTCCAACAAACTTTGTAAAGTTGAATAGGTACCATTTTCTTCACAAAAATATTATATATAATTTAGAAGTCATGATTTCGAAGACATTATATCAAAATTTGTCCTTTAAAGTGTTGAAGGAGTTGTCATGTTCTTGTAATGTTCAATCCTTTGATAAAGACAAATGTTAATTTAGGGTAGTTGGATTTACCTGTGCAATCAGTGCATATCACCACTAAAGTTGTGAGTTTGAACCCCGCTGATGGCGAGGTTTGCTCGATACAACATTATATGTGGTAAAGTTTGTCAGTGACTTGTGACAGGTCGGCGGTTTTCTCCGGATACTCTGGTTTCCTCCACCGATAAAACTGACTGCCGTGATATAACTGAATTATTGTTGAAAGTGGTGTTAAACACCTTAATCCTAACCCAAATGTTGATATATTTTTTTCACTGTGATTATAAAATTAGTTTGTGATCTTTACTAATAAATATCATTATGAGAAATCCAACATTTTTTCCACTATTTTGTTTTCTTCATTTGTCAGTAGAAAGGAGGTGGGGAATGGCTACAGGGGAGGCAGAGGCCATGTATTTTTGGTAAATTAGATCTTAAATTTATCCTATATTTTCATCCAAAAAAAAACTATATTCCTATATAATTTTTTGTCAGAAATGACTTGACACCCTGTTATACCCTATATTATTTTAGTAGAATGCTCTAAAATCAAAAGTATTGCCATGATTGTAGCTAAAAATAGTCATTAAATTTTTCTTGTCTTTAAAACATTGAATATTGAAACTGATTCAAAATTGTTTTAGAAAGCATTTTCATCTTCAGACTAATATTCTTTAGTGGTAAGTTTATTAAATGGTACATAATGATACATAACATAAAAAGTGTTGACTTGTATTTACAAATATAACATACAAGAGTCAACACCACTAATTTGTTAATTTTAGGCATCTTTATCTTTAATACATTGTTTATAATGCTAAAATAATTCTAAGCAAAATCAAATTTCTTCAGTATATGTAATTTTTATAGAAAAAAGAAAAAGAAAAAAAAGGACTGATAAAGCATTGTTTTTTGAATTCACTGAACTTGAAAGCATGGTTACCCATTCAGGTTTCTTTTGAAAAAAAATAATAGAAATTGTACTGCTTTTTTTCTAAATTGATTAAAAAAGATAATTTTCACATTGATATATCTAAGGTATGCTGTTTATAACTATCTTCACATGTTATTCTTTTACTTACAGCATTGGGCATTCTCTGATTTAAGGACTGGTCGTGTGTTAACAAAGGTCAATGATCCCCAATCACAGCATGGTAGGTCATGAAATAGACTATTGTAGACACAAAGGTTTGGTTTTGGTTTTATGGAGTTTAACGCCACATTCAAAAATATTTCAGTTATGTCGTGGGGATTAGACACAGAGAAACTACACTTATGTTATATACCATTATTTATAAAAAAAAAAAAAAAATGTGAAGGAATTTTCTGGATAACTAAGAATCTTGCGACAAAATGTATTTACAAAACATTAATCTAATTACATGGTACATCTAAAGACTCTATCACTCAAATCTGGTGTGAATACTGACAAAAGACATTCAACTAAACATGGCTCATATGATCTGTCACACACAGACATCTGTTCATACATGTATATTAATTTATTATTTCTATTTTTATTTTAGTCTTTGAATATGACCTACATTCTACTTTACATTTTAAAAAGTTTTTACATATGACCTATATTCTACTTTACATTTTAATTTTTTTTTTTACATATGACCTACATTCTACTTTACATTTTTAAATTATTTTCCATATGACCTACATTCTACTTTATATTTTTAAAGTATTTACATATGACCTACATTCTACTTTACATGTTTAAAGTAATTATATATGACCTATGTTCTACCTTTATATATTTTCTCATTTTTACATTTTTTTCCAGCTTTAACATGTGCTCAGTTCCATCCTGACGGTTTGATTTTTGGAACTGGTACAGAAGACTCCATGATTAAAATCTGGGATCTGAAAGAACGAGCAAATGTTGCCAACTTTCCTGGACATCAAGGACCTATTACTAGCATAGCATTCTCTGAAAACGGTCAGTTCTTTGTAGATCACATATACATATTTTAAGGATTGCATATGTATGAAGATTTTATTTGATAATATTTAAGTGCCTGAAGGAAGCCAGGAAAGTGAGCAGTCATGTATATGTGTGTCAGGGTATTGATTTTTCCTATGTTTCTATGTTTTGCGATTTGATTTTAGAACGTTCAAACAGTGTGGTATTTTATTTGCTAGTACATGCATACAACATTTTTGAATTCAAATTTTAGCAGTATGAAAACCAATGTCGTGTTGCAAAACTGTAAGTGTGCTTGATGAGTTACTGAGCTACAAAACTTGATTGTCAAAGATAAACAGTATAAATGTTCTGCTTGAATAACCTTGTATTGATTAAAGTATATGCTAATTCTTAAAGGACAGTAATTAATCAGTTTTCAGCATCTATTGATTCTGTCTTGTTATATCATACTCTGCAGCCAGAATGCTTTATAGATTATTTGTTATTAACAGGTTACTATTTGGCCACATCTGCTGAAGATTCTGTTGTCAAACTTTGGGATTTGAGAAAACTGAAGAATTTTAAGACATTGACTCTGGATGACAAGTATGAGGTGAGTTAAATTAGTTAAAATAATGAAAGTACACATATATACCACGATAAACACAAGTCCAAGTCATTTTGTTGCATTTACACCATTTCAGTATTGGCTAAAATGGTTTGTTTTCTTTAATGATAACTTGTACAATAATGACTAATTTGGACACCCTCCACCCCACCCTACACAACCACACACACCCAATAAAAGAATACATCACATCAATTGAAAAGCTATTTCAAGATACATTGTCATTACTACCAGATTAATCGTTTTATGATATTTTTACCTTAAAAAAAGAATTGATTTCTATTTTTGCATCTTTGGTGCCCTTTTCAATTTTTAGCCAGTCTTATACTTTAAAAAAAGTTCATGTTTTTGTATTTATTAAAGAAATGATGAAATATTTCATTGATATTACAGGTGAGATCATTGTGTTTTGATCAAAGTGGAACTTACCTGGCAGTAGCTGGTTCAGATATCAGGTAACATAATAAGTATTTTGTATTGTGTGATTGTGTAAATAATTCCATTATGTTGTTCATTTCATTTAAAAAGCACGGCTGTCATGGTCATGATCATATGGTAGTTGGATTTAAAAAAACTACTTATGCAATCAGTCCCTATCACCACAAACGTTGTGAGTTGGTGTCCAGCACAGGCGAGGTGTGCTTAATATAACATTATGTGATCAAGTTTGTCAGTGACTTGCGACAGGTCGGTGGTTTTCTCCGGGTACTCCGGTTTTCTCCACCAATAATCCTGACGGCCACGATATTACTGAAATATTGTTGAAAGTGGCGTTAAAGACCATAAACCATTTAAAAAGCCCCATATGATTGGTCAAAATGTTGACATAAGACTTTGAAATTGAACTTCATCCGTCAATGAAGTACTCAATTCCAGGAACTATTATCGAATATTATGAAAACTAATAACTATACACAATAACAACAGCTGAAAATGTAGAACATTAAAAGAAATAATAATAATTTCAACTGTATTTAATAAATGTAAACATTTAATTATAAGCATTGAATGCAATTTTTGTAGTTTTATAGGATTGTACTGCACTTCATATAAAATATACTTTTAGTAAAAGCTTTCACAAACCAATAAAACTACTCTGTGTGATTTCTTGTTGTACAGTTGTCTCCCCTCTTATAAGATCCCTCTTACCAAAGTTCACCCCTCTTATCAGGTCAGATGCCATGGAGACAGTAAAATACTCCTGTCCTTCTCCAGAGATGTCACACTTCTTATGAGTTATGAGGCCATTTTTTCATTGGAGAAAGGGAAGTCTTATAAGGGGAGACTACTGTATCTAATTAATAAATTATAATGTAAAAAACTGAAAAAACTACCAAGAGTTAAAATATAGATTGTCTTATTTTATTGGAATTATATGCCTGTTTTTCAGAGTGTATTTGTGTAAGCAGTGGCAAGAGTTGTGTGTATTTAACGACCACACAGCAATGGCGACTGGTGTCAGATTTGGTCACAACTCTACGTTTGTATCCTCCGTCAGTATGGATAGATCTGTCAAATTTTTTGGAACAAGCTAAAACCTGGAACTCATCATGGTCATTGAACATTTCATACATTATTTTTGTTTAAAACAATATTTTATTGTGTAATACAGTGATTACATGTGTTTTTTACTGAGTACGGATTAAAAAAAATTGAATCAAGTTATTGCTTTAGGATCTAGATGTATAGTTGTTGGAATAAATTTTCAAGACTATTGTCCAATTTCCTTAGTTGTCATTACTTCAGAGTTTGTTAGACTTTATTTTCAATAGCATTTACCTGGTGGATGTTAAGTTTGTCAGTGGGTAGACCATATAACTGTCCATCCTTTCTAGGAGATATCCCTGGCCACCGAAGTGTTTGGTTAGTTAGACATTTTGTATAGATGTTTTTTAAAACAGTTAATGCAATTTGTCGTAAAAACAATTATATATTTATCACTTGATTAAATATAAAAGTATGAAGTTTAGGTAAAACTATATTTATAAGTAAGATAGTCTTTTTTTCTCTGTAGAAAATACATTAGTTGTGTTTAAAATAAATTGAAAATTTCTACCAACACTGAAAAGGTAAAGAATTTTCTAAAAGCTGGAGAAAACTGAAAAGTTGGATTTTGAATTCCTTGTAGCATATTGGGAGAATTTGCCTCTTTCCCAAAAGATTGGGATATTTATTTTACCATATTAGAAGATTTTAGCCTCCCTCCCATAAGATTGGGATATTTCTTTCAGTATGTTGGGAAATCGAACACTCCCTCCCATAAGATTGGGAATTGATTATTTAGCTACTCACATGATATGGACATATTTAGATTTCTATGTGTATCTATTTGACATTATTTTGATGTCACTGACGTCCCCATAGCAAATCTACGAACATGTTATAATTGATTTGTTTTGCTTGATATTTCTCATTGTATCTGGCATCTCAAGCTATGCCTTCGATTCGATTTTAGAGAAATTCATGTTCACAAACGGAATCAACATTAGTAAATACATGTATATATCATTGATTGTGATTGAAACAAAATTGTCTTGCAGAATAACTATCCAAGTATACAGTTGAAATATATTTTCAAAAAGTTATAGTTTATAACAAATACAGAATTTTATTGTATTACTGGATAGGTGGTAAAATTCATGTTTATTAAAAAAAAAACACCTACAGCAAACATCTAAATAACATTAGACTATGTAAAACCACCGTCAAACAAAGGCACTGTTAAACGGGAGAAAATGATATTTGTGATAACTCTAGTTCATGTTCATTCATGTCATTGGTATAGGAATCATCAAGGGAAACAACAACATTTTTATCATAGACAACAAATAAATTTACATTGTACAGTGGTGGATCAAAAGTCTTCCTTCACTAAAATATTTTCTGTGTATTTTATATATATAACTAATAACTACTTATTTTAAAAGAAAAATTCTCCTGAAGTAATTTCTTACCGAATTATTATGAATTGCCATCCTTAGAAGCAGAATTAATTAGAGTTTATTCTAACATTTATATATTATATTGCAATCTTTTATAAGAATTTACAATTTAAACAAATGTAACTTTATAACATTTATAGCATTGTTTGATGAACAAAACAAAAACGTTGTGTTTATATCATATTTTAAGGAAATTTAGTAATAAAATTATATGAAAGTTGTAAGAAGAAACTATTTATTTGTGATTCATGAAAAATCATTTGTATATCTATATTCATCACTGGTTCTTATGCTGAAAATAGATTAAGAAATAATTTAACAAGAATTTGTCAAAAAATCATCTTTTTAAATAAAAATATACATATGCAAAAAGACTTTTGACCCATGACTGTATGTATATTACATACATTCTTCATTAATTAATATGTGTTCTTCATTAAATGAAAAGTCATGTTTATGTGAAACAAATACCAACATTTTAATTAACCCACATTTGTAATCATTAATCATGTAAAATTAATCTGTACCTATTCAATGTAACTATATGTATGTGTGTTTTTTGAATGTGTAAAAATCTTTCTTGTTGATTCTTATCAAATTTCATTTTTTTAGGGTTAGGGGGAGAGGGTTATGGGGTTTAACGTCACTTTCAACAATATTTCAGTAATGTCGTGGCGGTCAGTTTTATTGGTGGAAGAAACTGGAGAAAACTGCAAGTCACTGACAAACTTTATCACATAATGTTGTATCGAGTACACCCCACCATGAGCCGAATTCAAACTCACAATGTCAGTGGTGATAGGCACTGATTGCATTGGTAGTTTTAAATCCAACTACCCCACGATGGACCCAGTGAACTTTATATTAAATAATGTTTTGTAAATGGTCTCTTGTAGGTGGGTTTCAAAAGACAGCTTGCTGATTTTTCTTTAGGCCATTGTATTGTCTGTTCTTCAAATTATGACTCAGATTACCCCTTTGGTATTTTCAATCTTTTGACAATTATAGGTATTTAGTATAATTTCCTTTGCATGGATTTCACTGTAAAGATATTTCAAAGAAATACCATTATAAGTAAACAAAATACAGTTGAAAAGTATGTTGAAAATTTGTGTGCATTCAAAAGGCAAAAAATCTGGGTGTTTTTTTTCACAAACTTTTACAAAATGTGACGCTCTATTTGAACATTGTGATTATTATAAATACTACACTTAGTGTTACAATTGTTTCTTGTATATTTGGTGTCGACATGTAAAATTTTAGACAAGTTCAGTTTGTAAATACATTGTAAATGTACATTGCAAAGAAGCTGCTTTTTACTAAATAAACACATGGTGTCCATTTCTTGCTGTTTATTTATACTATGCTTACAGTTGCCATGTCACTAAAGTGGTAAAAGTTGTTGATCTCTCACCTCTGACCACAATCCTAATGGCACCCAACATTGGTTCATCCCTAGCACCTTCCAAATAGTGTAGTTCCCAGAAATATACTGGTAACCTTGAATGTCTAAAACCATTCATGTTTCTGGTCTATGGTATCTGAACCAAGTCATTGATGTTGCATGGGGAAAAATATTGTCTGTTTCATCTTGCTCTGCTGTACATATATTAAGTAAACATGGTGACCTTGCTTCTGAGCAACTAAAATTTACAAAAATCATACTCAAAATGTATGTGCCAGCAAAGCAGGGTGTCATTTTTAGTTCACCTGGACCAAAGGTCCAGGTGAACTATTGCCATCAATTGGCGTCCGTCGTCTGTAAACTTTTCACATTTCAAGCTTCTTCTCCGAAACCACTTGGCCGATTGGAACCGAACTTAGCAGGAATGTTCCTTGGATGGTCCTCTACAAAGTTACTGTTTTTCGTTCCAGTCGGATATTCAATATGGCTGCCAGGGCCAATAATATGCTCTGATTGGCTGAAATTTCAAAGATCTTCTTCTCTGAAACTAATGAACTGACTGAACCCAAACTGTAAAGGAATGATCATTGGAATGTCCTTTACCAAGTTACTGTTTTTTATGCCGATCGGAAATCCAAGATGGCCACCATCGCAGGACATAGATTAACATTGGACCCTATGGGAAAATGTTCAAATGCCTTCTTCTCAGAAACTACAAATATGATTAAAGCCAAACTGTACATGAATGTTCATTGGATGGTCCTCTACAAACGATACATTTTTTGTTCCGATATGAAATTCAAAATGGTGGCTACGGCAGGACTTAGTTTAACATTGGACCCTATGGGAAAAATGTTTCAAAACGCTTCTTCTCTGAAACCACTTGGACAGTTGAAACCAAACTGCCCAGGAATGATCATTAGAAGGTCCTCTACAAATTTTATGTTTTTTATGCCGATCGGAAATCCAAGATGGCCACCACCGCAGGACATAGATTAACATTGGACCCTATGGGAAAATATTCAAATGCCTTCTTCTCAGAAACTACAAATATTATTAAAGCCAAACTGTACATGAATGTTCATTAGATGGTCCTCTACAAACTTTACGTTTTTTGTTCCGGTATGAAATTCAAAATGGCGGCTACGGCAGGACTTAGTTTAACATTGGACCCTATGGGGAAAATGTTTCAAAACGCTTCTCTGAAACCACTTGGATAATTGAAACCAAACTGCCCAGGAATGATCATTGGAAGGTCCTCTACAAAGTTTCTGTTTATTTATGCCGATCGGAAATTCAAGATGGCCGCCACCGCAGGACATAGATTAACATTGGACCCTATGGGAAAATGTTCAAATGCCTTCTTCTCAGAAACTACAAATATGATTAAAGCCAAACTGTACACGAATGTTCATTGGATGGTCCTCTACAAACTGTACGTTTTTTGTTCCGATATGAAATTCAAAATGGCGGCTACGGCAGGACTTAGTTTAACATTGGACCCTATGGGGAAAATGTTTCAAAACGCTTCTTCTCTGAAACCACTAGGACAGTTGAAACCAAACTGCTCTACAAATTTTATGTTTTTTATGCCGATCGGAAATCCAAGATGGCCGCCACCGCAATACATAGATTAACATTGGACCCTATGGGAAAATGTTCAAATGCCTTCTTCTCAGAAACTACAAATATTATTAAAGCCAAACTGTACATGAATGTTCATTGGATGGTCCTCTACAAACTTTACGTTTTTTGTTCCGATAAGAAATTCAAAATGGCGGCTACGGCAGGACTTAGTTTAACATTGGACCCTATGGGAAAAATGTTTCAAAACGCTTCTTCTCTGAAACCACTTGGATAATTGAAACCAAACTGCCCAGGAATGATCATTGGAAGGTCCTCTACAAAGTTTCTTTTTTTTTATGCCGATCGAAAATTCAAGATGGCCGCCACCGCAGGACATAGATTAACATTGGACCCTATGGGAAAATGTTCAAATGCCTTCTTCTCAGAAACTACAAATATGATTAAAGCCAAACTGTACATGAATGTTCATTGGATGGTCCTCTACAAACGATACATTTTTTGTTCCGATATGAAATTCAAAATGGCGGCTACGGCAGGACTTAGTTTAACATTGTCCCTATGGGAAAAATGTTTCAAAATGCTTCTTCTCTGAAACCACTTGGACAGTTGAAACCAAACTGCCCAGGAATGATCATTGGAAGGTCCTCTACAAATTTTCTGTTTTTTATGCCGATCGGAAATCCAAGATGGCCACCACCGCAGGACATAGATTAACATTGGACCCTATGGGAAAATATTCAAATGCCTTCTTCTCAGAAACTACAAATATGATTAAAGCCAAACTGTACATGAATGTTCATTGGATGGTCCTCTACAAACTTTACGTTTTTTGTTCCGATATGAAATTCAAAATGGCGGCTACGGCAGGACTTAGTTTAACATTGGACCCTATGGGAAAAATGTTTCAAAACGCTTCTTCTCTGAAACCACTTGGACAGTTGAAACCAAACTGCCCAGGAATGATCATTGGAAGGTCCTCTACAAATTTTATGTTTTTTATGCCGATCGGAAATCCAAGATGGCCGCCACCGCAATACATAGATTAACATTGGACCCTATGGGAAAATGTTCAAATGCCTTCTTCTCAGAAACTACAAATATTATTAAAGCCAAACTGTACATGAATGTTCATTGGATGGTCCTCTACAAACTTTACGTTTTTTGTTCCGATATGAAATTCAAAATGGCGGCTACGGCAGGACTTAGTTTAACATTGGACCCTATGGGAAAAATGTTTCAAAACGCTTCTTCTCTGAAACCACTTGGATAATTGAAACCAAACTGCCCAGGAATGATCATTGGAAGGTCCTCTACAAGGTGTGTGTTTTTTATGCCGATCGGAAATCCAAGATGGCCACCACCGCAGGACATAGATTAACATTGGACCCTATGGGAAAATGTTCAAATGCCTTCTTCTCAGAAACTACAAATATGATTAAAGCCAAACTGTACATGAATGTTCATTGGATGGTCCTCTACAAACTGAACGTTTTTTGTTCCGATATGAAATTCAAAATGGTGGCTACGGCTGGACTTAGTTTAACATTGGACCCTATGGGGGAAATGTTTCAAAACGCTTCTTCTCTGAAACCACTAGAACAGTTGAAACCAAACTGCCCAGGAATGATCATTGGAAGGTCCTCTACAAATTTTATGTTTTTTATGCCGATCGGAAATCCAAGATGGCCGCCACCGCAATACATAGATTAACCTATGGGAAAATGTTCAAATGCCTTCTTCTCAGAAACTACAAATATTATTAAAGCCAAACTGTACATGAATGTTCATTGGATGGTCCTCTACAAACTTTACGTTTTTTGTTCCGATATGAAATTCAAAATGGCGGCTACGGCAGGACTTAGTTTAACATTGGACTCTATGGGAAAAATGTTTCAAAACGCTTCTTCTCTGAAACCACTTGGACAATTGAATCCAAACTGCCCAGGAATGATCATTGGAAGGTCCTCTACAAAGTTTCTGTTTTTTTATGCCGATCGAAAATTCAAGATGGCCACCACCGCAGGACATAGATTAACATTGGACCCTATGGGAAAATGTTCAAATGCCTTCTTCTCAGAAACTACAAATATGATTAAAGCCAAACTGTCCATATGTGTGTACATTGGATGGTCCTCTACAAACTTTACGTTTTTTGTTCCGATATGAAATTCAAAATGGTGGCTACGGCAGGACTTAGTTTAACATTGGACCCTATGGGAAAAATGTTTCAAAACGCTTCTTCTCTGAAACCACTTGGATAATTGAAACCAAACTGCCCAGGAATGATCATTGGAAGGTCCTCTACAAGGTGTGTGTTTTTTATGCCGATCGGAAATCCAAGATGGCCACCACCGCAGGACATAGATTAACATTGGACCCTATGGGAAAATGTTCAAATGCCTTCTTCTCAGAAACTACAAATATGATTAAAGCCAAACTGTACATGAATGTTCATTGAATGGTCCTCTACAAACTTTACGTTTTTTATTCTGATATGAAATTCAAAATGGCGGCTACGGCAGGACTTAGTTTAACATTGGACCCTATGGGAAAAATGTTTCAAAATGCTTCTTCTCTGAAACCACTTGGACAGTTGAAACCAAACTGCCCAGGAATGATCATTGGAAGGTCCTCTGTTTTTTATGCCGATCGGAAATCCAAGATGGCTGCCACCACAGGTCATAGTATTAACACAGAACCATATGGGGAAAATACAGAAATATATTCTTCTCTGAAGCTATTGCACTGATTGAACCTAAACTGTGCATCAATCATTGGAAGGTCCTTTACAAACTTTGTGTTTTTTATGTTGATCGTAATTCCAAGATGACTACCACTGCAGGACATAGTTTTTACATAGGACCAATTGGTTTTTTTAATTACCAGGTGAACGATTCAGGCTCTTGAGAGCCTCTGGTTTAAAATTCCATCTTTGTAGATTGATAGACCAAATATAATGACATTGCAGTTGGGTTGTGGGTAGCAATGTGTTATGTAAGTGAAGTTTAAACAGTGATGTAAGGGAAGTTTAAACAGTGATGTAAGGGAAGTTTAAACAGTGATGTAAGGGAAGTTTAAACAGTTATGTAAGGGAAGTTTAAACAGTGATGTAAGGGAAGTTTAAACAGTGATGTAAGGGAAGTTTAAACAGTGATGTAAGGGATGTTTAAACAGTGATGTAAGGGAAGTTTAAACAGTGATGTAAGGGAAGTTTAAACAGTGATGTAAGGGAAGTTTAAACAGTGATGTAAGGGAAGTTTAAACAGTGATGTAAGGGAAGTTTAAACAGTGATGTAAGGGAAGTTTAAACAGTGATGTAAGGGAAGTTTAAACAGTGATGTAAGGGAAGTTTAAACAGTGATGTAAGGGAAGTTTAAACAGTGATGTAAGGGAAGTTTAAACAGTTATGTAAGGGAAGTTTAAACAGTGATGTAAGGGAAGTTTAAACAGTGATGTAAGGGAAGTTTAAACAGTGATGTAAGGGAAGTTTAAACAGTGATGTAAGGGAAGTTTAAACAGTGATGTAAGGGAAGTTTAAACAGTGATGTAAGGGAAGTTTAAACAGTGATGTAAGGGAAGTTTTGATGGTCAACAATTACAACAAAATGAACAATCACCTCTCACATCAAATCACTGAACATATAAAAGGACCATGACATATGAAGTTGGAAATGCAGGTCCTGTTAGGACAGGCACAAAAATGTGGCAGGGTTAAACTGGTTAATGGAATCCCAACCCTCCCCTGTTGACAACTGGATCTACAACAGCAATACAGATAAACTATAAAAAAAAACCCTGAACAGATTGACTTCAACTTCAACTCAAGACTGCATACTATCACATAAATGAAAATCGCCTTGAAATTATCAAGGCCTGTTTTCTTTCCATGTAAAAAACCTCGTTATAACGCCAAACTCGCATATCGCCATCCACCCAGGTGTCGAAAGATCAAATGTTCAATTTAATGTTGATTGTCCCTCTGTAATGCCAATCAGTTATGTCACTCGTCAATGATTTTACAGGTAGGTTTACAACAATTAAGGTAAATTGAAGTTCTTGTATAAACACAGTTAATTGTTGTATAATTAAAAGTTGAAATCATAGTGTTAGTTTTATAGTTTGTGATTTGATTTTGATTTTTGGTGTTTTAATGCCACTTTCAGCAATATTTCAGCTATATCATGGCGACCAGTTTTAGTGGTGGAAGAAGCCGGAGTACCCGGAGAGAACCACCGACCATGGGCAAGCCACTGGTAAACTTTATCACTTGCGGTTGCGAGTCGAGTGCACCCTTTTTTGTAATTTACAAAGCCGGGTGCGAACCCACGCCGTATTGGTGATAGGCTTGTATGAGTTGTTAGATAATCCCAACTACCTAACTCATTGAGCCACCCGGGTCCTTTATAGTTTGTGAACTCTTTTAATTGTAAATAAAATTTGTCTAAAGTTTTCAGTGTTTTCAATTTCGTAGTGTAAAAATGTCTACTACAAACCGGAAAAGAAATCTGCTTGATTTCAAACAGAAACGTGAAATCATAGACTATGCAATGAAACATCCTAAAGCATTCAGCAACAAATAGATTATTTCTCTATTTTTTTTAATTGCCCGTAAAGTGTAGAACTGTCTGGGATATTATCCTATCGAATAAAGAAACTTACGAGTCTGTTTGATGTCGAAATGTACATGTAAATAAGTTTGACGACGTACAAAAACTTTATTTACCGTACAAACGATAATTTCTGTATGTCATGTTTGTATCATGAAATATTGTTTCTATCAGTTAAAATAAATTATTATTATTATTATTATTTTTTTTTTTATCAGTTAACAATCACCATCCGTAAATTTGTCATTCTATTTCCAATGGTCATTATAAACATTATGTCCATGTCCATACTTCCGGTTTAAACTTTAAGGCTTCCCTCAGTTTATCGCCAAACTCGTTATAATGCCAAATTATTGCTGAACAAACGGTGGCAGTTTAACAGGGTTTGACTGTATATGGTATATTCTTGTAGTCCACTAGGTTGGGTTTAGGTTTATGGTGTTTAACGCCACTTTCAACAATATTTCAGTTATATCGTGGCGATCAGTTTTATTGGTGGAGGAAACCGGAGTACCCGGAGACAACCACCGACCTGTTGCAAGTCACTGACAAAATTTATCATATAATATTGTATCAAGTTCACCTCGCCTTCAACCGGGATCAAACTCACAACTTTAATTGGTGATAGGCACTGATTTTACAGGTAGTTGTAAATCCAACTACTATACGATCACGACCATGATGACCCCTATGTAGTCCACTAACCTGAATAAACACTGACTGCCTGTGTTATTATGTACTTATGTTTAATGTATTTTTCCCATAAGAATAACATTAAAAATAAGACTACTGAAAGTTGTTATTACTATGGAAATATTCATAAATAAAATATTACAAAATATCACAAATTTATATAAAATATTCAGAAAATATTAAATACAGACTAGTCTTAAATAAGATTTACCTCACTAATGCTTAGACAACACCAACAGAAGTATGATTTATTGCAAGTTGAACAACAAAAATAGTGACTACATGAGTAGAAGTTTAAAATGATTTTTCTCTTATGAATGAAAAAACAATTAATGACAAACTCACACAAAACTTGTCTTGTCAGTTCATCTATCTTTCCATACAAGAAATATTATTTGAGAAAGTCATAATAAAATGATAAAAACATGATGAAGAATTTTGATAGGATCCATTTATTAACATTAAACAATTTTACTCTCTGTTTGATTTATCTAATTTTTATGACAAGAAAAATGTAAAAGACTTGTAGGTATGATTATCTCCCTTAACTAGTACTTGTAGCAATCGTAACTACTCGGCCATTCTCGCTACCCTGCAAATAACCTCGTACGTACATAGTAGAAATTCTTCTTAAATTGTTTGCCGGAAGTTAAGTTAAGTTAAGCCGCACAAAAATATAGTCCACGAAAATCCAATATGGAAGACATACTAAGTAAAATCTAATCATGCAAAATTAATTAAAACTTTAATTGAAATATAGAAAATTGTTTAAAATATAACTTTATCAAACTTTCATGTAACTGACATGTGAAAAGTAGTGCGATTTATACGCCTAATGCATACGAGGTTATTTGTAGGGTAGCGAGAATGGCCGAGTAATTACGATTGGTACTTGTAGGTAGATTTATCTCCCTTTATGAAAAGTTTAATAGATTTACTAGATTTAACATCAGAATGGAGTTCTTTGTATCCCCATTTTGCAAAGTTCAGAATTTTCTTTCCTCGTAAATAGTAATTAATACCAGAAAATCATACAAATTTTAGATATTTAATAATCAAACACAATACAACATACATTAAAACAAAAAACAACAAAAATAGAGTGATTATATAAACAACTAGTATTACTGTGAGGTGCTCACTAAGTTATCTGTCCAACCTATTTCCATAACCAAAACATTACTGATTATTGCGACCAAAAATGAAAGGGACCCTCCTCTATTCACTGGTAAGCTGCTGATAAAATTTCAAAACATTCTGAGAAACATTACTCAAGTTATCATACGATATAGGGTAAACATCCTATTTTCCATCATATCAAGTCCAATAACTCTGGAGTGGCAAAAGTGAAAATCATCAAAAATGAAAGGGATCCTCCTCTCTTCACCGGTAAGCTGCTGATAAAATTTCAAAACATTCTGAGAAACACTACTCAAGTTATCATACGACATAGGGTAAAAATCCTATTTTCCGTCATATCAAGTCCAATAACTCTGGAATGGCAAAAGTGAAAATTGTCAAAAAAGAAAGGGATCCTCCTCTCTTCACCGGTAAACTGCTGATAAAATTTTAAAAGATTCTAAGAAACACAACTCAAGTTATCGTACGACATAGGATTTGTCTACAGACGGACGGACGGACATGGTGAAACCAGTATACCCCCCTACAACTTCGTTGCGGGGGGCATAAAAACACTTGGTTTGATTTAGACAGATTTATCTGTATCACAGGAATGTAATTATTAAAATTGATTGTCTGTACATCAGTTAATGAAAAAATAAATAAAATCATTATTATATTAACAAAAGTAATGAATTATGTCAGTTCAGATCAAGTGATAAAGTTGAGGACTGATCTACACCCATTTACTCTATTGTAACTGACAGGACCAAAATTGTAGGAAAATATTGTTTACTCTATCTGACCTGAGAACTGGATATCTACTAAAGGTTAAGTGGACATTAAATGGTCATTTGGTTAATTGGATATCCTGAACTGAAAAAATAGGTTTAGAAGGCATCCACACTTGCAGATATCTGAACCTAACAAAGTGGTTGTATGGATATTTTGATCTGTTCAAGTAAACTTTTATCCTATTAAGAACGTATCTTGACCTGACAAAATGGTCAAGTGTTATGTAAACTTGGTCAATCGGATAAAACAATTTCCTACCAGGTTAAACACATTGGATGTTCTGACCGAGTAAAGGTGATATACTGATCTAGTAAAGTGGATAAACTGATCTAGTCAAGTGGATAAACTGTCCTGTTGAATCAGGTATGCTAACTTTGTAAGAAAGGTCAAATTGATACCCTGACTTCTGTCAAGTAGTCAAAATGGATATTCTGAATGGGTCATATAATCAAGCAGGTATGCTGGCCTTGAAAAAATATTTAAGTGGATATTTTTATTTGTGTCAAGTAGTCCAGGGGATATACTGAACGTGTCCTATAGTCTTGTGTCAAGTGGATATTTTGACCTTGATAATACCTGTTTCAGGTAATAGTTTTAAGATTCTATATCAATCAAATTATAAGTAACAATAAAAATAATTTACAAACTTAAACTTTGAAGTAAATATACATAACAAAAATATATAATATTGACAAGTTAAAGAACCATAAATTAAACATAAAAGATTTGTACCATACAAGATACATGTGTTAATTTACTAATAATACAGTCAAACCTGTATATAAAGACCACTCAAGGGAACCTGAAAATGTGGCCTTTATGAGCAGTTGTCCTTTATATACAGGTTAAAATTATATGCACTATTCAATAATGGGAAACATGGGACTGCCCTTTATAGACAGTGATTTGTTATATAGAGGTGCCCTTTATAGACATTGCTTTGTTATATAGAGGTGCCCTTTATAGACAATGATTTGTTATATAGAGGTGCCCTTTATAGAAAATAATTTGTTATATAGAGGTGCCCTTTATAGACAATGATTTGTTATATAGAGGTGCCCTTTATAGACATTGCTTTGTTATATAGAGGTGCCCTTTAAGGCAGGTTTGATTTATTTGAAAGAATAATTTTAAATGTTCCTCAAGTATAGTAAGGTTTTACTTTCAACATGTCCATTTTTTATCATTACTTATGAAGTGAAATCCCCAATCTCCCATTTCAACACCACATATATTAAAAACATGTTAAAATGGAATCATAAAAAATACATGTCATGGTATGTATAAACTGAGACATTATTTTGAAGTTCTAATCATCTACCTTAAACTTCAAAAGACAAACAAAAATACATGTCATGGTATGTATAAACTGAGATATTATTTTGAAGTTCTAATCATCTACCTTAAACTTCAAAAGACAAACAAAAATACATGTCATGGTATGTATAAACTGAGATATTATTTTGAAGTTCTAATCATCTACCTTAAACTTCAAAAGACAAACAAAAATACATGTCATGGTATGTATAAACTGAGATATTATTTTGAAGTTTTAATCATCTACCTTAAACTTCAAAAGACAAACAAAAATACATGTCATGGTATGTATAAACTGAGACATTATTTTGAAGTTCTAATCATCTACCTTAAACTTCAAAAGACAAACAAAAATAAATATCATGGTATGTATAAACTGAGATATTATTTTGAAGTTCTAATCATCTACCTTAAACTTCAAAAGACAAACAAAAATACATGTCATGGTATGTATAAACTGAGACATTATTTTGAAGTTCTAATCATCTACCTTAAACTTCAAAAGACAAACAAAAATACATGTCATGGTATGTATAAACTGAGATATTATTTTGAAGTTTTAATCATCTACCTTAAACTTCTAAAGATATAAACAAAACAACAACAGAAGCTGATGTAAATGTACAAATCTTAGCAGCTAATATCTATATATACAGTTAAGTCCCTGGGCCCTCTCTTATAAAGGGGGTGGGGATTGCTGTCATGGTTGTGTTAATCACTATAACCCCAACTCTCTTGTAAGGAAACTCCTTCTGCAATAAAAAGAGGCCTCATAATAAGTGTGGCCTCATTTGAGGGAGGACAATTTATTAGTATTTCAACATTTCTTTGTATCTGAAATCTGGCCTTATAAGAGGGGTGGTCTTTGGTGGGTGGGGCCTTATAAGAGGGGTGGTCTTTGGTGGGTGGGGCCTTATAAGAGGGGGACTACTGTACTGTGATATTCCTGAATGTATACTTTCTAAAGTCAAGAAATGATTATAAATAATATATAGAAACATATATAGATTAAGATTTACACCATACACATGATGATAATACTATAACACATTTGTTTGTAAATTATAAAATAAAAATGATAAGTCTAAAGTAAATATACAAAAATGTATATTCAAATGATAGTGACATAGACAACACATAATCCTATAAAAACCTGTATTGCTCACCTGATGAAGAAGATTATTTTGACTTGTATATATATTTAACTTGTTGTTTTCCCAACTAGCCCCCCCCCCCCCCCCCCCCCCCCACCCACCACGCTAGGAGAGTCAACCTCATATGTACAAGAATTTCATCTGCCCAAGAACCATTCCTGCTATTTGATTGGCCAGTTTTAAAAGAAAAGAATGAAATGTGAAAAAAAAATGACAACGGATGCTCAGTGATATTACAAGCTCACTTGGCGTTTTGGCCAGGTAAGCTAAAGATAGAACTAATAAATAGAAATTAAACAACAATGATTTTGATCTAGTGTCGTTATACACCAGCTGTCTGTTGAGTTCTGTACTGTGGGTGATCGTCCAGATAAAGTTTAAGTTTTGTAGGAAAGTCTGTCATCACGCCGTCAGCACCTAGCTTGAATGCTCTGGTAAACTCTTTATCATCATTTAAAACCCACAGATAAGTCTACAATATATAAAATTTCAATTATTTTAATGCACAGCATATGATTCAGAATTCTTGTAAAAATAAATAGGGTTGGTAGGTCGTTTTTTCAACTTTAAAAAAAATCCAATTTGCTCAAATGACAGAAACTTTTGGCACATTATAAATAACATATATTAATAACTCCCCTTGTGATCTGAAGGGTTTGTCCAAAACTTTTGAATTATCAATTGTTTTATCATTTAAAAACCATGAGAACAAAATTATACAACAAACTGTTATCAATCATCATCTAATAGTGAGAGGATATTACATAATTTATAGGGGGTCCGGGTGGCTCAGTGAGTTAGGTAGTTGGATTACCTAACAACTCATACAAGACTATTACTAATACGATGTGGGTTCACGCCCTGCTTTGTAAATTACAAAAAAGGATGCACTCGACACGCAGCCGCAAGTGATAAAGTTGACCAGTTGCTTGCCCAGGGTCGGTGGTTCTCTCCGGGTACTCCGGCTTCCTCCACCACTAAAACTGGTCGCCATGATATAGCTGAAATATTGCTGAAAGTGGCCTTAAATATAAAAAATCAAATCAAATTCAAATTCATAATTTATAGCACACTATCAGAACTGTTCCAAAATCCAATAAAAAAACAATCATAGAAACAGTCAAATTCAATATCCCTAACACACATACATGACTAGTAACTAATCAATATCCCTAACACACATACATGACTAGTAACTAATCAATATCTCTAACACACATACATGACTAGTAACTAATCAATGTCCCTAACACACATGCATGACTAGTAACTAATCAATATCTCTAACACACATACATGACTAGTAACTAATCAATATCTCTAACACACATACATGACTAGTAACTAATCAATATCCCTAACACACATACATGACTAGTAACTAATCAATATCTCTAACACACATACATGACTAGTAACTAATCAATATCTCTAACACACATACATGACTAGTAACTAATCAATATCCCTAACACACATACATGACTAGTAACTAATCAATATATCTAACACACATACATGACTAGTAACTAATCAATATCCCTAACACACATACATGACTAGTAACTAATCAATATCTCTAACACACATACATGACTAGTAACTAATCAATATCTCTAACACACATACATGACTAGTAACTAATCAATATCCCTAACACACATACATGACTAGTAACTAATCAATGTCCCTAACACACATGCATGACTAGTAACTAATCAATATCCCTAACACACATACATGACTAGTAACTAATCAATATCTCTAACACACATACATGACTAGTAACTAATCAATATCTCTAACACACATACATGACTAGTAACTAATCAATATCTCTAACACACATGCATGACTAGTAACTAATCAATATCTCTAACACACATGCATGACTAGTAACTAATCAATATCTCTAACACACATGCATGACTAGTAACTAATCAATATCTCTAACACACATACATGACTAGTAACTAATCAATATCTCTAACACACATACATGACTAGTAACTAATCAATATCTCTAACACACATGCATGACTAGTAACTAATCAATATCCCTAACACACATACATGACTAGTAACTAATCAATGTCCCTAACACACATGCATGACTAGTAACTAATCAATATCCCTAACACACATACATGACTAGTAACTAATCAATATCCCTAACACACATACATGACTAGTAACTAATCAATATCTCTAACACACATACATGACTAGTAACTAATCAATATCCCTAACACACATACATGACTAGTAACTAATCAATATCCCTAACACACATACATGACTAGTAACTAATCAATATCCCGAACACACATACATGACTAGTAACTAATCAATATCTCTAACACACATACATGACTAGTAACTAATCAATATCCCTAACACACATACATGACTAGTAACTAATCAATATCCCTAACACACATACATGACTAGTAACTAATCAATATCTCTAACACACATACATGACTAGTAACTAATCAATATCTCTAACACACATACATGACTAGTAACTAATCAATATCTCTAACACACATGCATGACTAGTAACTAATCAATATCTCTAACACACATACATGACTAGTAACTAATCAATATCTCTAACACACATACATGACTAGTAACTAATCAATATCTCTAACACACATACATGACTAGTAACTAATCAATATCCCTAACACACATACATGACTAGTAACTAATCAATATCTCTAACACACATACATGACTAGTAACTAATCAATATCCCTAACACACATGCATGACTAGTAACTAATCAATATCTCTAACACACATACATGACTAGTAACTAATCAATGTCCCTGACACACATACATGACTAGTAACTAATCAATATCTCTAACACACATACATGACTAGTAACTAATCAATATCTCTAACACACATACATGACTAGTAACTAATCAATATCTCTAACACACATACATAACTAGTAACTAATCAATATCCCTAACACACATACATGACTAGTAACTAATCAATATCCCTAACACACATACATGACTAGTAACTAATCAATATCTCTAACACACATACATGACTAGTAACTAATCAATATCCCTAACACACATACATGACTAGTAACTAATCAATATCCCTAACACACATGCATGACTAGTAACTAATCAATATCCCTAACACACATACATGACTAGTAACTAATCAATGTCTCTAACACACATACATGACTAGTAACTAATCAATATCCCTAACACACATGCATGACTAGTAACTAATCAATATCCCTAACACACATACATGACTAGTAACTAATCAATGTCTCTAACACACATACATGACTAGTAACTAATCAATATCCCTAACACACATGCATGACTAGTAACTAATCAATATCTCTAACACACATACATGACTAGTAACTAATCAATGTCCCTAACACACATACATGACTAGTAACTAATCAATATCTCTAACACACATACATGACTAGTAACTAATCAATATCTCTAACACACATACATGACTAGTAACTAATCAATATCTCTAACACACATACATAACTAGTAACTAATCAATATCCCTAACACACATACATGACTAGTAACTAATCAATATCCCTAACACACATACATGACTAGTAACTAATCAATATCTCTAACACACATACATGACTAGTAACTAATCAATATCCCTAACACACATACATGACTAGTAACTAATCAATATCCCTAACACACATGCATGACTAGTAACTAATCAATATCCCTAACACACATACATGACTAGTAACTAATCAATATCCCTAACACACATACATGACTAGTAACTAATCAATATCCCTAACACACATACATGACTAGTAACTAATCAATATCTCTAACACACATACATGACTAGTAACTAATCAATGTCCCTAACACACATACATGACTAGTAACTAATCAATATCCCTAACACACATGCATGACTAGTAACTAATCAATATCTCTAACACACATACATGACTAGTAACTAATCAATATCCCTAACACACATACATGACTAGTAACTAATCAATGTCCCTAACACACATACATGACTAGTAACTAATCAATGTCCCTAACACACATACATGACTAGTAACTAATCAATATCCCTAACACACATACATGACTAGTAACTAATCAATATCTCTAACACACATACATGACTAGTAACTAATCAATATCTCTAACACACATACATGACTAGTAACTAATCAATATCCCTAACACACATACATGACTAGTAACTAATCAATGTCCCTAACACACATGCATGACTAGTAACTAATCAATATCCCTAACACACATACATGACTAGTAACTAATCAATATCTCTAACACACATACATGACTAGTAACTAATCAATATCCCTAACACACATACATGACTAGTAACTAATCAATATCCCTAACACACATACATGACTAGTAACTAATCAATATCCCTAACACACATACATGACTAGTAACTAATCAATATCCCTAACACACATACATGACTAGTAACTAATCAATATCTCTAACACACATACATGACTAGTAACTAATCAATATCCCTAACACACATACATGACTAGTAACTAATCAATATCCCTAACACACATACATGACTAGTAACTAATCAATATCTCTAACACACATACATGACTAGTAACTAATCAATATCCCTAACACACATACATGACTAGTAACTAATCAATATCCCTAACACACATACATGACTAGTAACTAATCAATATCTCTAACACACATACATGACTAGTAACTAATCAATATCTCTAACACACATACATGACTAGTAACTAATCAATATCTCTAACACACATGCATGACTAGTAACTAATCAATATCTCTAACACACATACATGACTAGTAACTAATCAATATCTCTAACACACATACATGACTAGTAACTAATCAATATCTCTAACACACATACATGACTAGTAACTAATCAATATCCCTAACACACATACATGACTAGTAACTAATCAATATCTCTAACACACATACATGACTAGTAACTAATCAATATCCCTAACACACATGCATGACTAGTAACTAATCAATATCTCTAACACACATACATGACTAGTAACTAATCAATGTCCCTAACACACATACATGACTAGTAACTAATCAATATCTCTAACACACATACATGACTAGTAACTAATCAATATCCCTAACACACATACATGACTAGTAACTAATCAATGTCCCTAACACACATACATGACTAGTAACTAATCAATATCCCTAACACACATACATGACTAGTAACTAATCAATATCTCTAACACACATACATGACTAGTAACTAATCAATATCCCTAACACACATACATGACTAGTAACTAATCAATATCCCTAACACACATGCATGACTAGTAACTAATCAATATCCCTAACACACATACATGACTAGTAACTAATCAATATCCCTAACACACATACATGACTAGTAACTAATCAATATCCCTAACACACATACATGACTAGTAACTAATCAATATCTCTAACACACATACATGACTAGTAACTAATCAATGTCCCTAACACACATACATGACTAGTAACTAATCAATATCCCTAACACACATGCATGACTAGTAACTAATCAATATCTCTAACACACATACATGACTAGTAACTAATCAATATCCCTAACACACATACATGACTAGTAACTAATCAATGTCCCTAACACACATACATGACTAATAACTAATCAATGTCCCTAACACACATACATGACTAGTAACTAATCAATATCCCTAACACACATACATGACTAGTAACTAATCAATATCCCTAACACACATACATGACTAGTAACTAATCAATGTCCCTAACACACATACATGACTAGTAACTAATCAATATCCCTAACACACATACATGACTAGTAACTAATCAATATCCCTAACACACATACATGACTAGTAACTAATCAATATCCCTAACACACATACATGACTAGTAACTAATCAATATCCCTAACACACATGCATGACTAGTAACTAATCAATATCTCTAACACACATACATGACTAGTAACTAATCAATATCCCTAACACACATACATGACTAGTAACTAATCAATGTCCCTAACACACATACATGACTAGTAACTAATCAATGTCCCTAACACACATACATGACTAGTAACTAATCAATATCCCTAACACACATACATGACTAGTAACTAATCAATATCTCTAACACACATACATGACTAGTAACTAATCAATATCCCTAACACACATACATGACTAGTAACTAATCAATATCTCTAACACACATACATGACTAGTAACTAATCAATATCCCTAACACACATACATGACTAGTAACTAATCAATATCTCTAACACACATACATGACTAGTAACTAATCAATATATCTAACACACATACATGACTAGTAACTAATCAATATCCCTAACACACATACATGACTAGTAACTAATCAATATCTCTAACACACATACATGATTAGTAACTAATCAATATCCCTAACACACATACATGACTAGTAACTAATCAATATCCCTAACACACATGCATGACTAGTAACTAATCAATATCTCTAACACACATACATGACTAGTAACTAATCAATATCCCTAACACACATACATGACTAGTAACTAATCAATATCCCTAACACACATACATGACTAGTAACTAATCAATATCTCTAACACACATACATGACTAGTAACTAATCAATATCTCTAACACACATACATGACTAGTAACTAATCAATGTCCCTAACACACATACATGACTAGTAACTAATCAATATCCCTAACACACATACATGACTAGTAACTAATCAATATCTCTAACACACATACATGACTAGTAACTAATCAATATCTCTAACACACATACATGACTAGTAACTAATCAATATCCCTAACACACATGCATGACTAGTAACTAATCAATATCCCTAACACACATACATGACTAGTAACTAATCAATATCCCTAACACACATACATGACTAGTAACTAATCAATATCCCTAACACACATACATGACTAGTAACTAATCAATATCTCTAACACACATACATGACTAGTAACTAATCAATATCTCTAACACACATACATGACTAGTAACTAATCAATATCCCTAACACACATGCATGACTAGTAACTAATCAATATCTCTAACACACATACATGACTAGTAACTAATCAATATCCCTAACACACATACATGACTAGTAACTAATCAATATCCCTAACACACATACATGACTAGTAACTAATCAATATCTCTAACACACATACATGACTAGTAACTAATCAATATCCCTAACACACATACATGACTAGTAACTAATCAATATCTCTAACACACATACATGACTAGTAACTAATCAATATCCCTAACACACATACATGACTAGTAACTAATCAATATCTCTAACACACATACATGACTAGTAACTAATCAATATCCCTAACACACATACATGACTAGTAACTAATCAATATCCCTAACACACATACATGACTAGTAACTAATCAATATCCCTAACACACATACATGACTAGTAACTAATCAATATCTCTAACACACATACATGACTAGTAACTAATCAATATCTCTAACACACATACATGACTAGTAACTAATCAATATCCCTAACACACATACATGACTAGTAACTAATCAATATCTCTAACACACATACATGACTAGTAACTAATCAATGTCCCTAACACACATACATGACTAGTAACTAATCAATATCCCTAACACACATACATGACTAGTAACTAATCAATATCTCTAACACACATACATGACTAGTAACTAATCAATATCCCTAACACACATACATGACTAGTAACTAATCAATATCTCTAACACACATACATGACTAGTAACTAATCAATATCCCTAACACACATACATGACTAGTAACTAATCAATATCCCTAACACACATACATGACTAGTAACTAATCAATATCTCTAACACACATACATGACTAGTAACTAATCAATATCTCTAACACACATACATGACTAGTAACTAATCAATGTCCCTAACACACATACATGACTAGTAACTAATCAATATCCCTAACACACATACATGACTAGTAAATTTCCTAGCTTGGCAAAGGAACTTAAATAAATAATGGCGGGTATATTCTAGTTTACTTGTCCTAAACACTTCCCTGTCCTTTCCTCATTCATGACTTGCTAACGGGTTTGTAACTAGATTAACACGATGGGCGACACTAGTGTAGCAGGAACTGCCTACCCTTCCGGAGAACCTGAGTTTACCCCCGGTTTTTATTGGGGTTCGTGTTACTCAATCTTTAGTTTTGTAGATCGTTGTTTGTCCTTTTGTACTTTTTCTTTTGGCCATTGTGTTGTCTGTCCTTTGATTTACGTATTCTGATTACCACTTTGCCTCTTCTTCTGTTTTCCCTCTTAGTTTAATAATTATAATTACTTCTGCATACTTGGGCCTTAATACCATATGAAAAAATTATTTAAATATCCAAACATTCAGAAAATGCATACTGACAATATTTTTCTACTGTCCTCACATTAACCATGTAAGATATGCTTGTATCTTTTATCTTATCTAAAATCCTCTTAAATACGTAAAGACATGTTTTTATCTTATTTTAAATCTCACCTGTATACCCCTTCTTCTTAGATGGTTAAACAATACTGGACTCATTAATAGTCTGTAAACAACAGAAAACTGTCTTGTAATGATATAAACCCTACCGGTCCTTTCCTCATGACTTATCACCAGGTTTGTAAGACGACAGGTGTCACTAGTGGAGCAGGAACTGCCTACTCTTCCGAGTTCATCCCTGGGTTTTAGTTGGTTCATGTTACTCAATCTTTAGTTTTATGTGCATTTTTTGTAGATCGTTGTTTGTCCTTTTGTACTTTTTCTCTTGGCCATTGTGTTGTCTGTTCTTCTTCAATAAATGGATTCTGATTACTCCTTTGGTATCTTCAAACTCTTTATATATATACTTGTAAATTTAGCAAGTGATATATATATACAACTGAACTGATAAATGTCTATCTGTTAAAGCTAAAGAACCTTTGAGAGAGTGATTGTTGTTTAATACTAAATTCGCTATTTTCCAGCTATTTTCCGGCCATATAAAAATTATCATGGCGAGAACTAGTTACATTTTGATGAGATGATGATATCTCCGCTTTGTACAAGACCAACACACCAAGTTGGATTTTTATAGTGATGAAACACAGAAACAACAGTCCGCGGGTAAACATGTCGCTCCACTCGGACACAATATTCCAATTCTGAGTCGATCAGTCTTTGATCTTACTCCTTAAAGCTGTGTACTTAATCAATAGTGAAGAAGCACCAAGTACCAATTTAATAGTCTTTGGCTCGACCCGACCGAGGCTTGAACTCATGATCTACCGCACTCGAGGTGAGCATGCTAACCATTACACCACCGATGCGGATTGTTCAAATAGACCGTTTTTTTTTTTTTATTTATACAGATTTAATTAACAAACGTTTGCTACATTAGGACTTTATAGTTCTGTTTGTACAGGATTCTATTAAGTTTGGTTAGATATACATGTATTTCACTAATGCTTGGTTTAGATATACATGTATTTCACTAATGCTTGGTTTAGATATACATGTATTTCACTAATGCTTGGTTTAGATATACATGTATTTCACTAATGCTTGGTTTAGATATACATGTATTTCACTAATGCTTGGTTTAGATATACATGTATTTCACTAATGCTTGGTTTAGATATACATGTATTTCACTAATGCTTGGTTTAGATATACATGTATTTCACTAATGCTTGGTTTAGATATACATGTATTTCACTAATGCTTGGTTTAGATATACATGTATTTCACTAATGCTTGGTTTAGATATACATGTATTTCACTAATGCTTGGTTTAGATATACATGTATTTCACTAATGCTTGGTTTAGATATACATGTATTTCACTAATGCTTGGTTTAGATATACATGTATTTCACTAATGCTTGGTTTAGATATACATGTATTTCACTAATGCTTGGTTTAGATATACATGTATTTCACTAATGCTTGGTTTAGATATACATGTATTTCACTAATGCTTGGTTTAGATATACATGTATTTCACTAATGCTTGGTTTAGATATACATGTATTTCACTAATGCTTGGTTTAGATATAAATGTATTTCACTAATGCTTGGTTTTTGTAATTAACTAACAAACTATGCAAACTTACACATCAGCTACTCTTAATAAACAGCTCAACAGTCTGCCAAATTTTAATTGCATTTTTTTTTTACTGAAAAATTGAAGAAGAAAAAAAATTGTACAACAAATACTACAATTTAATAACAAGGTAAAACAATGAAAACTCATAAAAGGTTAAAAAATAAAATAAAAAGAAGAAATAAATCTAAAGTCATATACAGTAGCTTGCGTCTTATTAGGCCACTCCCACAAGAGGCCACACCTCTTATCAGGTCAGATTTCAGATGAACTAATTGATAGTAAAATAATACTATATTTTTCACTGCAGAGGGGTGAGGGGTTCACAAGAGGGGGACTACTGTATTATTTGATTTTCATGCCATAGTCATTATTCAATTTTAAACTTTAGATTATATAAAACATGAAGTTTGTTCACCATCCAATCACTATCATGTATAGCTTAAGATTAATCTGTTTTAGGAATTGTTCATGTGAATATTCATGTAATAGTTCTACATTCACAAGAAGGTTAAACAGTAATGGTGAACAATAAAAACAACCAAAACAATAGAAACCACTCTAATGGTAAATCTCAACTTTCTAAAAACATAAATAACAATGACAGAAGCAAATAAAAACATGTCTTGTGACAGAAGCAAATAAAAACACGTCTTGTTTTGGGAATCCTTGCTGTGAAATATTTAATCATGAACTTGCTCAAAACACAATATAAAAACCAAAGGGAAATAAGCCAGTATATACTTACTCAAAAACATTATCAGGCATCCAGTATATACTTACTCAAAAACATTATCAGGCATAACAACTTCTAATAATGATTCTTTAAGTGGTACAAAGGGCAATAACCCAGTAAATAATAGTACAACTAAATCAAAGGGCAATAACTCAGTATATACTTACTCAAAAACAATACTAGGCATAACAACTTCTAATAATGATTCTTTAAGTGGTACAAAGGGCAATAACCCAGTGTAGAATAGTACAACTAAATCAAAGAGCAATAACTCAGTATATACTTACTCAAAAACAATACTAGGCATAACAACTTCTAATAATGATTCTTTAAGTGGTACAAAGGGCAATAACCCAGTGTATAATAGTACAACTAAATCAAAGGGCAATAACTCAGTATATACTTACTCAAAAACAATACTAGGCATAACAACTTCTAATAATGATTCTTTAAGTGGTACAAAGGGCAATAACCCAGTGTATAATAGTACAACTAAATCAAAGGGCAATAACTCAGTATATACTTACTCAAAAACAATACTAGGCATAACAACTTCTAATAATGATTCTTTAAGTGGTACAAAGGGCAATAACCCAGTGTAGAATAGTACAACTAAAATTAATACTTTCTTCATGGAGAATATCAGTGGTATTGATGGATTCTAAAAAAAAAGAAGATAAAATATTGAAGTGAGTGATTGTTGCTTAAGAATGTGAGCAGTTTATTTTAATCATATCATGGTGTGAACAAACTATGCTTTGATGAGATGAGACTAACATGCTAAGTTGGATATTTATCATACTAGTTCACTGAACCAATAGTCCATCAGTTGACATGTCGCTCCATTCAAACATATTATCCCCAGCCAACCAGTCTTTTCTCTTACTTTTTTTTTAAAATACTATGGCCAAATAATACCATCATTAACATAACATGGTTAAAGAAGTTCCTGGAACAAGTTTGTGGAAACTGTGTTGGTTCGCTACGGAGCCCTACATTCAGAAAGTCTTTGCTTTTTTTTCAACAGCATCATAATTTTAGTATTGAACCTATCTTTGACTCATTTTTACTTGATATATTGATGCAGTTGTAGATATAAATAAGCTTTCTGTTAGCTTTGCTACATGTACATTGGATGTCCCTTACAAGTGTTATGTTGATTATTTCTCCGATTCAAAATTTGACCCTTACTAATAAAAATAATTGCTCACTTGGCTGTTCAATGAATACCTGCTATGTTTTATAGTACACGTATGATAATATCAGTTGATACTTACAATTTTATATAATTTTGTAGTTACATCATGACTTCTATTGCCCCAGGCTGTTATATGCTCTCTGTTAAATTCTTTTATCAGCCCATGTACCTGAAAAATAATGTATATGGTTTGCTTGTTTGTTTGATGGTGATTAACGCCACTTTCAACAATATTTCAGTTATATCGTGGCTGTCAGTTTTATTGATGGAGGTAATCGGAGGACCTGGAAAAAACCACCGACCTGCCGCAAGTCACTGACAAACTTAATCACATAATGTAGTACACCTCGCCCTGATCAAGATTCGAACTCACAACATCAGTGGTGATAGGCACTGATTGCATAGGTAGTTGTAAATCCAATGAATTTATCACCTCATATCATGGTGAGACTAATTGGATGAATTTATTCGAGACACAAAATTATATTTTTTTTTTTATGTCTAATTTATATACAATGTATAAAGGATGCATGAAATTATGCTCTCTGCTAAATTCTTTTATAAAATTTTTTTTTTGCAAAAAAAAAAAGAAGAATTAATTACCCTGTATCATTATAAGACCAATATGATCAATTAATCTAAGACATATAAATTAAATTATTCTTTTGATGTATAATTTATATACAAATGAAGCAGAATTAGTTCAAATAAACAGTAAATTAGTTTCTAAGCTGGATTATTATCGGTTGATGCAATAACACAGATCACCTGGTTTTATGAATAAGATGAAGAAATTTCATTGGTTAATTATTGTAGATAAATTCCAAAAATAACACTATCATTGAATAATAATGTAGTAATGTTAGCTCCAGTTACTGATATTATTATCAGCATTAGGTCAGTAGTAAGTAGTCTCAGCTGCTAACTATTGGAAAAATTGTAAATAAAAATTCTTTAATAATGTCATGTTTATCATGCTCACTTTTCTAAACATACATAACATGTTACTAAGAAAACATTGTGAGCAGTCAAACCTGCTTGAAAGACGACCTGTATTAAGAAAAACCCTGTGTTTTCAACCACCACTGCAGTACATTCCATATACAAATTTTGCCTGAATTAAGAGACCATGTTTGGACTCCCCCTTTGGTGGTCTTTGAAGATAGCTAGGTTTGACTGTACCTGTACTGGATCTTTACAATATTGACATTTCCATTAAAGAGATAAGTACCTTATCAATTAGTTCATCATCATCAATTTTTATATCTATATTAATAGGTATATGATGGAATGCTTCAAACACTTCTCTAAGTAATGGTATCCTCCTGTCCTCCCCTCCCTTCAAGGTGAATGCTGTAAATAAATAAACAATTTGATGTCTTTAGAAATATAATAGTTGCCAATATATTTGTATTCAAATTTCATACTTCTAAGTTATTAGGGTATGGATGTAAATGATGGTTTGGTTTGCTTTATGGTGTTCAACGCCACTCTCAACAATATTTCAGTTATATCATGGCGGTCGATTTTTCTAGTGGAGGAAACCGGAGTACCAGGAGAAAACCACCGACCTGTCGCAAGTCACTGACAAACTTTATCACAATGTTGTATTGAGTACACCTCGACATGAACAGGATTCGAACTCACAGCTTCACTGGTCATAGGCACTGATTGCACAGGTAGTTGTAAATTCAACTACCATACGATCACGAATTTGACGGCTCCTGGATGTAAATGAAGATGAGAGATTATCAAACATTACACTTCGACACAAATTCAAGTAAAGGAACAGCACTTTTATTGCTGTTCTACATTTCATAGTCACAGTAGGTCTTCAACAATGAGAATAACTCATACCATAAAATACTTGTTAAACGTCCCCTAGCCTACAGTTGAGGTGTACTCTTTACTTGTTAAACATCCCCTGGTCTACAGTTGAGGTGTACTCTTTACTTGTTAAACGTCCCCTAGCCTGCAGTTGAGGTGTACTCTTTACTTGTTAAATGTCCCCTAGCCTACAGTTGAGGTGTACTCTTTACTTGTTAAACGTCCCCTAGCCTACAGTTGAGGTGTACTCTTTACTTGTTAAACATCCCCTAGCCTGCAGTTGAGGTGTACTCTTTACTTGTTAAACATCCCCTAGCCTACAGTTGAGGTGTACTCTTTACTTGTTAAACGTCCCCTAGCCTGTAGTTGAGCTGTACTCTTTACTTGCTAAATGGCCCCTAGCCTACAGTTGAGGTGTACTCTTTACTTGTTAAACATCCCCTAGCCTGTAGTTGAGGTGTACTCTTTACTTGTTAAACGTCCCCTAGCCTACAGTTGAGGTGTACTCTTTACTTGTTAAACATCCCCTAGCCTACAGTTGAGGTGTACTCTTTACTTGTTAAACATCCCCTATCCTGTAGTTGAGGTGTACTCTTTACTTGTTAAACGTCCCCTAGCCTGCAGTTGAGGTGTACTCTTTACTTGTTAAACATCCCCTAGCCTGCAGTTGAGGTGTACTCTTTACTTGTTAAACATCCCCTAGCCTACAGTTGAGGTGTACTCTTTACTTGTTAAACATCCCCTAGCCTACAGTTGAGCTGTACTCTTTACTTGTTAAACGTCCCCTAGCATAGAGTTGAGCTGTACTCTTTACTTGTTAAACGTCCCCTAGCCTGCAGTTGAGGTGTACTCTTTACTTGTTAAACATCCCCTAGCCTACAGTTGAGGTGTACTCTTTACTTGTTAAACGTCCCCTAGCCTACAGTTGAGGTGTACTCTTTACTTGTTAAACATCCCCTAGCCTACAGTTGAGGTGTACTCTTTACTTGTTAAACATCCCCTAGCCTACAGTTGAGGTGTACTCTTTACTTGTTAAACGTCCCCTAGCCTACAGTTGAGGTGCACTCTTTACTTGTTAAACATCCCCTAGCCTACAGTTGAGCTGTACTCTTTACTTGTTAAACTTCCCCTAGCCTACAGTTGAGGTGTACTCTTTACTTGTTAAACATCCCCTAGCCTACAGTTGAGCTGTACTCTTTACTTGTTAAACGTCCCCTAGCATAGAGTTGAGCTGTACTCTTTACTTGTTAAACGTCCCCTAGCCTGCAGTTGAGGTGTACTCTTTACTTGTTAAACATCCCCTAGCCTACAGTTGAGGTGTACTCTTTACTTGTTAAACATCCCCTAGCCTACAGTTGAGGTGTACTCTTTACTTGTTAAACATCCCCTAGCCTACAGTTGAGGTGTACTCTTTAGTTGTTAAACGTCCCCTAGCCTGTAGTTGAGCTGTACTCTTTACTTGCTAAATGACTCCTAGCCTACAGTTGAGGTGTACTCTTTACTTGTTAAACATCCCCTAGCCTACAGTTGAGGTGTACTCTTTACTTGTTAAACATCCCCTAGCCTACAGTTGAGGTGTACTCTTTACTTGTTAAACTTCCCCTAGCCTGTAGTTGAGGTGTACTCTTTACTTGTTAAACATCCCCTAGCCTACAGTTGAGGTGTACTCTTTACTTGTTAAACATCCCCTAGTCTACAGTTGAGGTGTACTCTTTAGTTGTTAAACGTCCCCTAGCCTGTAGTTGAGCTGTACTCTTTACTTGCTAAATGGCTCCTAGCCTACAGTTGAGGTGTACTCTTTACTTGTTAAACATCCCCTAGTCTGTAGTTGAGGTGTACTCTTTACTTGTTAAACGTCCCCTAGCCTACAGTTGAGGTGTACTCTTTACTTGTTAAACATCCCCTAGTCTACAGTTGAGGTGTACTCTTTACTTGTTAAACATCCCCTAGCCTACAGTTGAGGTGTACTCTTTACTTGTTAAACATCCCCTAGCCTACAGTTGAGCTGTACTCTTTACTTGTTAAACATCCCCTAGCCTGCAGTTGAGGTGTACTCTTTACTTGTTAAATGTCCCCTAGCCTACAGTTGAGGTGTACTCTTTACTTGTTAAACATCCCCTAGCCTGCAGTTGAGGTGTACTCTTTACTTGTTAAACATCCCCTAGCCTACAGTTGAGGTGTACTCTTTACTTGTTAAACATCCCCTAGCTTACAGTTGAGCTGTTCTCTTTACTTGTTAAACGTCCCCTAGCATACAGTTGAGCTGTACTCTTTACTTGTTAAACGTCCCCTAGCCTGCAGTTGAGGTGTACTCTTTACTTGTTAAATGTCCCCTAGCCTACAGTTGAGGTGTACTCTTTACTTGTTAAACATCCCCTAGCCTGCAGTTGAGGTGTACTCTTTACTTGTTAAACATCCACTAGCCTACAGTTGAGGTGTACTCTTTACTTGTTAAACATCCCCTAGCTTACAGTTGAGCTGTTCTCTTTACTTGTTAAACGTCCCCTAGCATACAGTTGAGCTGTACTCTTTACTTGTTAAACGTCCCCTAGCCTGCAGTTGAGGTGTACTCTTTACTTGTTAAAAATCCCCTAGCCTACAGTTGAGGTGTACTCTTTACTTGTTAAACATCCCCTAGCCTGCAGTTGAGGTGTACTCTTTACTTGTTAAACATCCCCTAGCCTACAGTTGAGGTGCACTCTTTACTTGTTAAACATCCCCTAGCCTAGAGTTGAGCTGTACTCTTTACTTGTTAAACATCCCCTAGCCTACAGTTGAGGTGCACTCTTTACTTGTTAAACATCCCCTAGCCTACAGTTGAGGTGTACTCTTTACTTGTTAAACATCCCCTAGCCTACAGTTGAGGTGTACTCTTTACTTGTTAAACATCCCCTAGCCTACAGTTGAGGTGTACTCTTTACTTGTTAAACGTCCCCTAGTCTACAGTTGAGGTGTACTCTTTACTTGTTAAACATCCCCTAGCCTACAGTTGAGGTGTACTCTTTACTTGTTAAGCATCCCCTAGCCTACAGTTGAGGTGTACTCTTTACTTGTTAAACATCCCCTAGCCTACAGTTGAGGTGCACTCTTTACTTGTTAAACATCCCCTAGCCTACAGTTGAGCTGTACTCTTTACTTGTTAAACATCCCCTAGCCTACAGTTGAGGTGTACTCTTTACTTGTTAAACATCCCCTAGCCTACAGTTGAGGTGTACTCTTTACTTGTTAAACGTCCCCTAGTCTACAGTTGAGGTGTACTCTTTACTTGTTAAACATCCCCTAGCCTGTAGTTGAGGTGTACTCTTTACTTGTTAAACATCCCCTAGCCTACAGTTGAGGTGTACTCTTTAGTTGTTAAACGTCCCCTAGCCTGTAGTTGAGGTGTACTCTTTACTTGTTAAACATCCCCTAGCCTACAGTTGAGGTGTACTCTTTACTTGTTAAACTTCCCCTAGCCTGTAGTTGAGGTGTACTCTTTACTTGTTAAACATCCCCTAGCCTACAGTTGAGGTGTACTCTTTACTTGTTAAACATCCCCTAGTCTACAGTTGAGGTGTACTCTTTAGTTGTTAAACGTCCCCTAGTCTACAGTTGAGGTGTACTCTTTAGTTGTTAAACGTCCCCTAGCCTGTAGTTGAGGTGTACTCTTTACTTGTTAAACATCCCCTAGCCTACAGTTGAGGTGTACTCTTTACTTGTTAAACTTCCCCTAGCCTGTAGTTGAGGTGTACTCTTTACTTGTTAAACATCCCCTAGCCTACAGTTGAGGTGTACTCTTTACTTGTTAAACATCCCCTAGTCTACAGTTGAGGTGTACTCTTTAGTTGTTAAACGTCCCCTAGCCTGTAGTTGAGCTGTACTCTTTACTTGCTAAATGGCTCCTAGCCTACAGTTGAGGTGTACTCTTTACTTGTTAAACATCCCCTAGTCTGTAGTTGAGGTGTACTCTTTACTTGTTAAACGTCCCCTAGCCTACAGTTGAGGTGTACTCTTTACTTGTTAAACATCCCCTAGTCTACAGTTGAGGTGTACTCTTTACTTGTTAAACATCCCCTAGCCTACAGTTGAGGTGTACTCTTTACTTGTTAAACATCCCCTAGCCTACAGTTGAGCTGTACTCTTTACTTGTTAAACATCCCCTAGCCTGCAGTTGAGGTGTACTCTTTACTTGTTAAATGTCCCCTAGCCTACAGTTGAGGTGTACTCTTTACTTGTTAAACATCCCCTAGCCTGCAGTTGAGGTGTACTCTTTACTTGTTAAACATCCCCTAGCCTACAGTTGAGGTGTACTCTTTACTTGTTAAACATCCCCTAGCTTACAGTTGAGCTGTTCTCTTTACTTGTTAAACGTCCCCTAGCATACAGTTGAGCTGTACTCTTTACTTGTTAAACGTCCCCTAGCCTGCAGTTGAGGTGTACTCTTTACTTGTTAAATGTCCCCTAGCCTACAGTTGAGGTGTACTCTTTACTTGTTAAACATCCCCTAGCCTGCAGTTGAGGTGTACTCTTTACTTGTTAAACATCCACTAGCCTACAGTTGAGGTGTACTCTTTACTTGTTAAACATCCCCTAGCTTACAGTTGAGCTGTTCTCTTTACTTGTTAAACGTCCCCTAGCATACAGTTGAGCTGTACTCTTTACTTGTTAAACGTCCCCTAGCCTGCAGTTGAGGTGTACTCTTTACTTGTTAAAAATCCCCTAGCCTACAGTTGAGGTGTACTCTTTACTTGTTAAACATCCCCTAGCCTGCAGTTGAGGTGTACTCTTTACTTGTTAAACATCCCCTAGCCTACAGTTGAGGTGCACTCTTTACTTGTTAAACATCCCCTAGCCTAGAGTTGAGCTGTACTCTTTACTTGTTAAACATCCCCTAGCCTACAGTTGAGGTGCACTCTTTACTTGTTAAACATCCCCTAGCCTACAGTTGAGGTGTACTCTTTACTTGTTAAACATCCCCTAGCCTACAGTTGAGGTGTACTCTTTACTTGTTAAACATCCCCTAGCCTACAGTTGAGGTGTACTCTTTACTTGTTAAACGTCCCCTAGTCTACAGTTGAGGTGTACTCTTTACTTGTTAAACATCCCCTAGCCTACAGTTGAGGTGTACTCTTTACTTGTTAAGCATCCCCTAGCCTACAGTTGAGGTGTACTCTTTACTTGTTAAACATCCCCTAGCCTACAGTTGAGGTGCACTCTTTACTTGTTAAACATCCCCTAGCCTACAGTTGAGCTGTACTCTTTACTTGTTAAACATCCCCTAGCCTACAGTTGAGGTGTACTCTTTACTTGTTAAACATCCCCTAGCCTACAGTTGAGGTGTACTCTTTACTTGTTAAACGTCCCCTAGTCTACAGTTGAGGTGTACTCTTTACTTGTTAAACATCCCCTAGCCTGTAGTTGAGGTGTACTCTTTACTTGTTAAACATCCCCTAGCCTACAGTTGAGGTGTACTCTTTAGTTGTTAAACGTCCCCTAGCCTGTAGTTGAGGTGTACTCTTTACTTGTTAAACATCCCCTAGCCTACAGTTGAGGTGTACTCTTTACTTGTTAAACTTCCCCTAGCCTGTAGTTGAGGTGTACTCTTTACTTGTTAAACATCCCCTAGCCTACAGTTGAGGTGTACTCTTTACTTGTTAAACATCCCCTAGTCTACAGTTGAGGTGTACTCTTTAGTTGTTAAACGTCCCCTAGCCTGTAGTTGAGCTGTACTCTTTACTTGCTAAATGGCTCCTAGCCTACAGTTGAGGTGTACTCTTTACTTGTTAAACATCCCCTAGCCTGTAGTTGAGGTGTACTCTTTACTTGTTAAACGTCCCCTAGCCTACAGTTGAGGTGTACTCTTTACTTGTTAAACATCCCCTAGCCTGCAGTTGAGGTGTACTCTTTACTTGTTAAATGTCCCCTAGCCTACAGTTGAGGTGTACTCTTTACTTGTTAAACATCCCCTAGCCTGCAGTTGAGGTGTACTCTTTACTTGTTAAACATCCCCTAGCCTACAGTTGAGGTGTACTCTTTACTTGTTAAACATCCCCTAGCCAGCAGTTGAGGTGTACTCTTTACTTGTTAAACATCCCCTAGCCTACAGTTGAGGTGTACTCTTTACTTGTTAAACATCCCCTAGCTGACAGTTGAGCTGTTCTCTTTACTTGTTAAACGTCCCCTAGCATACAGTTGAGCTGTACTCTTTACTTGTTAAACGTCCCCTAGCCTGCAGTTGAGGTGTACTCTTTACTTGTTAAAAATCCCCTAGCCTACAGTTGAGGTGTACTCTTTACTTGTTAAACATCCCCTAGCCTGCAGTTGAGGTGTACTCTTTACTTGTTAAACATCCCCTAGCCTACAGTTGAGGTGTACTCTTTACTTGTTAAACGTCCCCTAGTCTACAGTTGAGGTGTACTCTTTACTTGTTAAACATCCCCTAGCCTGTAGTTGAGGTGTACTCTTTACTTGTTAAACATCCCCTAGCCTACAGTTGAGGTGTACTCTTTAGTTGTTAAACGTCCCCTAGCCTGTAGTTGAGGTGTACTCTTTACTTGTTAAACATCCCCTAGCCTACAGTTGAGGTGTACTCTTTACTTGTTAAACTTCCCCTAGCCTGTAGTTGAGGTGTACTCTTTACTTGTTAAACATCCCCTAGCCTACAGTTGAGGTGTACTCTTTACTTGTTAAACATCCCCTAGTCTACAGTTGAGGTGTACTCTTTAGTTGTTAAACGTCCCCTAGCCTGTAGTTGAGCTGTACTCTTTACTTGCTAAATGGCTCCTAGCCTACAGTTGAGGTGTACTCTTTACTTGTTAAACATCCCCTAGCCTGTAGTTGAGGTGTACTCTTTACTTGTTAAACGTCCCCTAGCCTACAGTTGAGGTGTACTCTTTACTTGTTAAACATCCCCTAGCCTGCAGTTGAGGTGTACTCTTTACTTGTTAAATGTCCCCTAGCCTACAGTTGAGGTGTACTCTTTACTTGTTAAACATCCCCTAGCCTGCAGTTGAGGTGTACTCTTTACTTGTTAAACATCCCCTAGCCTACAGTTGAGGTGTACTCTTTACTTGTTAAACATCCCCTAGCCAGCAGTTGAGGTGTACTCTTTACTTGTTAAACATCCCCTAGCCTACAGTTGAGGTGTACTCTTTACTTGTTAAACATCCCCTAGCTGACAGTTGAGCTGTTCTCTTTACTTGTTAAACGTCCCCTAGCATACAGTTGAGCTGTACTCTTTACTTGTTAAACGTCCCCTAGCCTGCAGTTGAGGTGTACTCTTTACTTGTTAAAAATCCCCTAGCCTACAGTTGAGGTGTACTCTTTACTTGTTAAACATCCCCTAGCCTGCAGTTGAGGTGTACTCTTTACTTGTTAAACATCCCCTAGCCTACAGTTGAGGTGCACTCTTTACTTGTTAAACATCCCCTAGCCTACAGTTGAGGTGCACTCTTTACTTGTTAAACATCCCCTAGCCTAGAGTTGAGCTGTACTGTTTACTTGTTAAACATCCCCTAGCCTACAGTTGAGGTGCACTCTTTACTTGTTAAACATCCCCTAGCCTACAGTTGAGGTGTACTCTTTACTTGTTAAACATCCCCTAGCCTACAGTTGAGGTGTACTCTTTACTTGTTAAACATCCCCTAGCCTACAGTTGAGGTGTACTCTTTACTTGTTAAACGTCCCCTAGTCTACAGTTGAGGTGTACTCTTTACTTGTTAAACATCCCCTAGCCTACAGTTGAGGTGTACTCTTTACTTGTTAAACATCCCCTAGCCTACAGTTGAGGTGTACTCTTTACTTGTTAAACATCCCCTAGCCTACAGTTGAGGTGCACTCTTTACTTGTTAAACATCCCCTAGCCTACAGTTGAGCTGTACTCTTTACTTGTTAAACATCCCCTAGCCTACAGTTGAGGTGTACTCTTTACTTGTTAAACATCCCCTAGCCTACAGTTGAGGTGTACTCTTTACTTGTTAAACGTCCCCTAGTCTACAGTTGAGGTGTACTCTTTACTTGTTAAACATCCCCTAGCCTGTAGTTGAGGTGTACTCTTTACTTGTTAAACATCCCCTAGCCTACAGTTGAGGTGTACTCTTTACTTGTTAAACTTCCCCTAGCCTGTAGTTGAGGTGTACTCTTTACTTGTTAAACATCCCCTAGCCTACAGTTGAGGTGTACTCTTTACTTGTTAAACATCCCCTAGTCTACAGTTGAGGTGTACTCTTTAGTTGTTAAACGTCCGCTAGCCTGTAGTTGAGCTGTACTCTTTACTTGCTAAATGGCTCCTAGCCTACAGTTGAGGTGTACTCTTTACTTGTTAAACATCCCCTAGCCTGTAGTTGAGGTGTACTCTTTACTTGTTAAACGTCCCCTAGCCTACAGTTGAGGTGTACTCTTTACTTGTTAAACATCCCCTAGTCTACAGTTGAGGTGTACTCTTTACTTGTTAAACATCCCCTAGCCTACAGTTGAGGTGTACTCTTTACTTGTTAAACATCCCCTAGCCTACAGTTGAGCTGTACTCTTTACTTGTTAAACATCCCCTAGCCTGCAGTTGAGGTGTACTCTTTACTTGTTAAACGTCCCCTAGCCTACAGTTGAGGTGTACTCTTTACTTGTTAAACATCCCCTAGCCTGCAGTTGAGGTGTACTCTTTACTTGTTAAACATCCCCTAGCCTATAGTTGAGGTGTACTCTTTACTTGTTAAACATCCCCTAGCCAGCAGTTGAGGTGTACTCTTTACTTGTTAAACATCCCCTAGCCTGCAGTTGAGGTGTACTCTTTACTTGTTAAACATCCCCTAGCCTACAGTTGAGGTGTACTCTTTACTTGTTAAACATCCCCTAGCTTACAGTTGAGCTGTTCTCTTTACTTGTTAAACGTCCCCTAGCATACAGTTGAGCTGTACTCTTTACTTGTTAAACGTCCCCTAGCCTGCAGTTGAGGTGTACTCTTTACTTGTTAAAAATCCCCTAGCCTACAGTTGAGGTGTACTCTTTACTTGTTAAACATCCCCTAGCCTACAGTTGAGGTGTACTCTTTACTTGTTAAACATCCCCTAGCCTACAGTTGAGGTGCACTCTTTACTTGTTAAACATCCCCTAGCCTACAGTTGAGCTGTACTCTTTACTTGTTAAACATCCCCTAGCCTACAGTTGAGGTGTACTCTTTACTTGTTAAACATCCCCTAGCCTACAGTTGAGGTGTACTCTTTACTTGTTAAACGTCCCCTAGTCTACAGTTGAGGTGTACTCTTTACTTGTTAAACATCCCCTAGCCTGTAGTTGAGGTGTACTCTTTACTTGTTAAACATCCCCTAGCCTACAGTTGAGGTGTACTCTTTAGTTGTTAAACGTCCCCTAGCCTGTAGTTGAGCTGTACTCTTTACTTGCTAAATGGCCCCTAGCCTACAGTTGAGGTGTACTCTTTACTTGTTAAACATCCCCTATCCTGTAGTTGAGGTGTACTCTTTACTTGTTAAACATCCCCTAGCCTACAGTTGAGCTGTTCTCTTTACTTGTTAAACGTCCCCTAGCCTACAGTTGAGGTGCACTCTTTACTTGTTAAACATCCCCTAGTCTACAGTTGAGCTGTACTCTTTACTTGTTAAACATCCCCTATCCTGTAGTTGAGGTGTACTCTTTACTTGTTAAACATCCCCTAGCCTACAGTTGAGGTGTACTCTTTACTTGTTAAACGTCCCCTAGTCTACAGTTGAGGTGTACTCTTTACTTGTTAAACATCCCCTAGCCTACAGTTGAGGTGTACTCTTTACTTGTTAAACATCCCCTAGCCTACAGTTGAGGTGTACTCTTTACTTGTTAAACATCCCCTAGCCTACAGTTGAGGTGCACTCTTTACTTGTTAAACATCCCCTAGCCTACAGTTGAGCTGTACTCTTTACTTGTTAAACATCCCCTAGCCTACAGTTGAGGTGTACTCTTTACTTGTTAAACATCCCCTAGCCTACAGTTGAGGTGTACTCTTTACTTGTTAAACGTCCCCTAGTCTACAGTTGAGGTGTACTCTTTACTTGTTAAACATCCCCTAGCCTGTAGTTGAGGTGTACTCTTTACTTGTTAAACATCCCCTAGCCTACAGTTGAGGTGTACTCTTTACTTGTTAAACTTCCCCTAGCCTGTAGTTGAGGTGTACTCTTTACTTGTTAAACATCCCCTAGCCTACAGTTGAGGTGTACTCTTTACTTGTTAAACATCCCCTAGTCTACAGTTGAGGTGTACTCTTTAGTTGTTAAACGTCCGCTAGCCTGTAGTTGAGCTGTACTCTTTACTTGCTAAATGGCTCCTAGCCTACAGTTGAGGTGTACTCTTTACTTGTTAAACATCCCCTAGCCTGTAGTTGAGGTGTACTCTTTACTTGTTAAACGTCCCCTAGCCTACAGTTGAGGTGTACTCTTTACTTGTTAAACATCCCCTAGTCTACAGTTGAGGTGTACTCTTTACTTGTTAAACATCCCCTAGCCTACAGTTGAGGTGTACTCTTTACTTGTTAAACATCCCCTAGCCTACAGTTGAGCTGTACTCTTTACTTGTTAAACATCCCCTAGCCTGCAGTTGAGGTGTACTCTTTACTTGTTAAACGTCCCCTAGCCTACAGTTGAGGTGTACTCTTTACTTGTTAAACATCCCCTAGCCTGCAGTTGAGGTGTACTCTTTACTTGTTAAACATCCCCTAGCCTATAGTTGAGGTGTACTCTTTACTTGTTAAACATCCCCTAGCCAGCAGTTGAGGTGTACTCTTTACTTGTTAAACATCCCCTAGCCTGCAGTTGAGGTGTACTCTTTACTTGTTAAACATCCCCTAGCCTACAGTTGAGGTGTACTCTTTACTTGTTAAACATCCCCTAGCTTACAGTTGAGCTGTTCTCTTTACTTGTTAAACGTCCCCTAGCATACAGTTGAGCTGTACTCTTTACTTGTTAAACGTCCCCTAGCCTGCAGTTGAGGTGTACTCTTTACTTGTTAAAAATCCCCTAGCCTACAGTTGAGGTGTACTCTTTACTTGTTAAACATCCCCTAGCCTACAGTTGAGGTGTACTCTTTACTTGTTAAACATCCCCTAGCCTACAGTTGAGGTGCACTCTTTACTTGTTAAACATCCCCTAGCCTACAGTTGAGCTGTACTCTTTACTTGTTAAACATCCCCTAGCCTACAGTTGAGGTGTACTCTTTACTTGTTAAACATCCCCTAGCCTACAGTTGAGGTGTACTCTTTACTTGTTAAACGTCCCCTAGTCTACAGTTGAGGTGTACTCTTTACTTGTTAAACATCCCCTAGCCTGTAGTTGAGGTGTACTCTTTACTTGTTAAACATCCCCTAGCCTACAGTTGAGGTGTACTCTTTAGTTGTTAAACGTCCCCTAGCCTGTAGTTGAGCTGTACTCTTTACTTGCTAAATGGCCCCTAGCCTACAGTTGAGGTGTACTCTTTACTTGTTAAACATCCCCTATCCTGTAGTTGAGGTGTACTCTTTACTTGTTAAACATCCCCTAGCCTACAGTTGAGCTGTTCTCTTTACTTGTTAAACGTCCCCTAGCCTACAGTTGAGGTGCACTCTTTACTTGTTAAACATCCCCTAGTCTACAGTTGAGCTGTACTCTTTACTTGTTAAACATCCCCTATCCTGTAGTTGAGGTGTACTCTTTACTTGTTAAACATCCCCTAGCCTACAGTTGAGGTGTACTCTTTACTTGTTAAACGTCCCCTAGCCTACAGTTGAGGTGTACTTTTTACTTGTTAAAAATCCCCTAGCATACAGTTGAGGTGTACTCTTTACTTGTTAAACGTCCCCTAGCCTACAGTTGAGGTGCACTCTTTACTTGTTAAACATCCCCTAGTCTACAGTTGAGCTGTACTCTTTACTTGTTAAACATCCCCTAGCCTGTAGTTGAGGTGTACTCTTTACTTGTTAAACATCCCCTAGCCTACAGTTGAGGTGTACTCTTTAGTTGTTAAATGTCCCCTAGACTGTAGTTGAGCTGTACTCTTTACTTGCTAAATGGCCCCTAGCCTACAGTTGAGGTGTACTCTTTACTTGTTAAACATCCCCTATCCTGTAGTTGAGGTGTACTCTTTACTTGTTAAACGTCCCCTAGCCTACAGTTGAGGTGTACTCTTTACTTGTTAAACATCCCCTAGTCTACAGTTGAGGTGTACTCTTTACTTGTTAAACATCCCCTAGCCTACAGTTGAGGTGTACTCTTTACTTGTTAAACATCCCCTAGCCTGCAGTTGAGGTGTACTCTTTACTTGTTAAACATCCCCTAGCCTATAGTTGAGGTGTACTCTTTACTTGTTAAACATCCCCTAGCCAGCAGTTGAGGTGTACTCTTTACTTGTTAAACATCCCCTAGCCTGCAGTTGAGGTGTACTCTTTACTTGTTAAACATCCCCTAGCCTACAGTTGAGGTGTACTCTTTACTTGTTAAACATCCCCTAGCTTACAGTTGAGCTGTTCTCTTTACTTGTTAAACGTCCCCTAGCATACAGTTGAGCTGTACTCTTTACTTGTTAAACGTCCCCTAGCCTGCAGTTGAGGTGTACTCTTTACTTGTTAAAAATCCCCTAGCCTACAGTTGAGGTGTACTCTTTACTTGTTAAACATCCCCTAGCCTACAGTTGAGGTGTACTCTTTACTTGTTAAACATCCCCTAGCCTACAGTTGAGGTGCACTCTTTACTTGTTAAACATCCCCTAGCCTACAGTTGAGCTGTACTCTTTACTTGTTAAACATCCCCTAGCCTACAGTTGAGGTGTACTCTTTACTTGTTAAACATCCCCTAGCCTACAGTTGAGGTGTACTCTTTACTTGTTAAACGTCCCCTAGTCTACAGTTGAGGTGTACTCTTTACTTGTTAAACATCCCCTAGCCTGTAGTTGAGGTGTACTCTTTACTTGTTAAACATCCCCTAGCCTACAGTTGAGGTGTACTCTTTAGTTGTTAAACGTCCCCTAGCCTGTAGTTGAGCTGTACTCTTTACTTGCTAAATGGCCCCTAGCCTACAGTTGAGGTGTACTCTTTACTTGTTAAACATCCCCTATCCTGTAGTTGAGGTGTACTCTTTACTTGTTAAACATCCCCTAGCCTACAGTTGAGCTGTTCTCTTTACTTGTTAAACGTCCCCTAGCCTACAGTTGAGGTGCACTCTTTACTTGTTAAACATCCCCTAGTCTACAGTTGAGCTGTACTCTTTACTTGTTAAACATCCCCTATCCTGTAGTTGAGGTGTACTCTTTACTTGTTAAACATCCCCTAGCCTACAGTTGAGGTGTACTCTTTACTTGTTAAACGTCCCCTAGCCTACAGTTGAGGTGTACTTTTTACTTGTTAAAAATCCCCTAGCATACAGTTGAGGTGTACTCTTTACTTGTTAAACGTCCCCTAGCCTACAGTTGAGGTGCACTCTTTACTTGTTAAACATCCCCTAGTCTACAGTTGAGCTGTACTCTTTACTTGTTAAACATCCCCTAGCCTGTAGTTGAGGTGTACTCTTTACTTGTTAAACATCCCCTAGCCTACAGTTGAGGTGTACTCTTTAGTTGTTAAATGTCCCCTAGACTGTAGTTGAGCTGTACTCTTTACTTGCTAAATGGCCCCTAGCCTACAGTTGAGGTGTACTCTTTACTTGTTAAACATCCCCTATCCTGTAGTTGAGGTGTACTCTTTACTTGTTAAACGTCCCCTAGCCTACAGTTGAGGTGTACTCTTTACTTGTTAAACATCCCCTAGTCTACAGTTGAGGTGTACTCTTTACTTGATAAACATCCCCTAGCCTACAGTTGAGGTGTACTCTTTACTTGTTAAACATCCCCTAGTCTACAGTTGAGGTGTACTCTTTACTTGTTAAACATCCCCTAGCCTACAGTTGAGGTGTACTCTTTACTTGTTAAACATCCCCTAGCCTAGAGTTGAGGTGTACTCTTTACTTGTTAAATGTCCCCTAGCCTACAGTTGAGGTGTACTCTTTACTTGTTAAAAATCCCCTAGCCTACAGTTGAGGTGTACTCTTTACTTGTTAAAAATCTCCTAGCCTACAGTTGAGGTGTACTCTTTACTTGTTAAACAGCCCCTAGCCTACAGTTGAGGTGTACTCTTTACTTGTTAAAAATCCCCTAGCCTACAGTTGAGGTGCACTCTTTACTTGTTAAACATCCCCTAGCCTACAGTTGAGCTGTACTCTTTACTTGTTAAACATCCCCTAGCCTACAGTTGAGGTGTACTCTTTACTTGTTAAACATCCCCTAGCCTACAGTTGAGGTGTACTCTTTACTTGTTAAACGTCCCCTAGTCTACAGTTGAGGTGTACTCTTTACTTGTTAAACATCCCCTAGCCTGTAGTTGAGGTGTACTCTTTACTTGTTAAACATCCCCTAGCCTACAGTTGAGGTGTACTCTTTAGTTGTTAAACGTCCCCTAGCCTGTAGTTGAGCTGTACTCTTTACTTGCTAAATGGCCCCTAGCCTACAGTTGAGGTGTACTCTTTACTTGTTAAACGTCCCCTATCCTGTAGTTGAGGTGTACTCTTTACTTGTTAAACATCCCCTAGCCTACAGTTGAGCTGTTCTCTTTACTTGTTAAACGTCCCCTAGCCTACAGTTGAGGTGCACTCTTTACTTGTTAAACATCCCCTAGTCTACAGTTGAGCTGTACTCTTTACTTGTTAAACATCCCCTATCCTGTAGTTGAGGTGTACTCTTTACTTGTTAAACATCCCCTAGCCTACAGTTGAGGTGTACTCTTTACTTGTTAAACGTCCCCTAGCCTACAGTTGAGGTGTACTTTTTACTTGTTAAAAATCCCCTAGCCTACAGTTGAGGTGTACTCTTTACTTGTTAAACGTCCCCTAGCCTACAGTTGAGGTGCACTCTTTACTTGTTAAACATCCCCTAGTCTACAGTTGAGCTGTACTCTTTACTTGTTAAACATCCCCTAGCCTGTAGTTGAGGTGTACTCTTTACTTGTTAAACATCCCCTAGCCTACAGTTGAGGTGTACTCTTTAGTTGTTAAATGTCCCCTAGACTGTAGTTGAGCTGTACTCTTTACTTGCTAAATGGCCCCTAGCCTACAGTTGAGGTGTACTCTTTACTTGTTAAACATCCCCTATCCTGTAGTTGAGGTGTACTCTTTACTTGTTAAACGTCCCCTAGCCTACAGTTGAGGTGTACTCTTTACTTGTTAAACATCCCCTAGTCTACAGTTGAGGTGTACTCTTTACTTGTTAAACATCCCCTAGCCTACAGTTGAGGTGTACTCTTTACTTATTAAACATCCCCTAGTCTACAGTTGAGGTGTACTCTTTACTTGTTAAACATCCCCTAGCCTACAGTTGAGGTGTACTCTTTACTTGTTAAACGTCCCCTAGCCTAGAGTTGAGGTGTACTCTTTACTTGTTAAACGTCCCCTAGCCTACAGTTGAGGTGTACTCTTTACTTGTTAAAAATCCCCTAGCCTACAGTTGAGGTGTACTCTTTACTTGTTAAAAATCTCCTAGCCTACAGTTGAGGTGTACTCTTTACTTGTTAAACAGCCCCTAGCCTACAGTTGAGGTGTACTCTTTACTTGTTAAACATCCCCTAGCCTACAGTTGAGCTGTACTCTTTAGTTGTTAAACGTCCCCTAGCCTGTAGTTGAGCTGTACTCTTTACTTGCTAAATGGCACCTATCCTACAGTTGAGGTGTACTCTTTACTTGTTAAACATCCCCTAGCCTGTAGTTGAGGTGTACTCTTTAGTTGTTAAACGTCCCCTAGCCTACAGTTCAGGTGTACCCTTTACTTGTTAAACATCCCCTAGCCTACAGTTGAGGTGTACTCTTTACTTGTTAAACATCCCCTAGCCTACAGTTGAGCTGTACTCTTTACTTGTTAAACATCCCCTAGCCTGCAGTTGAGGTGTACTCTTTACTTGTTAAACATCCCCTAGCCTACAGTTGAGGTGTACTCTTTACTTGTTAAACGTCCCCTAGCCTACAGTTGAGGTGTACTCTTTACTTGTTAAACGTCCCCTAGCCTACAGTTGAGGTGTACTCTTTACTTGATAAACATCCCCTAGCCTGCAGTTGAGGTGTACTCTTTACTTGTTAAACGTCCCCTAGTCTACAGTTGAGCTGTACTCTTTACTTGTTAAACGTCCTCTAGCCAGCAGTTGAGGTGTACTCTTTACTTGTTAAACATCCCCTAGCCTACAGTTGAGGTGTACTCTTTACTTGTTAAACATGCCCTAGCCAGCAGTTGAGGTGTACTCTTTACTTGTTAAACATCCCCTAGCCTACAGTTGAGGTGTACTCTTTACTTGTTAAACGTCCCCTAGCCTGTAGTTGAGCTGTACTCTTTACTTGTTAAACGTCCCCTAGTCTACAGTTGAGGTGTACTCTTTACTTGTTAAACGTCCCCTAGCCTACAGTTGAGGTGTACTCTTTACTTGTTAAACGTCCCCTAGCCTACAGTTGAGATGTACTCTTTACTTGTTAAACATTCCCTAGCCTACAGTTGAGGTGTACTCTTTACTTGTTAAACATCCCCTAGCCAGCAGTTGAGCTGTACTCTTTACTTGTTAAACATCCCCTAGCCAGCAGTTGATGTGTACTCTTTACTTGTTAAACATCCCCTAGCCTACAGTTGAGGTGTACTCTTTACTTGTTAAATGTCCCCTAGCCTGTAGTTGAGGTGTATTCTTTACTTGTTAAACGTCCCCTAGCCTACAGTTGAGCTGTACTCTTTACTTGTTTAACGTCCCCTAGCCAGCAGTTGAGCTGTACTCTTTACTTGTTAAACGTCCCCTAGCCTACAGTTGAGGTGTACTCTTTACTTGTTAAACATCCCCTAGCCTACAGTTGAGGTGTACTCTTTACTTGTTAAACATCCCCTAGCCTACAGTTGAGCTGTACTCTTTACTTGTTAAACATCCCCTAGCCTGCAGTTGAGGTGTACTCTTTACTTGTTAAACATCCCCTAGCCTACAGTTGAGGTGTACTCTACTTGTTAAACGTCCCCTAGCCTACAGTTGAGGTGTACTCTTTACTTGTTAAACGTCCCCTAGCCTACAGTTGAGGTGTACTCTTTACTTGATAAACATCCCCTAGCCTGCAGTTGAGGTGTACTCTTTACTTGTTAAACGTCCCCTAGCCTACAGTTGAGCTGTACTCTTTACTTGTTAAACGTCCACTAGCCAGCAGTTGAGGTGTACTCTTTACTTGTTAAACATCCCCTAGCCTACAGTTGAGGTGTACTCTTTACTTGTTAAACATCCCCTAGCCTACAGTTGAGGTGTACTCTTTACTTGTTAAACGTCCCCTAGCCTGTAGTTGAGCTGTACTCTTTACTTGTTAAACGTCCCCTAGTCTACAGTTGAGGTGTACTCTTTAGTTGTTAAACGTCCCCTAGCCTACAGTTGAGGTGTACTCTTTACTTGTTAAACGTCCCCTAGCCTACAGTTGAGATGTACTCTTTACTTGTTAAACATCCCCTAGCCTACAGTTGAGGTGTACTCTTTACTTGTTAAACATCCCCTAGCCAGCAGTTGAGCTGTACTCTTTACTTGTTAAACATCCCCTAGCCTACAGTTGAGGTGTACTCTTTACTTGTTAAACGTCCCCTAGCCTACAGTTGAGGTGTACTCTTTACTTGTTAAACATCCCCTAGCCTACAGTTGAGGTGTACTCTTTACTTGTTAAACGTCCCCTTGCCTACAGTTGAGGTGTACTCTTTACTTGTTAAATGCCCCATACATAGCCTACAGTTGAGTGGTACTATTTACTTGTTAAACGTCCCCTAGCCTACAGTTGAGGTGTACTCTTTACTTGTTAAGCGTCCCCTAGCCTGCAGTTGAGGTGTACTCTTTACTTGTTAAATGCCCCCTAGCCTACAGTTGAGGTGTACTCTTTACTTGTTAAACATCCCCTAGCCTACAGTTGAGTGGTACTATTTACTTGTTAAACGTCCCCTAGCCTACAGTTGAGGTGTACTCTTTACTTGTTAAACGGCCCCTAGCCTACAGTTGAGCTTCTGTTGGTAAACACTACATCTGGGTATCTTTGTCATACATTGTACATGTATTATAAATTAAGGTTTATTTCCTTGCTTTTCATTGGATAAAACAGCAACATTTTCTATGCTGCATAAACATCCATGTATTCATACCCCCTTGTATGCAATTCTTCTTTTATATATCTGGTTTGAAAGCAACAAAGCATGAAATTTCATTGAATCAATTACAGTCAAACCTGCTTTAAGTGACCACCTCTATTAAGTTACAGTCAAACCTGCTTTAGTGACCACCTCTATTAAGTTACAGTCAAACCTGCTTTAGTGACCACCTCTATTAAGTTACGGTCAAACCTGCTTTAAGTGACCACCTCTATTAAGTTACAGTCAAACCTGCTTTAAGTGACCACCTCTATTAAGTTACAGTCAAACCTGCTTTAGGGACCACCTCTATTAAGGAATAACTTGTATTATGTGACCTTATTTTTATTTCCCTTCAAAGTGCATTTCCTATTAGTTAAACCTGTATTTAGCGACCACCTGACTTATGTGACCTTATTTCAATATTCCCTTGGAAGGTCACATAGGACAGGCTTGACTGTATATATGTTTGGTTTGGTTTATGGTGTTTAACGCCACTTTCAACAATATTTCAGCTATATCGTTGTGGTCAGTTTTACCGGTGCCGGAGATAACCACCGACCTGTTGCAAGTCACTGACAAACTTTATCACATAATGTTATATCAAGTACACCTCCCCATGAACGGGGTTCGAATTCAAAACTTTAGTGGTAATATGCACTAATTACATAGGTATTCAACTACCAATACCATACGATCACAACCAAGACAACCCCCCTCTTGGAAGGTCACATAATAGGTAACTAACTAACATACGATCACAACCAAGACATCCCCTCTCTTGGAAGGTCACATAATAGGTATCTAACTACCATATGATCACAACCAAGACATCCCCTCTCTTGGAAGGTCACATAATAGGTATCTAACTACCATATGATCACAACCAAGACATCCCCTCTCTTGGAAGGTCACATAATAGGTATCTAACTACCATATGATCACAACCAAGACAACCCCCCTCTTGGAAGGTCATATAATAGGTATCTAACTACCATATGATCACAACCAAGACAACCCCTCTCTTGGAAGGTCATATAATAGGTATCTAACTACCATATGATCACAACCAAGACATCCCCTCTCTTGGAAGGTCACATAATAGGTATCTAACTACCATACGATCACAACCAAGACAACCCCCCTCTTGGAAGGTCACATAATAGGTATCTAACTACCATATGATCACAACCAAGACATCCCCTCTCTTGGAAGGTCACATAATAGGTATCTAACTACCATACGATCACAACCAAGACAACCCCTCTCTTGGAAGGTCACATAATAGGTATCTAACTACCATATGATCACAACCAAGACATCCCCTCTCTTGGAAGGTCACATAATAGGTATCTAACTACCATACGATCACAACCAAGACAACCCCTCGTCACATAGGACAGGTTTGACTGTAACCAAGACAACCCCTTGTCACATAGGACAGGTTTGACTGTAACCAAGACAACCCCTCGTCACATAGGACACGTTTGACTGTAACCAAGACAACCCCTTGTCACATAGGACAGGTTTGACTGTAACCAAGACAACCCCTCGTCACATAGGACAGGTTTGATTGTAACCAAGACAACCCCTCGTCACATAGGACAGGTTTGACTGTATATTACTTACTTTAATCACATGTACTGTATTGTTATTGAAATTGTTTCAACTTACTTTGATAAAAATCTAATCTGTGGTATTGCTTTAGAAGTGGCAATTCCTAGAAAATCAAGAATTTTAATAAAGGTTTATGTTAACTGAACTACTACCAAACTACATATGTAAATAGTATATTTTGTATCTCTACCGTGTTGGTTTATGAGGAATAAAGATATATATACAGATTGATTTTTAAAGTACATGTTAGTAATTAGAGGCTCACCTGGTTACAAATTAAGCATTTATTATACAATGAATACGTTTGAAGTTTTTAATATTACCACATTTTAAAATGGCTATTTTCCATGGTGTCTTATGTTATACTTAGTCCTATATGCATTGTAGTGGCTATTTTTGATTCCTGATCCACATTAAAAAAACAAAAAACAAAAACAACTCTGCATGGGACCATGCAATAATTCTTTATATACAATTTGAGTTCAATCAATTTTTTTCTTTAATTCTAGAAAAGGCTTTTAATTCATATTCCCATAGGGTCCTTCATGATGGTTAAACTATGTCCTACGGTGGTGCCCATCTTGGATTTTGCATCAGCTTCCAAAGGACTTTCAAATAACAAAGTCCATATGTACCAAAACACATGAAAATCAAATCATGAAAATGAACAAAATAATTTAAAGTAAATTGAGCGTGACTTTTGTTACCTACCTCATAATTAAAATCTGAGATTTCTCCTTTCTGTTCACATGCTCGTTCCAATGAGCTGTCATGTGATACAACCACCTGACCATCTTTAGTAATATGACAGTCTATCTCTAACATTTCTGTTCCTACATCAACAGCACTGAAGTATACAAGTAGACATACGTATACACTAAACTTGATATCTATGTTTTATTACTATATTTATTACTGAAATTTACACTTCCTAAATAATATAAATATTAATAAAACTAAAGTTCTCCTTCCTAAGGCAGGGCCCGGTGGCTCAATGAGTTAGGTAGTTGGATTACCTAACAATTCATACAAGCCTCAGCAATCACCAATACGGCATGGGTTCGCGCCCCGCTTTGTAAATTACAAAAAAGGTGCACTCGACTCGCAACCGCAAGTGATCAAGTTTACCAGTTGCTTGCCCATGGTCGGTGGTTCTCTCCGGGTATTTCGGCTTCTTCCATCACTAAAACTGGTCGCCATGATATAGCTGAAATATTGCTGAAAGTGGAGTTAAAACACCAAAAATCAAAAATCAATCAATCCTTCCTAAGAGAGAAATGACCGTAGCTGATTTTGGCTAAACTGTTTATGCCCTTTGTGTTTTCTTGCTCCTAAAACTTAAATGACCTGTCTTTCCAATCTTCTGACTTTGAGTAGTTATTCCAGAAATGTGTCGTGTACACTAAATTTGATACCTACGTTTATATTAATGAAACCTCTCATTACTGTTTTAGCATGCTTAGCGTTATATTTTGTATTGTGTTTATTGTCACGTTCACTAATTTTAACAACCAGACAGGGAAGGAAAGCTAGGACAGCTTTAACAAGCTGACTAGAGAAAGCCTTGACCATTGGTATATGTCTATAGGAAAGCAAGGACATCTTTAACAAGACGACTAGAGAAAGCCTTGACCATGGGTATATGTCTATAGGAAAGCCAGGACAACCTTAACAAGCTGACTGGAGAAAGCCTTGACCATAGGTATATGTCTATAGGAAAGCCAGGACAGCTTTAACCAGCTGACTAGAGAAAGCCTTGAGTTGACCATGGGTATATGTGTCTATAGGAAAGCCAGGACAGCTTTAACAAGCTGACTAGAGAAAGCCTTGATCATTGGTATATGTCTATAGGAAAGCCAGGACAGCTTTAACAAGCTGACTAGAGGAAGCCTTGACCATTGGTATGTGTCTATAGGAAAGCCAGGACAACCATAACCAGCTGACTAGAGAAAGCCTTGACCATTGGTATATGTGTCTATAGGAAAGCCAGGACAGCTTTAACAAGCTGACTAGAGAAAGCCTTGACCATTGGTATGTGTCTTTAGGAAAGCCAGGACAACCATAACCAGCTGACTAGAGAAAGCCTTGAGTTGACCATGGGTATATGTGTCTATAGGAAAGCCAGGACAGCTTTAACAAGCTGACTAGAGAAAGCCTTGATCATTGGTATATATGTCTATAGGAAAGCTTTAACAAGCTGACTAGAGAAAGCCTTGATCATGGGTATATGTGTCTATACGAAAGCCAGGACAGCTTTAACAAGCTGACAAGAGAAAGCCTTGACCATGGGTATATGTGTCTATAGGAAAGCCAGGACAGCTTTAACAAGCTGACTGTAGAAAGCCTTGACCATAGGTATATGTCTATAGGAAAGCCAGGACAGCTTTAACAAGCTGACTAGAGAAAGCCTTGACCATGGGTATGTGTCTATAGGAAAGCCAGGACAACCTTAACAAGCTGACTAGAGAAAGCCTTGAGCTGACCATGGGTATATGTGTCTATAGGAAAGCCATGACAGCTTTAACAAGCTGACTAGAGAAAGCCAGGACAGCTTTAACAAGCTGACTAGAGAAAGCCTTGATCATTGGTATATGTCTATAGGAAAGCCAGGACAGCTTTAACAAGCTGACTAGAGAAAGCCTTGACCATGGGTATATGTCTATAGGAAAGCCAGGACAACCTTAACAAGCTGACTAGAGAAAGCCTTGAGTTAACCATGGGTATATGTGTCTATAGGAAAGCCAGGACAGCTTTAACAAGCTGACTAGAGAAAGCCTTGATCATTGGTATATATGTCTATAGGAAAGCTTTAACAAGCTGACTAGAGAAAGCCTTGACCATGGGTATATGTGTCTATAGGAAAGCCAGGACAGCTTTAACAAGCTGACTAGAGAAAGCCTTGATCATTGGTATATATGTCTATAGGAAAGCCAGGACTGCTTTAACAAGCTGACTGGAGAAAGCCTTGACCATGGGTATATGTGTCTATAGGAAAGCCAGGACAGCTTTAACAAGCTGATTAGAGAAAGCCTTGACCATGGGTATATGTCTATAGGAAAGCCAGGACAACCTTAACAAGCTGACTAGAGAAAGCCTTGACCATGGGTATGTGTCTATAGGAAAGCCAGGACAACCTTAACAAGCTGACTAGAGAAAGCCTTGAGCTGACCATGGGTATATGTGTCTATAGGAAAGCCATGACAGCTTTAACAAGCTGACTAGAGAAAGCCAGGACAGCTTTAACAAGCTGACTAGAGAAAGCCTTGATCATTGGTATATGTCTATAGGAAAGCCAGGACAGCTTTAACAAGCTGACTAGAGAAAGCCTTGACCATGGGTATATGTCTATAGGAAAGCCAGGACAACCTTAACAAGCTGACTAGAGAAAGCCTTGAGTTGACCATGGGTATATGTGTCTATAGGAAAGCCAGGACAGCTTTAACAAGCTGACTAGAGAAAGCCTTGATCATTGGTATATATGTCTATAGGAAAGCTTTAACAAGCTGACTAGAGAAAGCCTTGACCATGGGTATATGTGTCTATAGGAAAGCCAGGACAGCTTTAACAAGCTGACTAGAGAAAGCCTTGATCATTGGTATATATGTCTATAGGAAAGCCAGGACTGCTTTAACAAGCTGACTGGAGAAAGCCTTGACCATGGGTATATGTGTCTATAGGAAAGCCAGGACAGCTTTAACAAGCTGATTAGAGAAAGCCTTGACCATGGGTATATGTCTATAGGAAAGCCAGGACAACCTTAACAAGCTGACTAGAGAAAGCCTTGAGTTGACCATGTGTATATGTGTCTATAGGAAAGCCAGGACAGCTTTAACAAGCTGACTAGAGAAAGCCTTGATCATTGGTATATATGTCTATAGGAAAGCTTTAACAAGCTGACTAGAGAAAGCCTTGACCATGGGTATATGTGTCTATAGGAAAGCCAGGACAGCTTTAACAAGCTGACTAGAGAAAGCCTTGATCATTGGTATATATGTCTATAGGAAAGCCAGGACTGCTTTAACAAGCTGACTGGAGAAAGCCTTGACCATGGGTATATGTGTCTATAGGAAAGCCAGGACAGCTTTAACAAGCTGATTAGAGAAAGCCTTGACCATGGGTATATGTCTATAGGAAAGCCAGGACAACCTTAACAAGCTGACTAGAGAAAGCCTTGACCATGGGTATGTGTCTATAGGAAAGCCAGGACAACCTTAACAAGCTGACTAGAGAAAGCCTTGAGCTGACCATGGGTATATGTGTCTATAGGAAAGCCATGACAGCTTTAACAAGCTGACTAGAGAAAGCCAGGACAGCTTTAACAAGCTGACTAGAGAAAGCCTTGATCATTGGTATATGTCTATAGGAAAGCCAGGACAGCTTTAACAAGCTGACTAGAGAAAGCCTTGACCATGGGTATATGTCTATAGGAAAGCCAGGACAACCTTAACAAGCTGACTAGAGAAAGCCTTGAGTTGACCATGGGTATATGTGTCTATAGGAAAGCCAGGACAGCTTTAACAAGCTGACTAGAGAAAGCCTTGATCATTGGTATATATGTCTATAGGAAAGCTTTAACAAGCTGACTAGAGAAAGCCTTGACCATGGGTATATGTGTCTATAGGAAAGCCAGGACAGCTTTAACAAGCTGACTAGAGAAAGCCTTGATCATTGGTATATATGTCTATAGGAAAGCCAGGACTGCTTTAACAAGCTGACTGGAGAAAGCCTTGACCATGGGTATATGTGTCTATAGGAAAGCCAGGACAGCTTTAACAAGCTGATTAGAGAAAGCCTTGACCATGGGTATATGTCTATAGGAAAGCCAGGACAACCTTAACAAGCTGACTAGAGAAAGCCTTGAGTTGACCATGTGTATATGTGTCTATAGGAAAGCCAGGACAGCTTTAACAAGCTGACTAGAGAAAGCCTTGATCATTGGTATATATGTCTATAGGAAAGCTTTAACAAGCTGACTAGAGAAAGCCTTGACCATGGGTATATGTGTCTATAGGAAAGCCAGGACAGCTTTAACAAGCTGACTAGAGAAAGCCTTGATCATTGGTATATATGTCTATAGGAAAGCCAGGACTGCTTTAACAAGCTGACTGGAGAAAGCCTTGACCATGGGTATATGTCTATAGGAAAGCCAGGACAACTTTAGCAAGCTGACTAGAGAAAGCCTTGACCATTGGTATATGTCTATAAGAAAGCCAGGACAGCATTAACAAGCTGACTGGAGAAAGCCTTGACCATGGGTATATGTCTATAGGAAAGCCAGGAATGTTTTAACAAGCTGACTGGAGAAAGCCTTGACCATGGGTATGTGTTTATAGGAAAGCCAGGACAACTTTAACAAGCTGACTAGAGAAATCCTTGACCATTGGTATGTGTCTATAGGAAAGCCAGGAAAGCTTTAACAAGCTGACTAGAGAAAGCCTTGACTATGGTATATGTCTATAGGAAAGCTAGGACAGCTTTAACAAGCTGACTAGAGAAAGCCTTGACCATTGGTATATGTCTATAGGAAAGCCAGGACAACCATAACCAGCTGACTACAGAAAGCCTTGAGTTGTCCATGGGTATGTGTCTATAGGAAAGCCAGGACAGCTTTAACAAGCTGACTAGAGAAAGCCTTGATCATTGGTATGTGCTTATAGGAAAGCCAGGACAGCTTTAACAAGCTGATTAGAGAAAGCCTTGACCATGGGTATATGTCTATAGGAAAGCCATGACAACCTTAACAAGCTGACTAGAGAAAGCCTTGAGTTGACCATGTGTATATGTGTCTATAGGAAAGCCAGGACAGCTTTAACAAGCTGACTAGAGAAAGCCTTGATCATTGGTATATGTGTCTATAGGAAAGCCAGGACAGCTTTAACAAGCTGACTAGAGAAAGCCTTGAGTTGACCATGTGTATATGTGTCTATAGGAAAGCCAGGACAGCTTTAACAAGCTGACTAGAGAAAGCCTTGATCATTGGTATATATGTCTATAGGAAAGCTTTAACAAGCTGACTAGAGAAAGCCTTGACCATGGGTATATGTGTCTATAGGAAAGCCAGGACAGCTTTAACAAGCTGACTAGAGAAAGCCTTGATCATTGGTATATATGTCTATAGGAAAGCCAGGACTGCTTTAACAAGCTGACTGGAGAAAGCCTTGACCATGGGTATATGTGTCTATAGGAAAGCCAGGACAGCTTTAACAAGCTGATTAGAGAAAGCCTTGACCATGGGTATATGTCTATAGGAAAGCCAGGACAACCTTAACAAGCTGACTAGAGAAAGCCTTGACCATGGGTATGTGTCTATAGGAAAGCCAGGACAACCTTAACAAGCTGACTAGAGAAAGCCTTGAGCTGACCATGGGTATATGTGTCTATAGGAAAGCCATGACAGCTTTAACAAGCTGACTAGAGAAAGCCAGGACAGCTTTAACAAGCTGACTAGAGAAAGCCTTGATCATTGGTATATGTCTATAGGAAAGCCAGGACAGCTTTAACAAGCTGACTAGAGAAAGCCTTGACCATGGGTATATGTCTATAGGAAAGCCAGGACAACCTTAACAAGCTGACTAGAGAAAGCCTTGAGTTGACCATGGGTATATGTGTCTATAGGAAAGCCAGGACAGCTTTAACAAGCTGACTAGAGAAAGCCTTGATCATTGGTATATATGTCTATAGGAAAGCTTTAACAAGCTGACTAGAGAAAGCCTTGACCATGGGTATATGTGTCTATAGGAAAGCCAGGACAGCTTTAACAAGCTGACTAGAGAAAGCCTTGATCATTGGTATATATGTCTATAGGAAAGCCAGGACTGCTTTAACAAGCTGACTGGAGAAAGCCTTGACCATGGGTATATGTGTCTATAGGAAAGCCAGGACAGCTTTAACAAGCTGATTAGAGAAAGCCTTGACCATGGGTATATGTCTATAGGAAAGCCAGGACAACCTTAACAAGCTGACTAGAGAAAGCCTTGAGTTGACCATGTGTATATGTGTCTATAGGAAAGCCAGGACAGCTTTAACAAGCTGACTAGAGAAAGCCTTGATCATTGGTATATATGTCTATAGGAAAGCTTTAACAAGCTGACTAGAGAAAGCCTTGACCATGGGTATATGTGTCTATAGGAAAGCCAGGACAGCTTTAACAAGCTGACTAGAGAAAGCCTTGATCATTGGTATATATGTCTATAGGAAAGCCAGGACTGCTTTAACAAGCTGACTGGAGAAAGCCTTGACCATGGGTATATGTCTATAGGAAAGCCAGGACAACTTTAGCAAGCTGACTAGAGAAAGCCTTGACCATTGGTATATGTCTATAAGAAAGCCAGGACAGCATTAACAAGCTGACTGGAGAAAGCCTTGACCATGGGTATATGTCTATAGGAAAGCCAGGAATGTTTTAACAAGCTGACTGGAGAAAGCCTTGACCATGGGTATGTGTTTATAGGAAAGCCAGGACAACTTTAACAAGCTGACTAGAGAAATCCTTGACCATTGGTATGTGTCTATAGGAAAGCCAGGAAAGCTTTAACAAGCTGACTAGAGAAAGCCTTGACTATGGTATATGTCTATAGGAAAGCTAGGACAGCTTTAACAAGCTGACTAGAGAAAGCCTTGACCATTGGTATATGTCTATAGGAAAGCCAGGACAACCATAACCAGCTGACTACAGAAAGCCTTGAGTTGTCCATGGGTATGTGTCTATAGGAAAGCCAGGACAGCTTTAACAAGCTGACTAGAGAAAGCCTTGATCATTGGTATGTGCTTATAGGAAAGCCAGGACAGCTTTAACAAGCTGATTAGAGAAAGCCTTGACCATGGGTATATGTCTATAGGAAAGCCATGACAACCTTAACAAGCTGACTAGAGAAAGCCTTGAGTTGACCATGTGTATATGTGTCTATAGGAAAGCCAGGACAGCTTTAACAAGCTGACTAGAGAAAGCCTTGATCATTGGTATATATGTCTATAGGAAAGCTTTAACAAGCTGACTAGAGAAAGCCTTGACCATGGGTATATGTGTCTATAGGAAAGCCAGGACAGCTTTAACAAGCTGACTAGAGAAAGCCTTGATCATTGGTATATATGTCTATAGGAAAGCCAGGACTGCTTTAACAAGCTGACTGGAGAAAGCCTTGACCATGGGTATATGTGTCTATAGGAAAGCCAGGACAGCTTTAACAAGCTGACTGGAGAAAGCATTGACCATGGGTATATGTGTCTATAGGAAAGCCAGGACAGCTTTGACAAGCTGACTGGAGAAAGCATTGACCATGGGTATATGTCTATAGGAAAGCCAGGACAGCTTTAACAAGCTGACTAGAGAAAGCCTTGACCATGGGTATATGTCTATAGGAAAGCCAGGACAGCTTTAGTGCAAGTAGGATCTATACTGATTTTGTATGGGGAAAATAACGGTAATTAAAAAAAAACAATAATACATACCGGGTAATTGATTTGTTGTCATTATATCATTATCATCAAATCACTTCACAGCAGGTGTTATCCTTGAATTTCAAGCCGAAATAACAGTTTATTGTGACACCTGTACTAGAGAAACCATACATTAGCGTATCGATAAACCCAGAGAACATAAGATTTTTACACTTTACTAATGGCGGACGCACTCGAAAGTCGATAATGGCTGCGCCCATGTTTTTAAGAATAAAAAGGTCTATAGGAAAGCCAGGACAGCTTTAACAAGCTGACTAGAGAAAGCCTTGACCATGGGTATATGTCTATAGGAAAGCCAGGACAACCTTAACAAGCTGACTAGAGAAAGCCTTGACCATTGGTATGTGTTTATAGGAAAGCCAGGACAACCTTAACAAGCTGATTAGAGAAAGCCTTGAGTTGACCATGGGTATATGTGTCTATAGGAAAGCCAGGACAGCTTTAACAAGCTGACTAGAGAAAGCCTTGACCATTGGTATGTGTTTATACGAAAACCAGGACAGCTTTAACAAGCTGACTAGAGAAAACCTTGACCATTGGTATGTGTTTATAGGAAAGCCAGGAAAGCCAGGAAAGCTTTAACAAGCTGACTAGAGAAAGCCTTGACCATGGGTATATGTCTATAGGAAAGCCAGGACAGCTTTAACAAGCTGACTAAAGAAAGCCTTGACCATGGGTATGTGTCTATAGGAAAGCCAGGACAGCTTTAACAAGCTGACTAGAGAAAGCATTTACCATTGGTATGTGTTTATAGGAAAGCCAGGACAGCTTTAACAAGCTGACTAAAGAAAGCCTTGACCATTGGTATGTGTCTATAGGAAAGCCAGGACAACTTTAACAAGCTGACTAGAGAAAGCCTTGACCATGGGTATATGTCTATAGGAAAGCCAGGACAACTTTAACAAGCTGACTAGAGAAAGCCTTGACCATTGGTATATGTCTATAGGAAAGCCAGGACAACCTTAACAAGCTGACTGGAGAAAGCCTTGCCATGGGTATATGTCTATAGGAAAGCCAGGACAACTTTAGCAAGCTGACTAGAGAAAGCCTTGACTATGGTATATGTCTATAGGAAAGCCAGGACAGCATTAACAAGCTGACTGGAGAAAGCCTTGACCATAGGTATATGTCTATAGGAAAGCCAGGACAACTTTAACCAGCTGACTAGAGAAAGCCTTGAGTTGACCATGGGTATATGTGTCTATAGGAAAGCCAGGACAACTTTAACAAGCTCACTAGAGAAAGCCTTGATCATTGGTATGTGTCTATAGGAAAGCCAGGAAAGCTTTAACAAGCTGACTAAAGAAAGCCTTGACCATGGGTATGTGTTTATAGGAAAGCCAGGACAGCTTTAACAAGCTGACTAGAGAAAGCCTTGACCATTGGTATATGTCTATAGGAAAGCCAGGACAACTTTAGCAAGCTGACTAGAGAAAGCCTTGACCATTGGTATATGTCTATAAGAAAGCCAGGACAGCATTAACAAGCTGACTGGAGAAAGCCTTGACCATGGGTATATGTCTATAGGAAAGCCAGGAATGTTTTAACAAGCTGACTGGAGAAAGCCTTGACCATGGGTATGTGTTTATAGGAAAGCCAGGACAACTTTAACAAGCTGACTAGAGAAATCCTTGACCATTGGTATGTGTCTATAGGAAAGCCAGGAAAGCTTTAACAAGCTGACTAGAGAAAGCCTTGACTATGGTATATGTCTATAGGAAAGCTAGGACAGCTTTAACAAGCTGACTAGAGAAAGCCTTGACCATTGGTATATGTCTATAGGAAAGCCAGGACAACCATAACCAGCTGACTACAGAAAGCCTTGAGTTGTCCATGGGTATGTGTCTATAGGAAAGCCAGGACAGCTTTAACAAGCTGACTAGAGAAAGCCTTGATCATTGGTATGTGCTTATAGGAAAGCCAGGACAGCTTTAACAAGCTGATTAGAGAAAGCCTTGACCATGGGTATATGTCTATAGGAAAGCCATGACAACCTTAACAAGCTGACTAGAGAAAGCCTTGAGTTGACCATGTGTATATGTGTCTATAGGAAAGCCAGGACAGCTTTAACAAGCTGACTAGAGAAAGCCTTGATCATTGGTATATATGTCTATAGGAAAGCTTTAACAAGCTGACTAGAGAAAGCCTTGACCATGGGTATATGTGTCTATAGGAAAGCCAGGACAGCTTTAACAAGCTGACTAGAGAAAGCCTTGATCATTGGTATATATGTCTATAGGAAAGCCAGGACTGCTTTAACAAGCTGACTGGAGAAAGCCTTGACCATGGGTATATGTGTCTATAGGAAAGCCAGGACAGCTTTAACAAGCTGACTGGAGAAAGCATTGACCATGGGTATATGTGTCTATAGGAAAGCCAGGACAGCTTTGACAAGCTGACTGGAGAAAGCATTGACCATGGGTATATGTCTATAGGAAAGCCAGGACAGCTTTAACAAGCTGACTAGAGAAAGCCTTGACCATGGGTATATGTCTATAGGAAAGCCAGGACAGCTTTAGTGCAAGTAGGATCTATACTGATTTTGTATGGGGAAAATAACGGTAATTAAAAAAAAACAATAATACATACCGGGTAATTGATTTGTTGTCATTATATCATTATCATCAAATCACTTCACAGCAGGTGTTATCCTTGAATTTCAAGCCGAAATAACAGTTTATTGTGACACCTGTACTAGAGAAACCATACATTAGCGTATCGATAAACCCAGAGAACATAAGATTTTTACACTTTACTAATGGCGGACGCACTCGAAAGTCGATAATGGCTGCGCCCATGTTTTTAAGAATAAAAAGGTCTATAGGAAAGCCAGGACAGCTTTAACAAGCTGACTAGAGAAAGCCTTGACCATGGGTATATGTCTATAGGAAAGCCAGGACAACCTTAACAAGCTGACTAGAGAAAGCCTTGACCATTGGTATGTGTTTATAGGAAAGCCAGGACAACCTTAACAAGCTGATTAGAGAAAGCCTTGAGTTGACCATGGGTATATGTGTCTATAGGAAAGCCAGGACAGCTTTAACAAGCTGACTAGAGAAAGCCTTGACCATTGGTATGTGTTTATACGAAAACCAGGACAGCTTTAACAAGCTGACTAGAGAAAACCTTGACCATTGGTATGTGTTTATAGGAAAGCCAGGAAAGCCAGGAAAGCTTTAACAAGCTGACTAGAGAAAGCCTTGACCATGGGTATATGTCTATAGGAAAGCCAGGACAGCTTTAACAAGCTGACTAAAGAAAGCCTTGACCATGGGTATGTGTCTATAGGAAAGCCAGGACAGCTTTAACAAGCTGACTAGAGAAAGCATTTACCATTGGTATGTGTTTATAGGAAAGCCAGGACAGCTTTAACAAGCTGACTAAAGAAAGCCTTGACCATTGGTATGTGTCTATAGGAAAGCCAGGACAACTTTAACAAGCTGACTAGAGAAAGCCTTGACCATGGGTATATGTCTATAGGAAAGCCAGGACAACTTTAACAAGCTGACTAGAGAAAGCCTTGACCATTGGTATATGTCTATAGGAAAGCCAGGACAACCTTAACAAGCTGACTGGAGAAAGCCTTGCCATGGGTATATGTCTATAGGAAAGCCAGGACAACTTTAGCAAGCTGACTAGAGAAAGCCTTGACTATGGTATATGTCTATAGGAAAGCCAGGACAGCATTAACAAGCTGACTGGAGAAAGCCTTGACCATAGGTATATGTCTATAGGAAAGCCAGGACAACTTTAACCAGCTGACTAGAGAAAGCCTTGAGTTGACCATGGGTATATGTGTCTATAGGAAAGCCAGGACAACTTTAACAAGCTCACTAGAGAAAGCCTTGATCATTGGTATGTGTCTATAGGAAAGCCAGGAAAGCTTTAACAAGCTGACTAAAGAAAGCCTTGACCATGGGTATGTGTTTATAGGAAAGCCAGGACAGCTTTAACAAGCTGACTAGAGAAAGCCTTGACCATTGGTATATGTCTATAAGAAAGCCAGGACAGCATTAACAAGCTGACTGGAGAAAGCCTTGACCATGGGTATATGTCTATAGGAAAGCCAGGAAAGCTTTAACAAGCTGACTGGAGAAAGCCTTGACCATGGGTATGTGTTTATAGGAAAGCCAGGACAACTTTAACAAGCTGACTAGAGAAATCCTTGACCATTGGTATGTGTCTATAGGAAAGCCAGGAAAGCTTTAACAAGCTGACTAGAGAAAGCCTTGACTATGGTATATGTCTATAGGAAAGCCAGGACAGCTTTAACAAGCTGACTAGAGAAAGCCTTGACCATTGGTATATGTCTATAGGAAAGCCAGGACAACCATAACCAGCTGACTACAGAAAGCCTTGAGTTGTCCATGGGTATGTGTCTATAGGAAAGCCAGGACAGCTTTAACAAGCTGACTAGTGAAAGCCTTGATCATTGGTATGTGCTTATAGGAAAGCCAGGACAGCTTTAACAAGCTGACTAGAGAAAGCCTTGACCATTGGTATGTGCTTATAGGAAAGCCAGGACAGCTTTAACAAGCTGACTAGAGAAAGCCTTGACCATTGGTATGTGTTTATAGGAAAGCCAGGACAGCTTTAACAAGCTGACTAAAGAAAGCCTTGACCATGGGTATGCGTCTATAGGAAAGCCAGGACAGCTTTAACAAGCTGACTAGAGAAAGCCTTGATCATGGGTATATGTTTATATGAAAGCCAGGACAGCTTTAACAAGCTGACTAGAGAATGCCTTGATCATTGGTATATGTTTATAGGAAAGCCAGGACAACCTTAACCAGCTGACAAGAGAAAGCCTTGATCATGGGTACAGTGTATATGTCAATAGGAAAGCCAGGACAACTTTAACAAGCTGACTGGAGAAAGCCTTGACCATAGGTATATGTCTATAGGAAAGCCAGGACAACTTTAACAAGCTGACTGGAGAAAGCCTTGATCATGGGTATATGTGTCTATAGGAAAGCCAGGACAACTTTAACAAGCTGACTGGAGAAAACCTTGATCATGGGTATATGTTTATAGGAAAGCCAGGACAGTTTTAACAAGCTGACTAAAGAAAGCCTTGACCATTGGTATGTTTCTATAGGAAAGCCAGGACAGCTTTAACAAGCTGACTAGAGAAAGCCTTGACCATAGGTATATGTGTCTATAGGAAAGCCAGGACAACCTTAACAAGCTGACTGGAGAAAGCCTTGATCATGGGTATATGTCTATAAACATTAACACATGAGATGGGTATCAGAGTGTGAACCAACATCAATGGTACAGGGATTTTGGTCAGAAATCTGTTCAAATATATTTTGATGAAAATAAGATTATCAGAATACACAAATAATCTTTAAAAATCATTTCATTCTCAAAATCTGCACAATTTCTTTTTATACTTCAAAATTGAATCCTCTGTTGAAATATATCAAATTAACACAATTGATCACATAGAAAGTACATTTTGGATACCTGCTGTTTATATTTGTACTAATTCTGCCTTATTACAAGTTGCAAACTGTCTAAATTTTGCAATGATGTTTTTGATGTGTTCTTATTATTCAAGTTGCCCTATATGTACTTACTGTCTAAATGCTGTCATGGTGTTTTCTATGTGTTCTCCAGCACCTTAAAAAAAATTATATACACATTTATCTTACTTCATTGGAATTGTGTCACTTGTCAACAGACACATACCATGAACATGAAAATGGCAATTTGTTTTACAAGCTCTCACAAAAAACAGGGAGTAAGACTTGACAGGAGGTTTGAAAAGGTATCTCCTGCTTCATGTATGGCACCTGTCATGAATAATAATGACAAAAACATTCTTTTTATTTTGAAATTGAATTTACTGCCATACTGGTTCGAATCAAATTCTTGAATTTTTCTTATATAAACAAAAACTGAAAAATTTAAAGGTCCAAACAAAGTTTTACTGGTCTTGGGCTGGAGAACTGGTGCTCATCGTGAGGACTGTTATACAAGTAGTAGTTCCCTTCTTATAAGAGTAACCCTTCTTCAATGAAAAAGTGGCCTTACACAATTGTAAAAAGAGTGGTCTGTCTTGGTGAGGACAATGTAGTCATATTTTACTATCTCATTGCATCTGAAATCTGGCCTAATAAAAAAGGGTGGGAGGGGGACTACTGTTACTCTAGATCTGCTAAACTATTTACTTATTTGTTATTTTTAGTGATGTTGGCCATAGTGAATGTGATGCTAGTATTTATAAGAATACAATTTCCCTTATTTGAGTACCACTCGTGTGGAAGCTATAAACTCAGTTTCAACAGTGACTTTGAGCCATTCACTATACAGCATATATCGCGAATGTGGTAGATTGTGGGTTCGAGCCGTGGTTGGGTAAAACCAAAGACTATAAAAATAGTATTTGCTGCTTCTCTGATAAACATTACGAAATAACAGCAAAGACTGATTGACTAGGAATCAGCATAATGTGTCCAAGTGGGGCTACATGTCTACCAGCAGACAGTTTAGTGAACTGGACTAGTATTATAAAAATCTAACTCTGTTTGTTGGTCTAGTACAAAACAGATATCCTCATTATTTCATTGTAACTTGTTATTGCCATGATATAGATGAAAATTTGATCACTTGGCATTAAACAACAATCATTAACTTGGTAACAGGTCAAATCGGCCCCAAGTCAAATCGCCCCCAGGTCAAATCGTATAATATGTTTTATATATATATATATATATATATATACGTCTGAAAATTAAACCAAACAGTGTTAGAATTAGATTTTAGAGCTGTCAAATTTTTGTTCTTCCCTCGACGGGATTTGAACCCACACCATTGTTACACTGCAGCACCATTCGCTTAGCCTTACGTCCAGCGCCCTAGACCACTCGACTACATCCACTCCCTAAAAAAGGAGCTTCAATAGTCGTAGTGTTACCTTGTCTCGTAAGGCAAATCTAGGGATAGGCGTAAGACATGTGTATAAGCGTGTGTAGATGGTACATATATACTTAATATTATAATTTGACAGCAATCTAAGAAATACAGATATCTGATATTGATTATCAATCACTCTTTCATAAAGGGAATTTGATTTGTGCTTAGTGTGTTTAATATGTATTGACGACAAAGTGTCTTAATACGGTAACGTCAGATTTCGACATTGTAGCACGACTGTGATTTTTTAACTGAGTGTCCACAATAGAAAGGTAGAGGCTCAGTGGGCTGAGCCTGTGTCGCTCAACTTTCATTCTGCTTTGAGGAAACTTAATACAGAACCTCCCATAGGTGCTTCCCACCAAGTTTTGGTCATTTGGCTTAGCAGTTACAGAGTAGAAGATATTTAGGAGTCAATCAATCAGAAACAAGAATGGCCTGTGGCGGCCATGTTTATTAACGAATCGGAACTAAATGAGCAATCTTTATAGATGACCTTCCAAGGATGCTTCCTATCAAGTTTCGATCCATTTGGCCAAGCGGTTTCAGAGGAGACGATTTTTTAGAAATCAACCAATCAGAAAAAAGAATTGTCTGTGGTGACCATGTTTGTTAATGGATCAGAACTAAATGAGCAATCTTTATAAAGGACCTGCCAATGATGATTCCTACCAAATTTCGATTCATTTGGCCAAGCGGTTACAGAGGAGAAGATTTTTTAGAAATCAATTAATTAGAAACAAGAATTGTCTGTGGCGGCCATGTTTGATAACGGATCGGGACAAAATAAGTAATCTTTAGAGAAGATCTGCCATAGATGCTTCCTATTAAGTTTCGGTTCATTTGGCCAAGTGGTTTCAGAGGAGAAGTCAGAAGATTTTTTTAAATCGGCCAATCAGAAACAAGAATTGCCTATGGTGGCCATGTTTGTAAGCGGATCGGAACTAAATGAGCATTTGTTATAGAGGACCTTCCAAGGATGCTTCCTACCAAGTTTCGGTTCATTTGGCAAAGCGGCTTCAGTGGAGAAGATTTTTTAGAAATCAACCAATCAGAAACAAGAATTGTCTGTGGTGGCCATGTTTGTTAACGGATCGGAACTAAACGAGCATTTTTATAGAGGACCTCCCAAGGATGCTTCCTACCAAGTTTCGATTCATTTGGCCAAGCGGTTTCAGTGGAGAAAATTTTTAAAAATCGGCCAATCAGAAACAAGAATTGCCTATGGTGGCCATGTTTGTTAATGGATCGGGACAAAATTTATTTTTTTAGAGAGAACCTTCCATAGATGCTTCCTACCATGTTTCACTTCATTTGGCTGAGGGGTTTCAGAGGAGAAGATTAAAATGTGAAAAGTTAACGAACGACGGATGCCAAGTGATGGCAAAAGCTCACATTGCCTTTGGCAAGGTGAGCTAAACAGTAATGTATAACAGTTTATGGAAAAAAAAAAAGGTATTTCATAGAAAAAAAGCAAGTTCATTTTCAATGAGATATGATAAGGTCTGCTTTTTGTAGTAGACCAACACGCTTAGTTGGATTTGTATTGTGCTAGCTCACTGAAGCAACAGTCTGCGGATAGACTTGGTTCTTTTTCAGTAATGCTGCATGCTTGCATTTGATGGAGAAGCAAAAATACCAATTTTTATAGTCTTTGTTTTGACATATTATATCGTATTGAAAAATGATACTATGTTTGTTCCTAGTGGCCAAAGCCCGCATTCCGAGTGTCATTCTTTCAAGTTGATCCGTGGTTCTTAGTGGGCAAATTGACGTACCCAAAATGTCTACAAACCATTGGCTATGAGGAATTTTCGTGAATGTTTTAAAGTGAATTTTAAACACAAGTTGTAGGAATAATTTGGGAAGAGAAAGGGCCAATTTGTTTTTGAAATGGCATTCACGGCAGTAAAGTACAAGTAATTTAATTCCGAAATTTCAACAAACAAAAATAAGAAAGGTCGATAAAACAATCGTGTTGCCGATTTACTATTCACTTTATCACCATAAAAATTTGACTGCAGGGTTCGACATTAACAGTTGTCCGATTGCCCGGAGCAAGTGAAATGCGTCTTCGGGCAAGTGAAAACAGCACCCAACTTGTCCGATCGGGCAAGTGAAAATGATTCTGTGATATGTTCAATTACTGAAGAGCAAAATGATTAATATTGAATTATTCAGTGTTGGAAGTCGCGACGAATTTTACCTAAGCATTGCGTCGTATGTATCGTGTACTTTACGACATTTTGTTTTATTTTGTTGACTACGGAATTCCCCTTTCTCAAATAAAGATCGTGTTATTTATATTAGCCAATCGCGAATGCCTAATTAGGCGGCTGCGCTGCATCAACATGTATTTATTTTCGCCGGCCAATGAAAAGCTAGAGTTATTTGCGGTGTACTAATTTTAGAAAATTATCCCTGATGTGTATTGCCTTTGCAATCAAAATATTGAAAGCGTGATAGATTACTGGAATAAAAATTCAAGCAAACTAATATATACAGTCGTTGTCAGTCTATAATAAGGAACATTTATACTTAAATTTCCTAACAAAAATATTTCAGAAATCCTCATCAATCACCCGTATTTATAAAACTGTCATATTCCCACAAATTGATAGGTACGTCTACTCAATATCTCAGTCCCAGAATTTGGTGCCAATATGGCACAAGTAACCCTCGGGAAATTCTTCAGCGAGGTTCCTCAGAAAAGGAAATCGGATGGTGAATCTAAGAAAATATATGAACTTAAGAGGGCTTATTGATTCATGGTCAAAAGATTTTGATGAATTACAGGATTCTTCTGATGGAATGATATGCACTTATTGTAAGAAGTTTCCAAATATTGCTGGACCTTCTAGTTTTATATCTGGAAATGAGTCCTACAGAATAGATGGCATTCGTTCACACTGTAGTCTAAGCAAAAACAGACTGCCAGTAATAAGTCTTAATTATTTTTGTTCATCTAGTTTTAATGTTTGAATTAAAACAATAATTGAATTTCAAATTTGTTGATTTGAACTGATCATAAGCATGACTATGATCATAACTGCAATGGACACCTAAGTGGCAGCAAAGCGAAAGTAGGTCACATGCGACATATTTCCGCCTTTCGGTCGTTCTCGGGTTTTATTATTGCCTTACGAAAAATACCTGAGAAGTTCAGAAAGAAAAGTTCGGGAAACGTAATTATATATCAGTATTGTTACTGTATAATTTTTAAATACAATTATTTCCTATGCCTTATTTTTAGTATTATTTGCATACCAAGAAGTACTGAAGTTTTCATTCATTTTGTCAGTCATATTTTGGCGCCTTGTAATGTTTCTAGTGTTTAGTAATTATATATGATAAAACCCGAGAACGACCGAAAGGCGGAAATGTGTCGCACGTAACCTACTTTCGCTTTGCTGCCACTTAGGTGTCCATTGTCAACAAAATCTGAGGATTATCTGTCAGTATGGGGGTGTAGATGGTAGGAAGATATAAAAAACGGGGTTTCCTTGAAGAAAAATCATTTCACTACGCAATGTAGTAAGCGATTTGCATCCTATCGACATTTTGACAGGGGAAATAGCGATTGAAGTGACAGGGGTAGTAGGAGTGAGTCCGGCCTTGTGGTATTTTAGGTACATAGCGAGCATATTTTTGACTCTACACAAGCACCTGTGGCCTATTTGACTGGAAATCATTCACTCATATTCACTTTCATTTTGTATATCCACAACCTTGTTAATTCTTATTAAACACATAGAACATAAAGCTCAGATGCTATTAACAGAAAAATAAGATGTACAATACATACCTCCACGATGACTTATGTGAACAGGATTAAATTTAATTTGCTTCTTCTTGTGTAAAAGGAGAGGAAATTTCAGCAACAAAACCGAGGTTATTATGTAACCTCCGATCACTGCCAACACTGCCATCGTTATTATGATCTCCGTCAACATATGATAAAATTGTTAACAATTTATTCAGATAACAATACACTTCGATATGAAATAACTGTCAATCTTCTTGAACCTTGTACTGTAAACATTGTTTGCTCTTGTTCTATATTTTGACAATCTAAAAACCCAAATCATGTTTTAACTTTAATATCTCCAACATTGAAGAGTTCTTGTAAGAGTAAATGTCGAACCAATTTCAGGGTTCAATCATCCGTGTTTAGTATTAATATCTTATTACTTATACGGGATTTCAGACCCAGTAAAGGATGTTGTAAGTGAACACTGCCTTTTGATTTGACATCAATAATCCGAGATGCAAAGTTTATTAGTAATAAATTTGAATCTTCAGCGAGAAGATCATTTAACTCTTGAGGGGAGGTGGGTAATTTTCTGTGTCCAAATTTTCAATATAGGAAAAGAAATTATCTTGGCCTGAAAGATGCAAACACCATCTCCAAATAATTTGACCCTACATTACTCCTTCTTGTTCTTGTTCTTTATTTACGGAAAACCTTCAACATAATGAAGATTATTTTCCGGCGCATGCCTGGTATGACAATAATCTATATATACATGTGTATATATATAATATCTAATAAATTTTTATTTATATATAATTTTACAATTTTTTATATATTTTTTCTATCATTACTATAAGATAAAAACAAAGTATATTTTTATTGGAGGTATGGGGAGGCTTTGAGGAGCACCTCGTGTGAGAGGCCCTCTTTAAGTGCATCTGTTGCAGTGGCGTAGGAAGGGATTATTAAAAGTGCACACACTGCTGGGTTTTTTGGTGTTCTCTCCAAGGTATAGGGGTACCGAAATTTTGAAAAATTTGATATATATAGACAGCAGGAAAATCTATTTAAAACTACTTTTAATATCCTAATGTAATGGATGCTTACACACAATCAAGCCAAAAACAGTTTTCTTTGTCTGGTATTATTAAACTGTCTACAACTGCATGTCTCTGTGAATATGTAGCAATACAAAGGCCGATGGTCTTCCCTGTCACACTGTGGCGCGTCTTTACACGTTTCAAAACACTGAAAGATCTTTCGGCTGTTGCAGTAGAGGGTGACATTGTAGGATACATTTTCAAAATACAATAGAGATGCGGATACATCTTTTTGTTTACAAGTTCCAATGTCTCACAAAGATGGCTTGGTCTTCCTTGGTCTGTGGGATATAATTCCCACCTTGCTTTCCATCTTTTTACTTCAAGGGTAAACTCTTGCTGAGTTTGCAAATCTGCTCTATAAGCATCATAAATATGCAATTCATCCTCCCATTTTATTTTGTTTAAATTGATCGGTATCAATAAGTGTGCCAGAAATTGGTCTGCGTTTTTTCACTAAACGGCACCTTAACTCGTTTAACAAGTGATCTAGGAACCAGTAATCCTTGATGTCTGCTACCTGTGGATTGGTACGATTTTGTTGTCTACCGGCTGTGTGTGGCTTAAACGAGACAACACCCAATTGGAACCGCTAAATCTACAGCTTGATCATATTAAGTGTTGCAAACACTAAAGACATTTCTCTGTCTCAAAATGTCAAATCAATCTTTAACATGCACTCAAAGTCTCCCTCAAAACGCAGGAGATGCTCTGTAATATTGCTGTAATCGGAACAACATCATACTAAATACATTTATGACTGTAGACCAGTAGTGGCAAAATAAAGTCAACTCGCAAAAATACTATGACAGGAGATGAAGCTTTAAAAGTTGCTAATGCATTTGCACGAAAACACCAACAAGTTTCACACAAAAGTTTACTTTACCCGTCTAACTTGTCCTTCACGATATCGCTCCCACATAATTCTTGCTCAAATTTATCTATTTTTGGAAGGCGAATGCTATTTCTTGAACGATATCCATCATGTTCCTTATTGATACATGATAATCTGATGACAAATGTACAATAGCTAAGTTTAAAACATGTGCCTTAGAATGTACGTATTGCGCTTTTGGAATCCGTTCCCTAATCCTGGCATGAACACCTCTATGAATACCTGACATGCTTGCTGCTCCATTATACCCTTGTGATCTCATATTATCAATAAATATGCCAAAATTCACCAGTCTAGTTTAACAGCTCAGCTTGCACTCACAAAACCAAGAAAATCCTAACAAAGAATTATTTTACCGCCGGTACATTCTACAAACCTTACATACACGGAGACTTGTTCAGGTGTTGAAACATCAGTTGCTTTATCACCAATTAAACCAAAATATTCAAAGTCATTACACGCTCTCACTATATTTTCACCGCCAATTTCGATTATCTTGTTCTGTATATCTAGAGATGTGTATTTTATCCTCGAATTAGGTACTGGATTATCCAGGTGAGACTAGTATTTCATCGTGTTTGGACACATGACGTAAAATTGCCATGGAATTACTTTTTTCTTCGGTATGTCCCCTCCCCCCTAACTGCAATATTTTGATGACCGCAAATAATTGATTATCTTCCTCACAATATGTATGTTTCTGGCAATATCCTCTTTTTGCTCAGACGATAGCGTTGAAGTAATGAGCTTCGTCTTTTACGTTTTGGACTTAACATCAAGAAAATAAGTGGCTGCCTGTTGACTAGCTGTATGAAAACTCAGTACTTCGTGTCGTTTTATATAGGTACGAATGTATGACCAGTCGTTTAAGGGGTAAATACAACAGTTGCATGCCTTACTGCCAAATAAAACACAAGAAGAACAATAAACAGCACCCTTTGACGGGGTCTTTTTAAGCCACTGAATATAACATTTCCTTTTAACTGCACAGATTTACAGCATTTGATTAAACTCGCACAAATTAGTTAACATAGAGGTTTATTTGTAGTCTTACTACAAAATGTAATAATGTTATTTAGCGGATTTATTTGTGCACGCAAGTGCGTCGTTGCGTCAATGGTAGCTACGTCACTGTGTTGTGGTATTGTTTGATATTTTCTGGTAATTTATTCCAATTTTTTATTGTTCTGAAGAAACAAGAAATGTTACCACAAATTTGAAGAAAAAAAATACCGATTTGTCATGTAAAAAAAATCTGGCTTGGGGGAAAACATATAGCCCCTCCCTGGTTTGAAGTGTACAAAGATAACACACATTTTATATGTGAACAAACAAGGAGGTACAGAGACGTGCAAAAAGTATTCGGTCACTGTAATTTTTTACTATATATTTCATATAAAGCATCATTTTTAAAAAACATTATTCCAAAGTCGACTCTTGTTCGTTTTGATGATTTTTTACTAACAAAGGAAGAATTAAATGTAGTTTTACACTGTAATTTTAGCAAAATTTTATAATCTATGAATTTTATGAGTTCACGAGTTAAACACAAAACTAAATTTCGAACGTAAAAAAACACAATACAATGATAGTACATTTGAAGACAAATAATTTAAGTTTGTGTTTAAATCATGAATATTTAAAATCTGTTCTTCAAAAAAATATTTTAAAATAATCACCGAAAACTACATACGTTCTCGCTTGTGTTGGTAAAAATATCATCAAAATCGAACAAGAATTCACTTTGGAATAATGTTTTGAAAAATTGTGATTTTATATGAAATATACAGTAAAAAATTACAGTGACCGAATACTTTTTGCAGTCTCTGTAGCTTTCATATTGCATATCTTTACTAGAAATGTTTTTGCCCAACAGAACCGTGGATGACAACACAATTGAGGTCCTAGAGACAGATATTCCTGTAACTCCACCTACAAAACGCTGTAGAAAAAAGGACAGGAAGAACAGCATTTTTGAATATTACTAGATATAAAGATAAAAAATGTTGATTAATTTGTATGATATATATACATTTCATTACTAAATAATTTTCGCATTCCATATTTTGTTGTATTTATTTCTATATTGTGCCGTTTAAGTTTGGTAACATTTAATATTCAGAATTTTTCAGATGGAATTTATTTAAAAGATTTCTTTAGTACATTTTCTCAATGGGTAAGTTTTCCATTTGTAGACAATATTTTACATGAAATATTGTCCATTCAGGGCAAAATTTTATAGCAGCTGACAAAATTTCATAATAAAATTTTATATGAAATTTGGTCCATGGACGATATTTCCTATGAAATTTTGTCTCATGGACACTATTTTATGATACATAACCAGTGCCCATGAAAAGAGGGGGTGGGGGAGGGGGGGTCAGTCGGTACATCGGTCCGGAGAAGCAAGAAGGGGCCTGCAAATCTCTGAATGGCCCCACAGCCTTATGGATGAGTTTTAGACATCGTTGAGCGTGTTCTCGTCCTGAATGTTCATGACATATTTGACGATGGACATTAAGCAACCAACAATAAATCTATTCTTTTACTTTAAAATCTTGGATACTCGATTCATCATCTTTTCAGTAACTTACGCGGATCTGTAAGAAATCATCCAACTAGTTTCCTCGATGAATAAAGTGGAACCACGATATATCTGGTTTTAAGTGGGGTTCTTGTTACTCGATCTTAGGTTTTGTGTGTATGTTTTGTAGATCGCTGTTTGTTCTTCTTCGATTTTCGGATTCTAATTGCCCCTTTGGTATCTTCAAACCCTTCTTGAATTAATATTGACATGGAGTTTAATGCCATTTTCAATAATATTTCAGCTATATGGTGCAGTGGTCAATTTTAACTTTCCTTTCACAATTTTTGCTTTGGTGAGTGGTGACAAAACTTGACCAAGTAGGGGATAAATGTTATGAACATTGACGTGACAAAGAACTGTCAGCATGTATATCATTTATGCCTATGTATTTTTCGACCTGAATGCTCTCAGGGATAAATTAATAGCTATGTATACACCTGTTTCTATACTTTACTTTGTGTCTAAGTGTGATATTAGATAGTCTCTCATGTTCATTTACATCCATATCCTTTCTTACTATAAACATGTCTAACACATTTGATTAAATAAACTACAATGTATTAACTATGGAAGCTATCTTCATTCTTCACTTCTTATTTATTCGACCAAATGACAAGAATAACATCAAGATAAAGCTAACACTAAGGGTGTTTTCAACTTTACCCGTCATACCAAAATTCATTCAATGGTCAATACAAAAAGATGTTAAATTATGTCTCCACAATAAGCAACAGTATCCTATGAGTATTTTATTCCTTTTCTTTGTCACCACAGTTTTGTAAGCCAGTAATCAGAGTTTGTATTTCAGGTCTATCACTTGATGTTTTACTGCTGTATATCAATCTTACAATTCCATTTTTGTCAACAATAAAGTCACCTCCCATTTGAATGTGGTCATCATGAATGTTTTCATATGGCTTAGGCAACGGTACTCCTTGTGACATTTTCTCTGCATAGTATACCATACTACCAACTCCCCAAACTTTGAAAACAGACCTCTGGAGACCAAATGCTGTATAGAGATGTCTTTCTATGTCTACCACCATTCGGAAGCTAGATTTTGTCTCCTCTAACCATTTCTGTGCACCTTCTTTAACTCCAAAAGAAACTAATACTACTGACCCATTTGCTTCCAAGATCTCGTCCTTTGATTCTTCAATTTGTGAAACATGAGTTCGTCATGGAAGTCATGCAAAATGTCTCAACAATACAAGAACCAAGTGGTTTCCTTCATCTTCAGATAATATATTCCCCAAAGTTAAGGACTGCCCTGTTCGTACATCAGACAGCTCATAATCAACAGGACCTTGATCTCCGACCTTCAAAATCTTTCCTGTATCTGCAACAAGACTTGTGTCAACCTCCTGGAGAATTGAATCCCATTCATTCTCGTTGTCAACAATGTCATCGTGCAAATGTCTAACCTCGGTATGTCTGTAATGTTTTCTAATTACTCGTTCAAAACCTTCTCTTGTTGTTACGCTATGCTTACGAAATATTGCATTATATGTGCTTGCTAAACGAAATAACCTTCTGATCTTATCGTCTACAAAATCTACGACGCCATTTTCTTCTTCTAAAACACTTCTACTATATTTGATAATTTGTTCCTCTGCTTCGTTTATTTCTTTTAGTGAAGCTATAATTTCAGCAAGGCTCTCATCATCCTCGTTTGTCATTTCTTCAAACCTGTTTACTACAACACATTATCATGATTATGATTAAATTAACACCCACTTCTGAAAGCGGAAGTAGAATAAAATAGCATACCAGGGTCGTGACTGAAAAATCCGGAAATTGTTTATTGAAATGAAACTGATTAGGATTGTGTGCTAAGCGTCACTTTCAACAATATTTCAGTTATATCGTTGCGGTCAGTTTTATTGATGGATGAAACCGGAGTACCCTATGAGAAAACCACCGGCCTGTCGCAAGTCACTGACAAACTTTATTACTTGTACTTGTACTTGTACTTATTACTTGTACTTATCACCTTATGTTTTATTATGTTTATATGCCCCTTCGTGGGCCCTTTAATTTGGACCAATAAAAAATCTTAAATCTTAAATCTTAAATCTGTACAAAAAAAATAATACCCCGCGAGCAATGCTATTGTAAATGCGGACTCTAGCGTAAGTTAAAAGACCGCTATTAGAGGCCGATGGCACAGGCCGTTGTACTAATAAGCGAGTTTTATAGTAAGTTGACCCATTTTATGACAAAGTTAATATCTTTAGCCTACATTGTAGTCATAATAAATGGGAAAATTACTTATACTCGCTCTCAAGCAAAACAGTTACGATTTCCCGCAACTTGGATTGCCTGCAAAAAGCCCTATGAACTCGTGCATATATTGTAATCTGTGTTTACAATTGACCAATTCAAATGAAGAAAAAAAAAAAAAAAAAAAAAAAAAAAAAAACGAAAAACAAAAAACTCGTATTCCATATTTAATATATTTTCGGTAGTTGATCAGTTCGTTCTTTCATGTGATGTTCATCAAACTTCATATTCCCTCGCACATGGACAAATATTTTCCATAATTCAATTTTGTCAGAGACTGATTTTATACATCAAACTGATGGGTCGTCGTGGTCGTGATCGTATTGGATTAACAACTACCTGTGTAATGAGTGCCTATCACCACTTAAGTTGTGAGTGTGAATCTTGTTCATTGCAAGGTGTGCTCGAGACAACATTATGTGATAAAGTTGGGCATCGACTTGCGGCAGTTCAATGGTTTTCTCTGGTACTCCGGTTTCCTCTACCAATAAAACTGACCGTCACGATATAACTGAGATATTGTTAAAGGTGACATTAAACACCATAACCCTAACCCTAACCTTATTAGTTTTAGTTGATGGAAAAAATTCGAACATTATAATAGCAATAAAATTGCTCGTTTTGGTCAGCATTAGATCTATTAGCAAAAAAAAAAAAAAAAAAGGATGAGAGATTGAATAAGATTTGAAAGGTGAAAAATATTATGTAAGCATATCAGGGAGTAAATCTTTTACTTTTTATGAAGAAGGTTTGGACTGATTTAAATACTGCATTGTTTTCTTCGTTATTTAGATTAACTGAACCAAAAATAAGTAGATTCAGTGAAATTGTTGCGAGATAGAAACCAATTGTTTCTTCTCAACGGAAAGGAAACAAGATGGCAGCAGTGTAGACATGTGAAAAAAGTTCCTCCTGAAAACAATTCAGATATATATTTCCCGCTGTGTGTAATTCTGCTAAAAATAGTTACATCAGGGGCGGATCCAGGATTTCAAGTTAGGGGGGCGCACTTAAAAAATTGCACAGAGCGGAGGGACGCGCGAAATTTGTTTGGGTATTTCGTGTGAAAAATCACGATTTTACATAAAAAAAAATCATATTTTTTCCAATTTTAGGGGGGCGCGCGGCGGGTGTCCCCCTGGATCCGCCCCTGTAAAACATTATCGTGTCAAAATGTTGTTAATAAATAAAAATACCCTATATATTCATACAAAAACGCACTTTCTTTAATAAGATTCTGAAGAGTTTGTTTCTTGTTCAATTTACCCGAAATAAAAACCATTAAAAGCAGAATATTCTACAGTTTCGTAGTGGACATGTATCACAACATGGAACTAATAACGTACATACGTTTGTTAGACCGAAAAGTTGGACATTACTATATAACCAAATATACACACACACAAAAAAACACTAAGACATGAACCCACATACAAACAAATTGAGATAAAGACGAACCGAACATCGGTTTTATGCGAAATCGTAACGGACATTTCAGCACAGTACAAGAAGTATCGTGCACTTAATGAGATTTGATTGCAACGTCAAGTTTTAAGAGTGAGTGAGTGATTGTTGTTTAACGCCAAGTGATTAATTTTTGCAGCTATGTCATGACGAGAACAAGTTGCATTCAATGAGGTCCGCTATGTACTGGACCAACATGCATACATGTAGTCGGATTTTTATAGCGCTGGTTCACTGAAATGACAGTCCGTGGACAGACACGTCGCTCCATTCGTGCACATTACTCTGATTCATACAGTCTTTGCTCTAAATATTTCCCCACCGATGCGGTTCGTCATGGTTTAAAGCTGTCAGGCCAAATACCTTACTTTTATCAGATATGCATGTGGAATATCGATAATAAAATGAAAAGCACACCACACTACCGGTACAGTTATTAAATATGATAGAAAAATCGTAGAAAGAGTAGCAAAATCGATACCCCATGACCGCTCACTTTCCTGGCATTCCAATGGAAGTGGCGGGGTTAGTCTCTTCTTATGAGCCTAAACCTCTCCTCTTAGTGAAATTAAACGGTCACGCAAGTGATTTCCACGTAACGTTTGTTTTTTGTTTTTTTATTATTATTATTTTCATTTTTATTTCTGCAGGTATTTTGTGAACCAATGAGTGATCAAAAATGTAAGACAGTCAACAAAGGCGTAATTTGTTAAATCATGCAACTCTTTAAATATTAAATTGTGTTCTTTCATTATTTTTATTATATGGATGTATGTTTTTTTTTAGAGTGGAAGCGAATCTGTGCAGGTTTTTTTTAGAGTGGAAGCGAATCTGTGCAGGTTGTTTTTTATCGTTTATTTATATCTTTATTACCACTGAAGATCCAGCTATCAAGAGGGGATGGTTGATATCTCATTTAACCTGTTTAACCCCGCCACATGTTTGTGCCCGTCCCCAGCTAGGACATTGATATCCAACCTCATATGTCGCGGTGTTTTTATTTTCATTGATTTAAGGTGAGACGTGATTTTAATTGACCAGTATTGTAAAACTAAAGATGGAAGGGTGTTTGCCTGCTTTGTCGACTTTCAAAAAGCATTTGATAAAGTTATGCATACAGGAATTAAACTCAAGTTATTAGAAATAGGGGTTAGTTCAAGATTTTATAATATCATAAAAAACATGTACAGTTATAGTACATCTTGTGTCAAGATAAACGATAAATTAACAGATTTTTTCGCCACCAAACTGGGAGTAAAACAAGGGGACAACCTGACCCCTAACTTATTTAAAATATTTATGAATGATCTTCCCAGTTATCTCAGTAATACAAAAGACCCAGTCATTTTAGATAATTCCCCAATCCATTGTTTGATGTATGCTGATGACATTGTCTTATTATCCAAATCAGCAGAAGGAATGCAAGAAAAATTAGACAAACTTTCTGCATTTTGTACTGATTGGTGTCTTGATATCAATATTAAAAAAACCAAAATTTTGATTTTTAACAAGGCGGGCAAACATCTTTCACATAAGTTTGTATTTCAGAATAATAATTTAGAATGTGTATCTCGTTATAAATATTTAGGAATATGGTTTAACAACTCTGGCTCCTTCAACTTTGCTCAAAATGAACTTTATCAGAAAGCCTTAAAGGCCCTTTTTAAATTGAAGAGTGATTTTCTAGTCCACAATCCTGAAGTTAAAACCTCAATTAACGTTTTTGATCACACTATTAAGCCGATTCTGTTATATGGCTGTGAAATTTGGGGTTATTTTAACCCGTTTACCTCACGGTTTAGAAATGGAAATATTCCAATAGACCAAATTTGTTCGAAACTACATTGTGAAAAGTTACACTTGAAGTTCTGTAAATTTCTTTTGGGAGTGCATAAAAAAAGCACCAATCTTGCAGTACAGTCAGAACTAGGCCGGTTCCCTCTTCATTTCGATATATTAAAGTAAATTTTAAGATTTTGGCATAGACTTGAAAATCTGGATTCATCTTTCCCACTTCTTAAAGCTGCATATAAATGTACTAAAAATTTATATGAAGGCAAGCAACCATCATGGTATGGCTCTGTAAAACATATTTTGCAAAATATGCCAAGCTTAACTAATTTCTTGACAGACAAAACATCAACCTTTAAATATAAATGCAATAAAATTGTAAAACAACACTATTTGGAATTGTGGACAAAACAAGCTCATTCACTTAAAGAGGGAAAATTAAGAACTTATTTAAAAATAAAAACCAATTTTGGATATGAGAATTATTTGTCAATCATAAAAAATTTTGGGCAGAGAAGAAGGTTGTCCAAATTAAGAATATCAGCTCACAAATTACAAATAGAAATAGGAAGATACCAGGGTACTCTCCGGGAAAACCGCTTCTGTTGCAGGTGCACTTCGGGTCAGGTAGAAGATGAGATCCATTATTTACTTCATTGTACTTGCCATACAAACCATAGGGAAATTTTTACTACATATTTGACATCTGAGTGTCAAAATTTTCAAAATTTAGATGACAAATGTAAACTCATATGGATCTTAAATAATGAAGACCCAACTATACTCAGATATCTTTGTCAATATCTTTTATCAACAACTATTTGATTAAATGGAATTGGAGATCTGCAAACTGGATGACCTGCATTGAGCATGAGAAAGAAAATATTCCTTTTGGCATCGTCCCTTGATGCTCACTGCTGGTTATCCAAAAGCTCTGATCCCTTTCCATGTTCCAAACAATATTCCTTCCACATCAACATGGCCGGTCTGCACTAGACACAAGTAGGACTTTATTCCTTTTAGCATCGACTCAAGGTGACTCTTGCAGATTGGTGATGAATCACCTGATAAATATGTATATGTTCTCTCTCCCCCCCCCCCCCCCCCCCCTCATATATATGTGAGTAAGTGTATGTACGTTTATGTGCATATATCTCTTTTCCTGCCCGAGTGTGCCTGCACCACAATTATTGATATTTCACCGCGAATATTTAAGTTGATATGTTGTTGTTGTGTATCAATCATAATTGTTATTTGTATTGTTGTTGTGTATCAATCATAATTGTTATTTGTATATGCCCTACTGGGGCCCTGATTTGGTTAATAAACTTATTCTATTCTATTCTATACAAATCCTTGGTAGTAATAATGTATAATTCTCTAAATCTTTGAATCATATTCCCTCAGCATGGAAACCTTACCATATATTTGAATTATATTACATCTTTCTTATCCAGAGTCACCATGATATAGCTGAAATATTGCTGAAAGGGGCGTTAAAACACCCAAACAAATTTATCTACAAAATCTTATCCAGATTATTTTAAAACTGGCCATGGTGTTCCTTTATTAATATTTGTTTGATAAAAAAAAAATGTAAATGTGTTTCTGGTCTGAAATAGCAATAAAATATAATCATATTTAAAGAAAGTTACGTCAATATTTTACCTGAAATAACTTTTATTGATCGTAAATAAAATGCTAGCTACCGGGCCATACCAGGTATGACGATTAAGGTCAAATTACCTGTACAAATTATTGTGTATCAACATTGATTGTAAGACAGGTAAACAAAATGGATGTTATTAACACATTATGAACGGAGACACTGATCTTCCGGTGAAAATAGACGTCCAAGAAGGACGAGGTGAAGATGGATCGTACAAATATTCATTCACATACGAAAGGGCTACTCTGTACGAATTTAAATTTGAACGGAAGCCCAAGCCAGATCCAAAGGACCCATGTTATCGATGTTACAGGAGAGTACTCCCAACAGACCAAGTCAACGTTGGTGTTCTGTTCCATAAACAATGTTTTCGTTGTCGGATATGTGGACTACCGTTAACGATGCAGACATTCCACAGGAACGACGCTAATGGCTCGGCCGACAAAGACGTCTACTGTAAATCACACGTGGGGAAACTGTTGGACCAAGTACGATACGAGAGACAGCCCCTTGATATAGAAAACGCACTGCCACCTAGTGGATATGCCATACAGGTACTATAATATGTACTTTTATTACATTTTTTTATCATGTCCTATCATTAATTTCATGTTCGTTGACCGATAAATGTCAACTGTCGGACACCCTGAAAAGTCAAAGGAACAACGCCCATACAAATGTCATATACTCTCAGCCCATCTTGAAAATCTATAATAAAACATTACTAAGAAATTTTATGTTCTATAAATATTCTCTTATTAATAGAATTAAGTCATATTAAATCCGGGTATACAACACTAAATTAGATATCTACGTTGTTAATAGAATTTGTACACTCTGGTCCTGTTCTATGACTTTTTTAGTTTTGAACACCAGACTGTCTTTTTTTCTTAAGATTATGGGAAGTATAAATGTTTGAAAGAAAAACAACTCTGGCATCTTCAGAGTCAATATCCTATTTTATCTGATATCAGTATTACCACACCTTTTATTTTGTTTGAATTCTATATGACTCAAATCACTGATAAAGACATACCAAGGTCGTGTGAGAGTGATAAGTAAATATATACTTTAAAAATAGACCAAATCAATAAATACTGGTTAAATATTCATGAATGATCGATTACTGCAAAGTTTGTCTGCAAATATACATGTATATCACAGAGCTGCAGCTTTACTTCAATCCTGATCCAATAAAGGAATCGAATGGAAAGGAAGAGCACTATACACATGGTTGGAAAACAAAACATTTGAATTAGCAAGTTACCAAAGTTACCAAAAGGGAGTGGGGATGTGGGAGAAAACCTACATAACTGGTACTTGGATATCCTTCTAAAAATTCTAATTTTGGAAAAAAAAGGAAAGGAAAAAAAACCCAAAGTAACATATAATATATGTAACTTATCTAAATGTACTTAGGAAGGTAAACAAACTGGAGGAGATTAACCGAAGATAACGATAACAGTGATTATTGATCCATGTTATTGTCGGTCTTTCAGGATAATAGTTTCTCCACAGTAAGATGCCAACAACAGTCTTCACTGTCACCTACCTACAGTATAGTTTCAACTGTAACATATCCACGTCATAATCTCCACTGAAAAATATCCACAACAATCTCTATTGTAACATATCCATAGCAGTCTCCATTTTAACATATCCACAATAGTCTCCATTGTAACATATCCACAACATAGTCTCCATTGTAACATATCTACAACATAGTCTCCAGTGTAACATATCCACAACATAGTCTCCACTGTAACATATCCACAACATAGTTAAGTCTCCACTGTAACATATCCGCAGTATTGTTTCCACTAACATATCCACAACATAGTCTCCACTGTAACATATCCACAACAGTCTACTGTATCATATCCACAACAGTCTACTGTAACATATCCACAACAGTCTCCACTGTAACATATCCACAACATAGTCTCCACTGTAACATATCCACAACAGTCTACTGTAACATATCCACAACAGTCTACTGTAATATATCCACAATTGTCTACTGTAATATATCCACAACATAGTCTCTACTGTAAAATATCCACAACAGTCTCTACTGTAGCATATCCACAAGTCTTACTCTACTGTAACATATCCACAATAGTTTACTGTAATATATCCACAACAGTCTCCACTGTAATATATCCACAACATAGTCTCCACTGTGACATATCCACAACAGTATCCACTATAGCATATCCACAACAGTCTCCACTGTAACATATCCACAACATTTTCTCCAATGTAACATATTCACAACCATCTTCAATGAAACCTGTCCACAACATACAAATGTAGTTTCTATAAAATAGCAAATTCACGACATGGCCCCTCTCTATTAAAAGCTTTGTACAATATACATGTAGTATTTATATCGTAAGCTTTACTACAGCATCATTTAGTCATCTTCATCTGAGAAACAGGCTACTGGACCAGAGCTATAAAAAGATTCGCCTTATTCGATCTCTTAAAAAGTTTATATTCCGATACCAAGATCTTGTCGAAATATATTCCGTCTCTGCAGAAACGATTATAAGCGATGCATTTTCATATAGTGAAAATGTATAAAGATAAAGAAGTCAAGAAAAATGTCAAAAATATTTTTTTATCAATGTGTGACGTAAAGGTATTTGTGACATTTACGTCACCGAATATGGTACTGCTTTGACAACTATTTTACCTATTTTGTTCCTGTATTTAAATACTGTTATAGTGACAGCCGGAACCTTTGAACCATAATGAGAGCGGGAGGTTTGGCGCTTTAAAATCTGATTCAACCCACCATTTCTTTAGAAATGCCTGTACGGTTTTCACAGTTTTCCGGTTGTTGACTGATTTTGTCTGTTTATATAATTATGAGTTTTGACTTTCCCTTTGTAAGATTGTTCGGAGTTCGGTAATTTTGTTATTACCCTTATTCTCTGTTGTAACCTTGTTGAAAGCGGTCAGTATTTGGTAGAAGTAGACATATTATAACATTCATTAAGCTTATAAAACAGTGTGCCTATATCATAATAAATCTTAACATCATTGAATCTACATACTTTATGTTCCTTAGTGCTTTTCAATTAAACGAATTGAAGCAGGGTGGCCGAGAGGTTAAGGAGGTTGACCTCTGACCACAAGTTTAAGTCTAATGACGCGGGTTAGAGCCTCGTAACTCACATCAAGTGTTTAGGACAATAGGTTTATAGACACCTTCCCAAGGCCGGGGTTTCAGGAGCATGCTGATCATCTGTGTTTTTTGTGGGGTTCGTATTACTCAATATTCAGTTTTGTGTGTAGTGTTTTGTAGATCATTGTTTGTCCTCTTGTAATGTCTGTACGTAATTTATTTACGGCTTCTTTTTTTAGATTAAACATATTTTATTGCTAAATATTATAACAATTGGATTGGACACAAATTATAACAATTTACAAGGGTCCTCTCCACATAATAAATAACTACAATAGTACATGCGTCAGCAATAGTAAAATACAATATACAACATTGTAAATAAATTCTTCTGATTACCCCTTTGGTATCTTCAAACATTTTATTCACATGCGGAATATGATGCCACTTCATTATATCTGTCCGAACTTTACACTATCGTTAGAGGCCGTCGTGATCGTGATCGTGTGCTAGGTGGATTTATAACAACCTATACTATCACTTTTAAAATTGTGAGTTCGAATCCCGTTCATGGCGGGGAGTACTTGACACAACATTATATGATATAGTTTGTCAGCGACTTGTGGCAGGTCGATGGGTTTCTCCGGTTTCCTCGCCAATAAAACTGACCTACACGATAAAAAAGATATAATGTTGAAACTGGTACTAAACGAGTTTTTATGGACTTTAAAAACGATATTCACCGAAGCCTTTGACCGATACAAAAGACTGTAATTGTTTTATTACATTAAAATGAAAAAGATTCTTTTTATAGATTTCGTTAGAAAACGAAAGTGAAACCAAGTCAATACGAGTTTTAATCAAACAATATAAAATTTTACGGAATGTCAGGTGACAGCATGATAGCCAATACAATTGTTTAAATAAAGTCATTATGTAATAATGGTCATTATTAATTAACTTTTATTTATTAGCCTTTATATGATCAAATCTGTCAATGCAATATAAAAACCTTCATTGGGCCAATACGGCAAAAACCAGTCCAATACGGATATTTTCCGTATTGGCCCGATTCCAGTCAGTCCAATAACAGCTAGATCGGAATCCGCTAGACGTTTCGACAATCGCAAGGAAAAGTCCCGAGAGATATTGGACTGGTTAATTATTAAAGGTATCATTACGTGATGTTTTTCATATTGGCCTAGTTATAGGTCCTCGGTCTGATGTATTTGCCCTTCGACTGCGCCTCAGGCCAATACAGCAGGCCTCGGACCTATAACTAGGCCAATATGAAAAACATCACGTAATAATACTATATAATGGACCGACAGAAGGCCATAATGGACCGGTAAAAGGCCATAATAGACCGGTCCATTATGGCCTTCTTCAAAAAGAATGAAGATTACCTAAAATTGAAATTGACTGGTTAATAAAAGTATTATGACATGGTTGTTTTCATAATGGACCGGTTATATGTCCTCGGTTAAATCATAATGGCTCTCGGAAGGAACCGGTCCATTATGAAAACACCCATTTATTAATACTATATTTTATTGATCTAGTGATAATGCTGCACCATTTCCTAAGCGTTGTTATTCCATTGGTCCTTCACATTTTTGAAGGTTATTTTGATTGGCATGTTTAAATATAACTAAAAATATTAATAACAATGATTCACTCTTTGTTCTGCATCATTTTTTTTAATTCGTCAAATGATTGAGGAGCATCAGGTGCTGCCATGTGTTTTACAGCTGTTTGGACTATTTGCTTTGTTTCTTTGTTCAGCACGTTACTAGTTACGTCACATGACTCACACGTGATCTAAGCTCAGATTCATCATCCGTAGAAATTCATTAACGTTTAGAATCGACAACTTGTCAACTAAATACAATTTATCTGGTATATAACTGAAAACGATTCCCAAATGTTGTCATTAAAATTGCCATGTTTTCACAATATTACATCTAGTTTTCACTAAATCCGATACGACAGTGAGGAATTAGGAAGATATATGCCTTTTATCGACTGATTTCCCGCGATATGAGAGACGGGAGAATTAGACCTGTTGATCTGGAAAGCAACAGTTTCTCTGGTCCATAAATCACTAAAATTAAGTTTAAATCTCTACACGGATTTCTTATTCACGTTGTACAAATTGGATTTCCAATCTTCAATGACAAGATCTAACAGATCAATGGCGCATATAACAGCTACAAGTAACACATCTGTTCATAGAATCACCAAGCAACAAATGATACTATGCAATATCACGAAATTTACGGCTTCTCTTAAATGGTCCCTAGCCAACAAAAACTGACTGGAAAACAATTGTAGATGTTGTATGCAACAGAACATTCTCTGGATTGTCATTTTTTTTTATTGCCCCTTCGGTGTTCTCTAACGTTTATTTAATTTGTTTATTTTGCAAGAAATTATTAGATAATTAATAAAACGATTCTTTCATTAATTTTGAATGTCTAGATTTATATTAATAAACTAATTTTCAATGTTTTACAAAAAAAATATGCTGTAAGAAAACAAAGGCCACCAAATGTTCAAGGTCTGCTTCTAAATATAACTACACTAAAAAATATAATTAGCAGGAATGTAAACTATTTGTGTCTCTTGAAAGAAGGTTGGTTAAGCATATGGTAAAAAATATAAGAAACTAGAGATGAAAGAAAGTCTTTTGTTCTCCTTTCACGATTGCGCTATTTATAGACACAAGAAGGAACAAATATATTTGTATAGGGTTTAAAGGCTTGTGAAGAATTTTGTTGAAATAATGAATAAAAAAAAGTTATAACTTGAAATGAAACTTTTTTCGTCTTCCCTATGACGATGAATGTGATACTGACTCGTCATTTTGAAGCTGGTTATAAAGTAAGCTTCACAACATTTTTTTAATTTCAAAATATAATTACCTACATACAAAATGGGAAACACAATTTCAGTTTTATTGTGTTAAATCACATTCAATGTGGAATCTTATTAACTTGAACAAACGAGACCGCCATGGTCGTGATCATATTGTAGTTTGATTTACAACTACCTATGCAATCATTGCCTATCACCACGACAGTTGCGAGTTCGAATCCCGTTCATGGCGAGGTGTACTCTACATCATTATGTGATAAAGTTTGTCAGTGACTTGCGACAGATTGGTGGTTTTCTCTGGGTACTCCGATTTCCTCCACCAATAAATCTGACCGCCATGATATAACTGAAATATTGTTGTAAGTGGCGTTAAACTCCATAATCCTAAACCTAGCTTTAACAAACATTTATATATTTTGACAGACCATTGATCTAAAGCATAGGCTCTTATTTCTAATATTTGTTTTACTACAACAATCAACTATGCAAACATTTCTTGTTGTGTGTGGTTGGTCAAAAAAAGTAATTGAAACAAGTCCCCATAGTCAGAAACCTATCTATGGTTAAACAAAAAATGTAATATACATTTACAATGAAAAATTAGTAATTATTAGAATGTTGACCGGTTTGAAAAAGCACATTATATACGATTTGTTGTTGATGGGAGAGACAGGCGTATGCTGAGGAATCTATGAACAATTTTGTAGAAATTTGGAGAGAATATGTTCATGTTGATATATATATCCACCGAAACATAAACAACTGCATTTGTATTTCGTTTTTTTAATTTATAGGTAAAAGATAAAACTAATAAATCCAGGAATAATAATAGATGCATTGATTCTCTGACTAAAAACAAATACATATTCGGATTAATAAAACAATTATTTTGATAAGACTAATATTTATATATTTATATATCCTTAATGATTGTTTTTTTGTTCAACCTGAGAGGATGTTGATACAAGAGAAAACGGAGGGAAATCCCCCTAAAACTGGGGTAAAACTCTACAGTGAAGGAACAACAGTCTTACTGCCGTTCTCAGGGGCGGATCCAGGATTTCAAGTTAGGGGGGGGGGGGGTGCACTTAAAAAAATTGCGCCGAGCGGAGGGAGGCGCGAAAATTTTTGGGGTATTTCGTGTGGAAAATCACGATTTTACGTCAAAAAATCATATTTTTTCCAATTTTAGGGGGAGCAGGGGGCACCCCCCCCCCCTGGATCCGCCCCCTGGTTCTTTATATTACATATAGTCAGTGACTTGGTTTTCTCCGGGTACTCTGGTTTCCTCCACCAATAAATCTGACAGCCACGATATAACTAAAATGTTGTTGAAAGTGGCGTTAAACACCAAAACCCTATATATAGTAATCCGTATACTTGGTTCTGGCATACTGTAAAACTATTTATAAAATATTGTTCTGTATAACTATTGCACAAAAATGTACACAAGATACATGAAAGTTTACTATATAAACGATATTTTGAACATGTATTCATATACCTGAAAATAACATGATAATTTTTTTTTTAATAATTTGGCATGGGAGACAACTCTATGTGTTAGTATAATCTAACTACATGTACCTTAAAGTAAAATATTTATTTTTTGACTAAATGTATTACTTCTATTGTTGTATATTGTATGAAATCGTATATGTATCAAAGTGTAGTTTGTACTTGGATCACGCTTATCATATGTGCTATTTCCAATAAAATAATTTGAAATTGAATTAGCTTGCAAAAATATAAAATGCATACTTTTGGTTAACTTTTGCCACCGAACATTAAAAAAGGTGTGTAATGTACCGTATGATAGGACACCAGACCATGACGGCTGACTACTCTACCGTAAATGTACAGGTAACAGGTAGGATCAGCCATTTTTGTTTGTTTACTTATAATCATTTATATAACTTTATGTAGCATTTTTATAAAATGTGTATTGAAAGTTGTTGATCGTCGTGTTGTCCGGCTGGTATATATATAAACAGTCATACCTAACGTTAATTCAGCCTTACTCACTTATATGATATATTAGGTATGTTCAGACGCGTCTTTTATCTTTTTGACATACTTTCTTGTATTCTGATTTAGTGAAAAGAAAACAAACGCGTTGATTTAAAATTTAACATATATATAATATATGTCCAAACCTCTCTACTACTCATTGTATTGTGTTACTTCGTGATGTTATGTTATTATAATCTTAGTTTGTGGTATTAGTATATACACAAATTAATATTTGAAATGCAGATTTAAGATATCATCGGATTAAAATCTTAAGGTATTTCCTTAATCTAAATATGAGCATAGCTTTTTTTTAAAAGGAAAAAACTTGACAAATGTGTATACAATGTATAGGTACAAAAAGTATATATATACAGGTACAAAAAGGCTTAATGCTATTTATCAAACGCACAAATTTACAATAATTAGCTAATGTATACATAACAACAGAAACTAGTAACAATTTTATACTTTCCATGTAATTTTTTTTACATATAATATATGTTATATACACACCCTTAGGGCACAATATAACTATAGACACCGTGTGAATTTGACGAAACGAAAATTATACACTTCAAACCATTAATTATGATAGCTTCTTTTTGTTAGAATTAACAATGAGAAATAGTGGGTAGCAATTTGATGTGTTGGACTATTACAAGTTAAGAGATTTCTTTTGAATTCACATAAACTGTTACCTGCGTGAGAAATATGTAAGATGTTATAAAGGAATTTCAGTTTTATTATTATCTAACTTTGAAGGAACATTAATTCTGCAGAGACATGGTTAACGACTTTATTTACAAGATTTTCTGTTTATTTACACAGATGATCATGTGCTGTTATAAACTTTAATTGACCAACGCTTAGGACATTAATTATGTCTGTCTGTTAGCAGTCTGACCATAAATTAGTTCCAGTATCAATAGTGTATAGAACTTTAATTACTGTGAAAAGTTAAATTTGCGTCATTCTAGGGTTTGTCTCCAAAGTCTACAGGTCAAAAATTGTTATTAGATAATTGAAAGTACAAATGTATATTGGTGTTTTTGGTATTCATTATAGCCTCAACTAGTATTGTAACATTGTGTTATTAGAACAAAGTTTCTTTTTCTGCATGTTGACTACCTGATTCGTAATATTATTACACCAGTCAAAAGTTCTATCGACGGCATGTAAAATATGAAAATAAAAGATTTATTTTTTAATATGGATAATGAAACTAGTTAAACTGTAACATTGCTTTGTTTGAAGATGAGGTCTTGTTTAATTATATTGTCGTCTCATTTCTAGCTTGCAGGTGACAGCAATAAGAACGTATCGAGAGGTTCTAGTCCAAGACCAACCCCTAGTCCACGAAACAGTCCAAGGTCTAGCCCAAATGTTACCAGAGCGGGGACACCAAAAGGGAACTTAACAACAGAATCTAGTCTGGTCAGTGTTACACCTAGGAGCATGAATGACATATCTTCCTTCATACAGACTCCATACACCATGGATTATAGTACCATGTCGGCTACAAGTTATCTGAGACCAAAACCTCCGCTCCAGAGTTTTAGTGTAAGTACATTGTCACTAGCTTGTAATCCGAGAAAAAGTGTATTGTCATATTCAGCACCATGTAAATATTTAACAGATATCCACGAAATCTCACAATGTGCAGCAGCTATTACAAGTGACTGCTGGTAACAAGACAAAATATTCATAGAAAATCTAGATATCTTCTTTTATTTAGGGAAATCAATTGTTCCCTCCTAGTCGCATGCATCTCAGTGTATTATTTTACTAACCTTCTGTTTTATTTGTAGACTTGTGATAAAATATAAGTTCCACCATAATGTTTGTTTCTCGGAAATTTTATTATGTAGAAAAAGTTCCATTAGGTACTATCCTTATATAATATTTCATCCAATGTCATAAGGAATCTTGCATGGAACTGGATAAAATATTACATAAGGAAAGTTCCCTCCGGAAGTTTTATAATTACACAATAAAATTTCCAACAGAGGAAAAACACATCCAAAGAGATTTTTTAACTTGAATGAGTTTCCAAGTGGAATAAATACTATGTAATAGAATTTCTGAGTGGAATAAATATTATGTAGTATAGTTTCCAGGTAGAAAAATTCTTATATAATGAATTATTATCATATAATGATATTTGCAAGTGGTATGTATGATTATAATAATGATAAAATTTCCGTGTGAAATAATTATTATACAAACTTATGACAGGAATAAATATTACATAATAGAAGTTCCAGATATTAAGGGAACACAATAACTGTTTAGATGATAATAATCTTATCAAATACTGCAATGAATCCTTACTAGCAGTAATCTTAGAATGTCTGTCAATATGGGTTTTTTAAGTTAAATACTGGCCATTCATTGACTGACTGTAAAGACATTAATATGATATTCAACATTATTTTTTCAAATATTTGAACAGGAAGATAGGAACATAATACTAATATTGGTAAATAAATAGAAAGTCCTTACCTTTTATGTAAGAGCCATCTGATAAATATGAGAAAATATTTTCATACTCCTGTGCTTCCATGTTTTTTATTCATTAAAGTAAACAAGTCACAGGTGGACGATTTAAAAACTGATTACATGTATCACATGACCTTACCTATACATGTACCATAATATTATTTCCATCAATAGATGGAACAAATATTATAAAGATTTATTCCTGGAAATTCTTTTATAAAGTAGAACAAATATTATATAACATTTGTTCTGGAGAACTTTTATTATACACAGTTTGGTTCCTGTTGGAACGTATATTATGTGGAACAAATATATACAGTCACAGACTGTTCTCTTGTGTCGAATATACATGTATCTGTAATACTGATCACTTTACGTTAAACAATCAATCAATCGAATATATAATTTTCTATGTAAGGAAAAAAGAAGTATTGTGTCATGATAATTGTAACTAGACACTCAGACAACAGAAGAACATGTTTCGGACATGTATATCATGTAGACTACGCTTCGATAATGGATGAAGATCCGTTGATGAAGTGGTTCTCCTGACAAAGGCGGCAACATACAGAGAAGGTAACAGGTAACAGGTAGACATGTATATCATGTATGTTGGGGTTGTGTTACTCGATCTTTAGTTTTATATGTATGTTTTGTTGATCGTTGTTTGTCCTTTTGTACTTTTTCTTTTGGCCGTTGTGTTGTCTGTTCTTCTTGGAAATACGGATTCCGATTGCCCCTTTGGTATCTTCAAACTTGATTTGCTTGTCTGCGTCTTGTGTAACCTATGTTGCCAGTTTCTCTGTCAATTTTTGATTGCCCCATCGGTATTCTCTAACGTTCATTTACAAAAGATATTGATGTAAATGAATATGAGAGACTATCCAATATTAAACTCGGACACAAATTAATGTAAATTAACATATCTTTTATTGCTGTTCTACATTACTGTAGAACCCTTTCGTTCTAAACGATGAAGTTTGTCATTGCCCTAGCAGAATATGTTTCCGGTTAGGTCACGGCCACGATGTAATTGAAATATTGTTGACAGTTACCTAAAACAGCCTAATTAATTATTGTGATATTTCATGATTGTAGGACTTCGAAACCAGTGGTGTTTTTCAAGCACAGTTCATTCTGGAACAGAGACACAAAGAGGAAGAAGAACGTCTACAACGCTTCCTGTTAGAAGAGAGAGAAAAGGAAATGAGAAAACTTGACGAGTCCCTTGGCGTTGAAAAGGAGCGAGCTGCGGCGGAACTCCTCTCAAGCTTCGAACAGATGTCGCTTTCCGGCAGTACACCTAACTTAATGGCGGAAAGGGAACGGATAGAAGATCACTTCCGGCGTATTCGTGAAGAGAAACTAAAAGGAATGATGGACAGAATATCGACAGAAGAAAAGACTAGAACAGCTAAAATGTTGGATCGCCATGGATATGAAATGATGTTGTTGATTTCTGAAAAGGTAAAACCTCTAATTTGTGCAGATCTTAAGAACTGTTTTCATTCTAAGCATTGGAACATTCTGGGTATTCATAAAAATGTACTTGGAAATGTCTTAATAAAACGAAATTATTTTGTTGTAAATCAAGGAAGATAGACGAATGGGTTTGCAAGGTACAACAAAACTAATTTCCATCTTGGTACAATACCACAGGAAGGGGTACTTCAAATCAAAGGACAATATGTATATTACTAAACCATACACTAAAGTGGAAGTTAAAACCAAAGAAGAATTTGAAATACAATACAAAACAAGAAACAAAACAATACTGCAATTTTGCACACCAGGAGGATGTTTTGATTGATACGAATTCAAATATTAAAATTCAAGGGATAATATTTGTTTATGAAAATGCAATTAATTAATAGGTTTTGCAGGATATAAATATCGGTTTATGGATTTAAATTATTTTAAACATACTTTCTTACTTTTTAAATATCCCTCTCCTAGATTACCCCTCTCAGCTCATAATGATATTGAATGTCAGTAAAATAATATAGGGTTAATGCATATTTTTAGATATGTTCAGAAAATTTGTATTGGACCAGAAAGACTACGAAATTTACATTATATCTTTAATTTATTGTTTTGTGTTCAGGTTATTACATTACCATCAATGAAAAAAATCCTAGCATTACAAATGAGATCGTTTCATTTTAGGACAAAGAATTTGACAGAACTGCTATTTATGACCATTCAATGAAACCTTCTACTATTTCACCAGAAACAAAGAAGGGAGAACTGTACAAATCACCAGAAATATTTGAACAATTAGACAAGCGTGCTATGGAGGTGAGTTTAATGTGGAAAATACAGTTAACTTCAATGCGAATTATATTATAATTTTGCCAAAAATGATATTTAGATATCTATTTTTTTAAGCCACATCCATTAATTAATTAACAAAATGAAGAACAAACAAAAAAATAATACTACATCTTCAGAACAGTTTCCAAATCTAATAGAACAATAATACTACATCTTCAGAACAGTTCTAAAATCTAATAGAAAAATAATACTACATCTTCAGAACAGTTCTAAAATCTAATAGAACAATAATACTACATCTTCAGAACAGTTCTAAAATCTAATAGAACAATAATACTACATCTTCAGAACAGTTCTAAAATCTAATAGAACAATAATACTACATCTTCAGAACAGTTCTAAAATCTAATAGAACAATAATACTACATCTTCAGAACAGTTCTAAAATCTAATAGAACAATAATACTACATCTTCAGAACAGTTCTAAAATCTAATAGAACAATAATACTACATCTTCAGAACAGTTCTAAAATCTAATAGAACAATAATACTACATCTTCAGAACAGTTCTAAAATCTAATAGAACAATAATACTACATCTTCAGAACAGTTCTAAAATCTAATGGAAAAATAATACTACATCTTCAGAACAGTTCTAAAATCTAATAGAACAATAATACTACATCTTCAGAACAGTTCTAAAATCTAATAGAACAATAATACTACATCTTCAGAACAGTTCTAAAATCTAATAGAAAAATAATACTACATCTTCAGAACAGTTCTAAAATCTAATAGAAAAATAATACTACATCTTCAGAACAGTTCTAAAATCTAATAGAAAAATAATACTACATCTTCAGAACAGTTCTAAAATCTAATAGAAAAATAATACTACATCTTCAGAACAGTTCTAAAATCTAATAGAACAATAATACTACATCTTCAGAACAGTTCTAAAATCTAATAGAACAATAATACTACATCTTCAGAACAGTTCTAAAATCTAATAGAACAATAATACTACATCTTCAGAACAGTTCTAAAATCTAATTGAACAATAATACTACATCTTCAGAACAGTTCTAAAATCTAATAGAACAATAATACTACATCTTCAGAACAGTTCTAAAATCTAATAGAAAAATCATCAAAACAGGTAGTCAAATTTTACAATGGGTTACAAATTTATAAAATAAAACTTGTTTAAATCATCAATTTACCATCCATGCCTAGTATCGTAACTACAGCACTTGGTGGGTATGAAAATCCCTGGACAGATATAACAAACTGATTGATGAAACCCTTGCCAGGGGTAGACGGTGGAAACCTTAGCACTTGAGGTGGAAGTCCTGGAGCAAACGCATATCAGTTATTCCAACAACGTGTCTTGCACACTAAATTTGATATCTATGTTTTATCTTATCAGTCAATTACCTTATCCACTCAACCACATATGCGCTATATAGTTGTTACCATATTTGGATGTTACATTGCTTGGTTATAAAGGCATTATTGACAAACACTAAAGATGGTACACAAAAGTATATGGCCACATTCCAAGTGTGACAGTAGTGTATGTTTGACTCCTGAAGTATACATGGTCGATAGTTTTTTAGTTCGACTTTTAGTCGTCGAGCTATTGTCGTCACTCCGGCGTCAGCGTCAGCGTCTGGGTCGGTTAAGTTTTAGGTTAAGTTTTTTGTCAGAGTCCATTTCTCAAAAGCTATCAAAAGTATCCCATTTGAAACTTGGAATACTGGTTCACTATCAAAAGAGGAACCAATTACAACAAGGCAGATGACCCTGTGATTTGCATATCCAGAGTTATCTGCCCTTGTTTTGACATAGTACATAGAAATCAGGGATATTTTTTTAGTATAATTAAAATTTCTCAATAACTATCAAAGCTATTTACTTGAAACTCAATACACTTGTAGAAAGTGTTGACCCCAATCTGTTGACAAGAGAAGACAACTCCAAGCATTTTATATGAGTTATTTCCCCTTTTTGACTTACATGTCTTCAAAAAAATACAATTTTTCAATAATTATGATAGGCATTGAAATGAAACTCAACATACCTGTTCACTATCAAATGGGGAACCCATTACAACAAGGCAGATGACCCTGTGATTTGCATATCCAGAGTTATCTGCAGTTTAATATCAGATACGAAAAAGTCAAGCGTCCAGCACCCATGGGCGGTGCTCTTGTTAATATGTCTAATATCATATATTACATTAATGTTATCATTGTTTTTCAGTGTGCCACTCAAAACTATGGGTCATTCACAGATCTAATAAAAGATCTGACACGTGACTGTGAATCTGAACTGGAGAAGGCTAGGTATATAAAGAAATGTAGAATTATTTATATGCTAAAGTGTGAAAATAATTTAAAGCATCTATATAAATTATATCTTATCAATAATAGATAAGTACAAAACCATAAAAGTATCTGTAAAAATTATAATGAGATGAATGACAAAGAATACCACACTGTCGGAACAATTCCAAAATCCAGTAGAAAAATCGTAGAAACTGACAAAATCGATACCTCTAATACGTGACCACTTACTTTCCTGACTTGTTTAAGACACTTCAGTAAAAAGCAGCGAGGTAAGACTTAGTTTCATTGGCCCAAACCCCATCATAGTGAAATGATGCGGTCATAGAAGTGTTTTCTACAGGATAATAAAATGTCAACCCTCACACACCACAGGACCAAAAGTGTTATTATAAAGAACGCTATGTAAAATCTTGAACATTTTGATAGAAAACTTTTCTGATTTGAGTCCTCGCTCTGCTAAGATCTCAGAGTTGATAGACTGTTGGTGTATTTAATATATAAAAAATATCTGAACAGTTATATCAGAAAAAAACACAACACAGCACAGATAGTACCTGAAAATGATGCACTAACTGCAGTTCAAATAGCCGATAGTGTCTTAAGTTCCTCAGGAATTAATTAATGTTGTGGTCCACTATCATTATCTTTTTACATTACACCATAACTCATAGTCACTTAGTACAAAAATGGAAAAATTAAAAATACCACACTGTCAGAACAGTTCTAAAAATACCACACTGTCAGAACAGTTCTAAAAATACCACACTGTCAGAACAGTTCTAAAATACCACACTGTCAGAACAGTTCTAAAAATACCACACTGTCAGAACAATTCTAAAATACCACACTGTTAGAACAGTTCTAAAATACCACAGTCAGAACAGTTCTAAAATACCACACTGTCAGAACAGTTCTAAAAATACCACACTGTCAGAACAGTTCTAAAAATACCACACTGTCAGAACACTTCTAAAATACCACACTGTCAGAACAGTTCTAAAATACCACACTGTCAGAACAATTCTAAAATACCACACTGTTAGAACAGTTCTAAAATACCACAGTCAGAACAGTTCTAAAATACCACACTGTCAGAACAGTTCTCAAAATACCACACTGTCAGAACAGTTCTCAAAATACCACACTGTCAGAACAATTCTAAAATACCACACTGTTAGAACAGTTCTAAAATACCACAGTCAGAACAGTTCTAAAATACCACACTGTCAGAACAGTTCATAAAATACCACACTGTCAGAACAGTTCTAAAAATACCACACTGTCAGAACAGTTCTAAAAATACCACACTGTCAGAACAGTTCTAAAAATACCACACTGTCAGAACAGTTCTAAAATACCACACTGTCAGAACAGTTCTAAAAATACCACACTGTCAGAACAATTCTAAAATACCACACTGTTAGAACAGTTCTAAAATACCACAGTCAGAACAGTTCTAAAATACCACACTGTCAGAACAGTTCTAGAATACCACACTGTCAGAACAGTTCTAAAATACCACACTGTCAGAACAGTTCTAAAAATACCACACTGTCAGAACAGTTCTAAAATACCACACTGTCAGAACAGTTCTAAAAATACCACACTGTCAGAACAGTTCCAAAACCCAATGTACAAATCATAGAAGAGGCGATATTCATATTGCTAACACTTATAAACATGACCACTCACCCTCCTCGCTTTGCACAGGCACCTTAATAAAAACAGGAAGGGCACTAACCTCCACTCTTAGTGAAATGATGCGGGCATGCAAGTGTTTTCAAGGAATATTTAAAGGCTTCATAATTTTATGTTTGAACTATTCTAACATTTGATAAACCATAAGTGTATTCGTCTTGTAAAGTGGCGAAAACAGTGCTTTCTCTTTATCTAATAATCAAATTCCTTTTCATTTTGTGTCTTACAGAGTGATATTTCGGTGGGTAATAGCCAAAGATTTAAGTAAACACAACGTCAATGAGATAATACGACCAAACATGCAGGCAATGACGTTACTAAAAGGTGTCAGAAGTGGGAAAGAGACGTATCATCAATTATTTAAGAAACTTTGCAAGTAAGTAAAGGTTAAAGAAACCCGAAGGTGTAATTAACAATGGACAATCTAGAGAAATGTTTAAAGACACCAAAGAGGTAATCAGAAGCCGTAAATCAAAGGACACTGGGCATACAAGATACATGACAAAGTCGACCAACAACAAAAAAAACCCCCACAGAAAACCAAAATAATGAGCCTCACAAAACCCACCAACTGGGCTTAACTCTGTGCTCTGGAAGGACTAACTGTTCCTGCTTCTTTTATCCTTCTTTCTTTGTCAATTCAGACACATTTATTTCTTTTCATCTGTTAATGGTTTCTTGATTAAATCAATTACATCTGTAAAAGAAAAGGGTCATGGACTATCAACAATATTTATCTGTTTAGATGTAAACAGACAAAATTAAGCCAATTTTTATGTCTTGTTTCCTATTTACTTTATTCAAATTTAAACTAAATTAGCATCATTTCCTCTTTATGTTCTTGATTAAGTTTCTTTACCAATAAAAATTGATTAAATGGGTTTTATAATTGAGGTGATTCTGATTCAAACCACGTTTTATCATGGTTAGAATAAAATATAACAAGCTTGCATCATTACATTTGTACCAATTACAATTAAATATATCCCTGCTTAAAAACTAACCTAGTAATGGCAGATTTAGTAAGCTACAAGTTTATCTTTGAATGATAATGATTATTGAAATTGATTTTGCAGTTGAATGCATAATATGGAAGAATATGATTGAATATATACATTAAAATATCTACAATATATGCCAAAATATATATGTGAGAGAAAACAAATTATTACATGAGATAAAAATTAGACGATTGAACATAATCGGTTGTCTGAGTGGACAAATGGTTTCATCAAAACGACTCTATTCAAATTAATGAATAAATACAATCGTGAAATATTGGTACAAATATATAGTTTTAAACCTTGATACAATTGAAATAAAAACATAGATATCTACTGTAGTGTACATGACACGGAATAACTTTCATCAGGTAAAACTGGAAAGCCAAATAATTTAAAAGATTTTGAAATATTATGTAATCCAATAAGACAGGTGTAGACATGTATCATGGTATATCTAACTACTTTCTTATTGAATGAGTATTTTAACCCCAAAAATGATACCCGAAAAAAATGTATTTTGAACTTCAATCTCTGTTTAGTTACCAATGCTGTTAACTGTTCTGTCTTTTTTGCAGTTTTGCTGGACTTCACTGTGAAATAATTCTGGGATATTCTAAGGGTGCCGGGTATAAACCTGGAATGAAAATGGATGGTGGGACATTTAGAAACTCTTGGACTGCTGTGTCGATCGACGGGAATTGGCGTTTTGTCAATTGCACGTGGGCAGCACGTCACGTGACAGGTCATAAGGATGATTTGCCTGAAATGTTTCACAAGTATGATGAATTTTATTTCCTTACTGATCCGGAGGATTATATTTATCAACATTACCCTGATGACGCTTCCTGGCAATTATTAGACATCCCTCTTCCGTTTTCCGAATTTATAAATTTACCAGTTGTTAAATCTCCATTTTTCAATTATGGTTTGAAATTTTATTCAAATTATGGTGGAACATTGTCAACAGATACAGGAACAATAGAAGTCAGGGTCGTTTCTTCCAAAATATTAGGATTTGGTTCTTTGTTAGAATCTTATGACAAATCGGTGGAATCAAGATTACTGGAAGGTCGTGTTCTTCTTCGTCATGTCAAAAATGAAGTCATATTTACCATAAACTTGCCAAAACGTGGACTTTATTATTTTTCAATTTATACTGGTGACTACTGGCATTCTGAGTGCCTTGAAAGTGCGTGTTCTTTTCTTGTAAATTGTACCCGGATACCTTTTGACCCGGCGCCTGCGTATCCGCCGGTTCCGTTTTATGGACCTACTCCTGTGATGGAGAATCTAAAAATATCTTGTGAAAATCAAATAGATCCTTTAATTGTTGTGAATGGACAAAAGTTGGAAATCATTTTTAAACTGAACAAAGAAAACAAGATTACCCACACTTTTCAATTTTACGACACCAGTGATGAGTCTGTGACTGACATTGACCGGTATGTGTTTCTTAGGTCAAGGACAGATACACATGCGACATACATGATACGTTGCCCTAGAGACGGCTATTATATTTTTTCACTATATGCCGCGTGTTCAGACCAAGAAGGACAGACACTAGACTGTGCATACCGATATCTGATAATTAACCAGGAAGCTAATCCTACAGTGACAGTATTCCCTAAAACGTATCATCGGTGGCAGCGTTGTACACTCCACGAACCGGTGTCAGGTGATTTAATGACAAATAAAAGATATATGTTCAGACTTGATGTTCCACAAGCTGTCGAAGTGTTCTTGGTAATAGGAGAAATATGGTACCATTTGAAAAGAAAACTTGGTTTCAGCTGGGAAGGAAATGTTAACACAGGGAAGTCATCAGGTACAGCCAAGATATATGCTCGTTTTTCAGCGGAAAGAGATGCGTCCATCTTTGCTCATCTGTTGGATTTTGAACTTGTTAATGATGCTGAGACAGAAATATGAAGACCTATATACAGTCAATCCTATATACACCGAACCCTGAATAAACCGGAATCCTGTATAAACCGAACTTTAAATAATGCCCATGTGTAAGACATATTTCCTAATTCAACCTGCCTAAGTCAAACACATGTCTATTCCAGACACTAACATTAGTCTCCAGGAGGTTTGGTAAGACAGGTTTCACTGTATCTATTTTTGTTAATGTTTGTTATTTATATAAATAGAACTTTGTGCAATTAAATATCATCACCATCACAAAACACTTGGTTATTTTACCTAACATTATTGCATATACAATCAAACCTGTATTAAGAGGTCATCTTTGGGACAAAGAAAAAGTGTCCTTACAAGGCAGGTGGCTTCCTAAAAGAGGTTCAGTTCATAGGAATTTTCAATGACATGACAAGAAAAAGTTGGCCTTTTAATACAGGTGACTGCTTAATTGAGGTGATCACATGGGCAGGTTTGACTGTATAGTGTATTAATATTGCTTTTTCTATGGTCAACTAAGTGTATACATGTATATATAGCCCTTGTTACACATAAATGTACCACTTGACTCTGTTTTACTGAAATGACTTACATTTCAACATACATGTGCTGCTCAATCTAAGAAATGTTTTATCTCCTCACAGATCCCATCCGTTTCCTTTTCACTGTGTGGTAGATCTAACAACATGGCATTACAATTCACGTCAGAGATTGAAATTTAAATAGATTGTGTGTCTTACTGATCAGAGGAATGTAGTGTCAAACTCCCAAGAAACTTTTGGGGAATGGACTATTTTGTACAAGATAAAAAAAACAAAGAAAGAGGGAGATTGTTTCTGTTGCTGTTCAGACCAATGTTGAGTGTCAAACTCCGAAGAGATTTTCGGGGAATGGACTATTCGGTACAAAAAAAAAAACACAAAAAAACACAGTACAAACATAAAGGTAAAACTAAACAAAAGAACAACATCTTGGATAATATGAACTCCTGTGTTAATAACTGGAAGTGAGAGCAGGTGCTCCGGAAGGGATAGCATCTCCTAACCTATCAATTGGCACTCATTACTAATTCTTATAGCCGGAAATGTAAACAGAGATTCTGTATTTTGTTGTCAGACAGCTCAAACAAATATTTTTATGCAAAATGTGCCATAAAATGTTATTTTCTGTTTATGTTTTAATACATGCATACTAAGTTCTAACAGTAGATCATCCTAAATACTTCTCATTGCATGAACTGTATACATAATTATAACTTATCTAATGTGAACAAAATACCACAGAAAATTATGTGAATACATGCATGATTACATAATTTTACATTTAACTAATTATAATAATTTAAATGTGTTTTTATTTTCAAATATATTTATTTTGTATGGTAGTGATTTATTTATTTTCTTGCTAAAGCTTGGAGGCAGCTGTTTACTATTATTTCATGTTGTATAATAAAATATTTCACAATTAAAATAGGTTTGATAGTTTTACTAATGGTTAAATTGTAACATTGAAAGTTACTGATATTCTAAATACTAAAACACGCGAGTTTACCCTCGGTTTTTGGTGGGATCGTGTTGTTCATCTTTTTATTTTTTTGTGTGCTCGAATGTGTCTTTACTTCAAAGTTCGATGTTGTGAAGTCCATTACGATTTCCACATGAAAAGGATGTTCGGTTCTTCTTTACCTCCAGATGTTTGTAGGAGTAGTCATGTCTTATTTACCTTATTTGTGTTTATTTGCGTATAGTGATGTCCAACACATTTTGTGTGTCTTTCCTCATCTTGTGTACTATATGTTGTCAGTTTCTCTGGATTGTCCTTTTTTGATTGATGTTCGGTATTCTCTAACGTTTATTGTATTTCTAAAATAATTAAAAAAATAATAATAATAAAAATAATAAAAAAAAAAAAAAAAAAAAATCTAAAACCGTTTTCAATACTACCGTATACTGTCCATGTAACTCTTTACATAGACATGTGCAGATATTTTGGTTGATGCAATTAAACGAAAAACAAAAATAAAATACCACATTGTCTAGACAGTTCTAAAATCCATTAGACATATCGTAGAAAGAGGTACAATCGATACCCGTAACACATTAAATGCATGACTGTTCATTTTTTCAGGCTTGGTACAGGCACTTCAGTAAAAAAGTGTCTGTGTGAAACAAGCTGTATGTGCCCAAATCTCCTCCTAATATTGAAATGATGTCCGTCATATAAGTGATTTCTAAATTCGAGTAAAATAATGAAATCAAAGGAGAAATCAGAAGCCGCTAATCGAATTACAGACAACACAATGGCCAAAAGAAAAAGTAAAGAAGGACAAACAACGATCTACAAAACATACAAATAAAACTAAAGATCGAGCAACACAAATCCACTAAAAACCTGGGGTGAACTCAGGTGCTCCGGAAGGGTGAGCAGTTATTGCTCCACTAATGACACCAGTCGTGGTATACTGTTAAACAATTTGAGTTGAAAGGCAATGCAATCCACTGAAATCAAGGGATAAGCATAAATTGATAACGTCCTAGTGAAACTGACATGAAATTAATTATCTTTGGATAGCTTCTCTTTTCCAAATGTCACTTAACATCAGAATGTCAACGAATTTCCTGGAAATACAAGTACAAAATGAAAGATCGCCTAAGAGTCATGATGAAAAACATTACATTTATGATAATTGTATTCAATATGTCGTTTGATATGCGTAGTACTTAGCCCGACTCTACCATCATAAGAATGAAGTGTGTTTGCAGCAATAAAATTGACCTTAACAACCCTTACCGACAAATCTGGCTTTCGGCGAATACCGGAGTCATATCTTCCGCAAACCTTGCGGAACAATTAATGCAAAGTTCTTCCGAACACCTTACTCTGACTTTTTATCATGTAAATGAAGCTTGCGGTGGATTTACCGCAAACATTTGATTGCCATACATAGAACATTGTGGTGGTGTTTTGTGGTAGACCGCTGGTGAACTATAACCTGGTTGTGAACAGCTATATTTTGTGGTAGGCCTGTGGTGAACTATAACCTTGTTGTGAACAGCTATATTTTGTGGTAGGCCTGTGGTGAACTATAACCTTGTTGTGAACAGCTATATTTTGTGGTAGGCCTGTGGTGAACTATAGCCTTGTTGTGAACAGCTATATTTTGTGGTAGGCCTGTGGTGAACTATAACCTTGTGAACAGTTATATTTTGTGGTAGACCGCTGGTGAACTATAACCTTGTTGTGAACAGCTATATTTTGTGGTAGACCGCTGGTGAAGTATAACCTTGTTGTGAACAGCTATATTTTGTGGTAGACCGCTGGTGAACTATAACCTTGTTGTGAACAGCTATATTTTGTGGTAGACCGCTGGTGAAGTATAACCTTGTTGTGAACAGCTATATTTTGTGGTAGGCCTGTGGTGAAGTATAACCTTGTTGTGAACAGCTATATTTTGTCGTAGGCCTGTGGTGAAGTATAACCTTGTTGTGAACAGCTATATTTTGTCGTAGGCCTGTGGTGAACTATAACCTTGCTGTGAACAGCTATATTTTGTGGTATGCCTGTGGTGAACTATAACCTTGTTGTGAACAGCTATATTTTGTGGTAGGCCTGTGGTGAACTATAACCTTGTTGTGAACAGCTATATTTTGTGGTAGGCCTGTGGTGAACTATAACCTTGTTGTGAACAGCTATATTTTGTGGTAGGCCTGTGGTGAACTATAACCTTGTTGTGAACAGCTATATTTTGTGGTAGGCCTGTGGTGAACTATAACCTTGTTGTGAACAGCTATATTTTGTGGTAGACCGCTGGTGAACTATAACCTTGTTGTGAACAGCTATATTTTGTGGTAGACCGCTGGTGAACTATAACCTTGTTGTGAACAGCTATATTTTGTGGTAGAACGCTGGTGAAGTATAACCTTGTTGTGAACAGCTATATTTTGTGGTAGACCGCTGGTGAACTATAACCTTGTTGTGAACAGCTATATTTTGTGGTAGATCGCTGGTGAACTATAACCTTGTTGTGAATAGCTATATTTTGTCGTAGGCCTGTGGTGAACTATAACCTTGTTGTGAACAGCTATATTTTGTCGTAGGCCTGTGGTGAAGCATAACCTTGTTGTGAACAGCTATATTTTGTCGTAGGCCTGTGGTGAACTATAACCTTGCTGTGAACAGCTATATTTTGTGGTATGCCTGTGGTGAACTATAACCTTGTTGTGAACAGCTATATTTTGTGGTAGGCCTGTGGTGAACTATAACCTTGTTGTGAACAGTTATATTTTGTGGTAGGCCTGTGGTGAATGATAACCTTGTTGTGAACAGCTATATTTTGTGGTAGGCCTGTGGTGAACTATAACCTTGTTGTGAACAGCTATATTTTGTCGTAGGCCTGTGGTGAACTATAACCTTGTTGTGAACAGTTATATTTTGTGGTAGGCCTGTGGTGAACTATAACCTTGTTGTGAACAGCTATATTTTGTGGTAGGCCTGTGGTGAACTATAACCTTGTTGTGAACAGCTATATTTTGTGGTAGGCCTGTGGTGAAGTATAACCTTGTTGTGAACAGCTATATTTTGTGGTAGACCGCTGGTGAACTATAACCTTGTTGTGAACAGCTATATTTTGTCGTAGGCCTGTGGTGAAGTATAACCTTGTTGTGAACAGCTATATTTTGTCGTAAGCCTGTGGTGAAGTATAACCTTGTTGTGAACAGCTATATTTTGTCGTAGGCCTGTGGTGAACTATAACCTTGCTGTGAACAGCTATATTTTGTGGTATGCCTGTGGTGAACTATAACCTTGTTGTGAACAGCTATATTTTGTGGTAGGCCTGTGGTGAACTATAACCTTGTTGTGAACAGCTATATTTTGTGGTAGGCCTGTGGTGAACTATAACCTTGTTGTGAACAGCTATATTTTGTGGTAGACCGCTGGTGAACTATAACCTTGTTGTGAACAGCTATATTTTGTGGTAGACCGCTGGTGAACTATAACCTTGTTGTGAACAGCTATATTTTGTGGTAGACCGCTGGTGAAGTATAACCTTGTTGTGAACAGCTATATTTTGTGGTAGACCGCTGGTGAACTATAACCTTGTTGTGAACAGCTATATTTTGTGGTAGACCGCTGGTGAACTATAACCTTGTTGTGAATAGCTATATTTTGTCGTAGGCCTGTGGTGAAGTATAACCTTGTTGTGAACAGCTATATTTTGTCGTAGGCCTGTGGTGAAGTATAACCTTGTTGTGAACAGCTATATTTTGTGGTAGGCCTGTGGTGAACTATAACCTTGTTGTGAACAGTTATATTTTGTGGTAGGCCTGAGGTGAACTATAACCTTGTTGTGAACAGCTATATTTTGTGGGAGGCCTGTGGTAACTATAACCTTGTTGTGAACAGCTATATTTTGTCGTAGGCCTGTGGTGAACTATAACCTTGTTGTGAACAGTTATATTTTGTGGTAGGCCTGTGGTGAACTATAACCTTGTTGTGAACAGCTATATTTTGTGGTAGGCCTGTGGTGAACTATAACCTTGTTGTGAACAGCTATATTTTGTGGTAGACCGCTGGTGAACTATAACCTTATTGTGAACAGCTATATTTTGTGGTAGACCGCTGGTGAACTATAACCTTGTTGTGAACAGCTATATTTTGTGGTAGACCGCTGGTGAACTATAACCTTGTTGTGAACAGCTATATTTTGTCGTAAGCCTGTGGTGAAGTATAACCTTGTTGTGAACAGCTATATTTTGTCGTAGGCCTGTGGTGAACTATAACCTTGTTGTGAACAGCTATATTTTGTGGTATGCCTGTGGTGAACTATAACCTTGTTGTGAACAGCTATATTTTGTGGTAGGCCTGTGGTGAACTATAACCTTGTTGTGAACAGCTATATTTTGTGGTAGGCCTGTGGTGAACTATAACCTTGTTGTGAACAGCTATATTTTGTGGTAGGCCTGTGGTGAACTATAACCTTGTTGTGAACAGCTATATTTTGTGGTAGACCGCTGGTGAACTATAACCTTGTTGTGAACAGCTATATTTTGTGGTAGACCGCTGGTGAACTATAACCTTGTTGTGAACAGCTATATTTTGTGGTAGACCGCTGGTGAAGTATAACCTTGTTGTGAACAGCTATATTTTGTGGTAGACCGCTGGTGAACTATAACTTTGTTGTGAACAGCTATATTTTGTGGTAGACCGCTGGTGAAGTATAACCTTGTTGTGAACAGCTATATTTTGTGGTAGACCGCTGGTGAACTATAACTTTGTTGTGAACAGCTATATTTTGTGGTAGACCGCTGGTGAACTATAACCTTGTTGTGAACAGCTATATTTTGTGGTAGACCGCTGGTGAACTATAACCTTGTTGTGAATAGCTATATTTTGTCGTAGGCCTGTGGTGAAGTATAACCTTGTTGTGAACAGCTATATTTTGTCGTAGGCCTGTGGTGAAGTATAACCTTGTTGTGAACAGCTATATTTTGTCGTAGGCCTGTGGTGAACTATAACCTTGTTGTGAACAGTTATATTTTGTGGTAGGCCTGAGGTGAACTATAACCTTGTTGTGAACAGCTATATTTTGTGGGAGGCCTGTGGTGAACTATAACCTTGTTGTGAACAGCTATATTTTGTCGTAGGCCTGTGGTGAACTATAACCTTGTTGTGAACAGTTATATTTTGTGGTAGGCCTGTGGTGAACTATAACCTTGTTGTGAACAGCTATATTTTGTGGTAGGCCTGTGGTGAACTATAACCTTGTTGTGAACAGCTATATTTTGTAGTAGACCGCTGGTGAACTATAACCTTATTGTGAACAGCTATATTTTGTGGTAGACCGCTGGTGAACTATAACCTTGTTGTGAACAGCTATATTTTGTGGTAGACCTGTGGTGAACTATAACCTTGTTGTGAACAGCTATATTTTGTCGTAAGCCTGTGGTGAAGTATAACCTTGTTGTGAACAGCTATATTTTGTCGTAGGCCTGTGGTGAACTATAACCTTGCTGTGAACAGCTATATTTTGTGGTATGCCTGTGGTGAACTATAACCTTGTTGTGAACAGCTATATTTTGTGGTAGGCCTGTGGTGAACTATAACCTTGTTGTGAACAGCTATATTTTGTGGTAGGCCTGTGGTGAACTATAACCTTGTTGTGAACAGCTATATTTTGTGGTAGGCCTGTGGTGAACTATAACCTTGTTGTGAACAGCTATATTTTGTGGTAGACCGCTGGTGAACTATAACCTTGTTGTGAACAGCTATATTTTGTGGTAGACCGCTGGTGAACTATAACCTTGTTGTGAACAGCTATATTTTGTGGTAGACCGCTGGTGAAGTATAACCTTGTTGTGAACAGCTATATTTTGTGGTAGACCGCTGGTGAACTATAACTTTGTTGTGAACAGCTATATTTTGTGGTAGACCGCTGGTGAAGTATAACCTTGTTGTGAACAGCTATATTTTGTGGTAGACCGCTGGTGAACTATAACTTTGTTGTGAACAGCTATATTTTGTGGTAGACCGCTGGTGAACTATAACCTTGTTGTGAATAGCTATATTTTGTCGTAGGCCTGTGGTGAAGTATAACCTTGTTGTGAACAGCTATATTTTGTCGTAGGCCTGTGGTGAAGTATAACCTTGTTGTGAACAGCTATATTTTGTCGTACGCCTGTGGTGAACTATAACCTTGCTGTGAACAGCTATATTTTGTGGTATGCCTGTGGTGAACTATAACCTTGTTGTGAACAGCTATATTTTGTGGTAGGCCTGTGGTGAACTATAACCTTGTTGTGAACAGCTATATTTTGTGGTAGGCCTGTGGTGAACTATAACCTTGTTGTGAACAGCTATATTTTGTGGTAGGCCTGTGGTGAACTATAACCTTGTTGTGAACAGCTATATTTTGTGGTAGGCCTGTGGTGAACTATAACCTTGTTGTGAACAGTTATATTTTGTGGTAGGCCTGTGGTGAACTATAACCTTGTTGTGAACAGCTATATTTTGTGGTAGGCCTGTGGTGAACTATAACCTTGTTGTGAACAGCTATATTTTGTGGTAGGCCTGTGGTGAACTATAACCTTGTTGTGAACAGCTATATTTTGTGGTAGGCCTGTGGTGAACTATAACCTTGTTGTGAACAGCTATATTTTGTGGTAGGCCTGTGGTGAACTATAACCTTGTTGTGAACAGCTATATTTTGTGGTAGGCCTGTGGTGAAGTATACATTAACACCTCTCCAACAGTAGACTTTTGAAGTCCAAATAGACATTAATAAAAAATACGTATATTAAAACTAAGGTACGACTCCCTAAGCCACATGTAGCAAAACGTATTATGGCTATCATACAAACATGTATTTAGGCCGTTAATTGGTTTTTTTGCTTCCGAAGATTCTTCAATTATTTAGCTATGCAATCTTTTGTCTTTTAGCATACATAGGTCTGATGACACGGTTATTCCAGAAACAAACCATGCGCATTAAATTAGATATCTACGTTTTTATTGTACTGTTCCATCTAATGACTATTTTATTTTATTTTTGCTTTTGACCCGATTTCTCAAATAAGGATAATAACAAAATTACCGAACTCCGAGCAATCTTACAAAGGGAAAGTCAAAACTCATAATTATATAAACAGACAAAATCAGTCAACAACCGGAAAACTGTGAAAACCGTAATGACCCTGACTTGGTAAAGGCATTTCTAAAGAAATGGTGGGTTGAATCAGATTTTAAAGCGCCAAACCTCCCGCTGCAGTAAAATAAACTAGCATTATAGAATGTAAATGTTGAAGTGTTGTCTTAATTACTACATCCGCTCTTGAATAAATATATATTTAATAATTACTTACATGCGTGTACTATTTAAAATGCAATTGGTGCCGTCAATCAATCGTTTAACAGTTTCAAACTAACAATGATAAACGAGGTATGTATTTATCTTCTGTCCTCACTAAATAGTCCTACAAGAATGCGATTGCGTAATTACATGCTTCATCTAATATACATTTAATACATCATCAAAGACAATACACATTCAGGTATAGCGTGCTCATTAACCCTACAGTGTTTGATTTCTAGAGTATAACAAAGTAAGAAGATACCAACAGGATAATCAGAAGTCGTGCATCAGAAGAGGAATGGCAATATAATGACACCTTATTTCGAAATCTCGTATATGAAATAAAAAATTCAGCATCTATATCATTCAACTTTGCAAAACACGACACGCCAAAAGCGTGTGCAATGTCGATTCTAGATTTTTATGCTGTTATTGTAATCAAGATGGTGGAACGAAAAGGCACAGCTAAAACAATAGAAGTTTATCCCATTGAAGACGTAAATATCAATTTATATATATGCAATGGTAATTAAATGGTAATTAAATATGGTTGATTATAGAAAAATATTTTACGAAACGATAAATATAAATTATATAATTCTACCCAGCCACAACACAGTCCAATTACTAGTACTACTCAAACGCTATACTAGAGTATACGTAAATGTCACAATTCCAAGTTTTTAAACTGGACAGATCGCTCGTCAGTTGAAAAATGATGGTACATGTACATGTATTTAAAATCTCATTAACCACAACTCGATACATTTCTCTTCCTCATCCACAAACAAAACAACACAAAGAAAACACCGGCTGACAGAATCAAGTGAATGGAAACCTAGGTTCTTGCTTGGAGCAAACACAAGCCTGTGCTGGGTTTGAATTCATCATGCGTGTTAGTTCTAATCATCCACCATGAGTGTTACATGCGTGTAGTTAGTTCTGATTAACCATCGTGAGTGTAAGAAAAGATTGAAGATACCAAAGGGTAAAGCAGACTACGTAAAGTGAAAAAAGAAATGGACAAACAGAACAGGAACAGGAACAGGAACAGACAATTAATGGTCGACAAAACTCTACACACAAAAATAAACCCCAACACAAAAAAACTATTCCGCGATAAAGAGATGCCACGAATAAAAGTATCATTACTACATGTTCAAATTCGTCAACTATATATTTGATATACACAAATACAACTAATTTACAATATTCAGAATTACTTTGAACGGCTGATTAAACATTTGAGTTTTCCAATTTTTGTTACTAGACTTTCACTTTCCCCACAAAATATGGCGCAGGCAATGAATGAAATATAAATAGTTCGCCGATATTCTACACTTTATTATGACATAATATTTCAAGCATCTTTTATGTATGCATCTTGAAAATACACGTGTTTCTTCACGCTCACTAAACAAATGTTTATTCACGTTTGTTTAATCTGTGTCACCTGTCTTTTATTTATACAATACATGTTTCAGGGCCTCCTTTTGTATACATGTGGTTGAATACTTCCAAAAATAAATTGCATCCATAATCAAAGTAGAAAAATATAACTTAAAAGTTTCACATCTTTACATTTGAAGATGTAGCTATACAATGATAAAGATATTATTTATCTATTATTTAAAGAACACCATATAAGATGTTATTATTAAAAACTAAAAATTAAGACCGCCCGTGTTTAAAAGTCGATCAATTCAAGATGTAATGGAGATAAATTATGCAATATTATTTCAATTTAATGATATATCACCTGTCAGATTTATTGATATATTTGTAATCGTGTGTGTATCTTTGGTCATACCTGTCCAAATACCTTTCATGACTCAAGACAGGTATACATATCATGTATTGATCTGAGTGGGAGAGGGAGGGTTTATTGCATTTCGTTGTAATCACTAATTTCAAAAGCATTAAAATATAGTGTCCCTTTTGTAAGGTACAAATAACAATTGAAAACTAAATTGACAATAAGGCTATGGACAATAATATAATATAACTTCGTTTAAAATAATTGGACACGCGAATGAGATCATCATTAATCACCCGCCATTGATTTTTAAAACTGACCAATCAAATTCAGTCTTATTGTCAGCTGGGTGTTACTTTCCTATTTGAACTTTCGGTTTACACAACGTTGTTAACTTGTAAACTAACACGCCGTTGGATTGTAAATAGAGAAATAATTTGTTTATAATTAGAAAAACAGATTGCGTTTATTTAATGTTGGAGAAAATTGTATAAAATAGATAGTTCCATTTATCTGATTTATTGCCGCAATATCAGTTGTTAGATAGCGTGTATTGGAATCTGCTATGGAACTGGATGTTTCTTAATGAAATGTTATTGTTGATTCATAAATGTCATATTAATTTAAAATTGACACTATGGAATACACGCAGAATAAATATCTCATTCTAAAACGAAACTAATTAATTGATTAATTCCGAGGGATTCTTTAGAAGATAAGCCATGGATGATTTGGGCTCTAGTGACGCTGACTCGGACTGTGATAATTTTGAAGCCCTCTCCCAGACAAAAGACCCCTGCTACAGATGTGAGAAAAGGGTTTATCCAGTTGAAAGGGTGGACATCGGTGTAGTTTTCCATAGACGATGTTTCAGATGTCGAGTCTGTGGAATACAATTGACTCTCAGATCGTTCCATTGGGACCAAGAAAATAGTCCTGATGCATACTGTCAGGCCCATGTAACCAAACTTGTAGGATCCATTGATAAGGACTGTGTTGGTATAAAATCAGCATTGAATGCCCCAAAACGAGGACTTAATTCTAACGAACAGGTAAGCACTTATTTTTGTTTGGAAAATTTCACCTATTTTTAAATGTTTACATAATTTGTATTATTAGTGCACTAATATTCTAATTATAGACCAGATAAAAATGTATATATGAAAACAAAGGGTACTATTAAAATTATATTTACGTACATGAACAAATGCAATATTGGAATCAGCATTTAAAAGTATTTACTGTGATTTAATAATATACAGATACATGTACAAATGTATATATAGTCATGATAATGACTCGGTCTTTCTCCTCAATTTTATTTTTAAAGCATGTGAATTTGTTGAACGACAAATTATACCTGAACCAATACCGTTATTGTCCTCTAATAGATTTTAATATTGAATTAAGAATTTTCTATAATCATATCAAATCAAGTCGTCCATGAATAATGATTTGACCTGTCGGTATTTAATGAATTTTGACCTCCCATCAACAGTAATCTTGGCTGGGCTGTACAAACCTTAGCTAAATTCAAGTGTCAATTAAACTTAAATTACACTTAAATTTGCTTGGAAATGTACACAGAATTAAATTACGCTTAAGGTTTAATTTATACTTAAATTTAACTGTCATTTGAAATTGTGCAACATAGTCCTGGTCTACCGAGTTGAATGATTTGACTTTCCGGGTATGATGATCTGACCTCCCAGGTATAGTGATCTGACCTCCCAGGTATAGTGATCTGACCTCCCAGGTATAGTGATCTAGTCTCCCGAGTATAATGAATCGATGTGTCGTGTAAAACGTACTGTTTTCACTGGTTTAATGATTTAATTGCTCGGGTATAATGGTTTATGTTTATGGTAGAACTGTTTTCCAGGTGTAATGATTTCTTCTCCCTCGTATAATGATCTCGTCTCCCGAGTATAATGATTTGACCCGACCTCAGGTATTAAGATTTGGTCTATCTGGTATGATGATATGATCTCCCATGTATAAAGGTTTGACCACACAGGTATTTATAAGGGTCTGGTTTCCCGTATAATGATTGGAACTCCGGGGCATATTTAGTTATTTGATCTCCCGGGTATTATGATCTAGTCCCCGTTAACGATCGTATCTCCCGGGTATAATCATATCGTTCCAAGTATTTTGATCAGTAGGTAATAATAACATGCTAGTAACACTTCGATTTCCTTTTAGAATTTTATTTTTGAGTTGTTCCGCGTCTCTTCAATGTTTGTGTGATGCCATTATACGTTAAGGGGCCGTCGTGATCATGATCGTATGGTAGTTTGATTTAGACATACCTATGCAATCAGTGCCGATCATCACTACAGTTGTGAATTCGATTCCCGCTCATGGGGGGTGGGGGGGGGGGGGGGGGAGGGGGGGGGGGGGTGATGGGTGTATTCGATATAACATTATGTAATACAGTTTGCCACTGACCGCCACGATATAGTTGAAATATTGTTGAAAGTGGCGTTAAATACCTTGAGTATTCTCAATTTAACTATATAATCTTACGTTGAAATTACTTAACAAGAAAGGCAGACTAGCCATGCGGGTATTTTGACAATGCCCGGTACATTTTGACAATGCCCGGTAAGCCGCTCAGATAAGTATACTGTAACATATCAATGGGAAATGGGCCAACCTGATAGGCGACGGATCCACGAGCATGTTTTAAAACCCAGTTCTTCTTGTGAACCAACTTACAATAAACAGCTATTCACATTGTTTGTTTTGTATTATGAGAAACAAAGTATAAGATAATATCATGGGCGTCTAAGGCGAGTCAAACAATAAAGTACTATGTTATAAAAAAAATAAAAATAAAACCCAAAGCATATCATTTTAGTTCTGTAAATTAAAATGAAGAGGTACAATTTCCGCCAGAGCATCTGTTCCCACTGGAACACATATTACTCTATATCTATTCCAAAGGAAAACTAATACACTATTATTCCTGGTGAAATAAACAGTATTATAGACTATCTGTGCCTTATGTTTATAAAGAATTATCAAAAAAAACTAATATTAGGAAGAACAAATATGTATTTACATAGTCACGGGAGGAATTCAAAATATTCTCCGACTTAAAGCTACTTTAGTGAAAATTGAGCCCCCCTCTATACAATGGAACAAAAAAGTAAGTTTTGAGTAAGTTAATACTACATCGCATGTCTTAAGATCTCACTAATGTAAATGTCGTCATACGTATATCATTGTCATCACAATCATTTATACACTTAATAGTCCATCTTGTATGCTCTTTGATCTACAAAATGTTACCTCAATGAGTGATAATATAAATGATTGTTAAAGAAAACCTGTCTAAAAAATCAAAGGGTTAGACATAACACTTTAGTCTGTTCCTTATTCGACTGTTTGTCGTTACTCTTTATATAACATCCTGCAATTGGAATACATTATTATTCCATTTATAACGAAGCCAGACGTTTGAAAATATCTCTCAAATTACACTAGAAAAATAACAATTGTTTGTTTTTAGTCTTTATTGAAGATTCTGCAATTGGAATAAATTATTTTTCAATATAAAAAAAATAAAGACAGACGTTCGAAAATATCTCTCAAATTACACTATAAAAATAAATTCTAAAACAGAACATGTGCGACGTGCGTCATTATATTTCATTGTTTGAAAATTACGTAATATCGAATTTGTATGCTATCTTGATCTTGAAGCTTTTAAATCAAACGTTCTTTCATTTTTATAAATTTCGAAATATTGGTAATTTAATGTGCAAATCATTGAAAAAATCCGACCTTTAAATCCCGGTCGACAGAACGCTTTAATTAATTATGCATTTCCGTCTCCCAGACATCGTTACCATTATAGTTAGCTAATTTAGGATGAAAAATAATCTAATACAATTACTTCTTGACAACTACTGTTCATAACTTTTATGGAAGAACATCTTGTAAGGAAGTTCACGGTCTCATTACCGTGGGAAACAGATCTTATGTCAATTAACACAATGGAATAAGAAATCAAAACACAATATATTAAACACAACAACATGTTTGTTTGATTGTTTTGTTTGATGGTGTTTAACGTCACTTTCAACAATATTTCAGTTATTTCGTGGCGGTCAGTTTTATTGGTGGAGGAAACCGGAGGACCCGTAGAAAACCACCGACCTGTAGCAAGTCACTGCCAAACTTTATCACATAATGTATACCTCGCCTTGATCGAGATTCGAACTCACAACATCAGTGGTGACAGGCACACATTGCATAGGTAGTTGTAAATCAAACTACCATACGATCACGGCCACGACAGCCCCAACAACATGAGTAAATCTCATTAACAAAAATATAACTGTTTTTATAATAATATTTATTAACATTAATACAGCCATATGGGCCAAGCAAATGCAATTCCGGAAGTACAAACAGAACACAATGTTACTGTGGGAACTTTTAGCAGATATTATCAAGACAGGGGTGGATGGGATCCCAATAACCAGTTTAACCCCACCACAATTTTGTGCCTGTCCAAAACAAGGACCTGAATTTTCATACATCTTTTGTGTTCAATGGTCTTAGGTGAGAGGTTATTGTTCATTTTGTTGATACTGGTGGAATTGCTGATCATCACTGTTTAAACTTTCTTTTCATAATGGACCCTATGTAAATAAAATGGCAATAAAATTGAGAAAAAATACCGCACTGTCTGGACAGTTCCAAAATACCGCACTGTCTAGACAGTTCCAAAATACCGCACTGTCTGGACAGTTCCAAAATACCGCACTGTCTGGACAGTTCCAAAATACTGCACTGTCTGGACAGTTCCAAAATACCGTACTGTCTGGACAGTTCCAAAATTCAATCGAAAAATCGTCTAAAGAAGCAACATCGATACCCCCAACAACATCGATACCCCCAACAACATCGATACCCCCAACAACATCGATACCCCCAATAGCATCGATACCCCCAACAACATCGATACCCTCAACAACATCGATGCCCCCAACAACATCGATGCCCCAACAACATCGATACACCCAACAACATCGATACCCCCAACAACATCGATACCCCCAACAACATATATACAACAGCTCACTATGTCGACTTCGTACAAGCACTTCAATAGAAAGTGGCGGGGAAAAACTTGTTTTATAGACCCAAACCTCCCCTCACAATAGCAAATACACTGACAATCAAAAACCTACATTTCAGACTTCCTCCCTCTCCCATGTCCTGAACCTTGATTTCCGAAGACGACAGTATATCTATATATTACATATATATGTATCACTGTAGTATTATTTATTAATGATGAAGTGCATATAATATATCAATATTATGTTTATCATCATCTAAATCATAAAGGATTATCTAGTATAAAAGTGATAACTGATATTTGTGTTTCCATGGAAACCATTTAAATATCTTAAACCTTACAATATTAATAAGGAAAATCATAAAATAATGTCAAAAAACGAGAGAAAAGCATGTATTTGTTCGATATAATCATATAACTATTGACGTCATATGATTCTGTTTTCTTAGTCACCCGGAAAATTATCACCTGCATTCAGGTATGAAAAAAAAAATAGTGTCAAGCCCATCTTTTTACTGCCATCAGTTCTGTTTTCATGAGTCATGGAGGACAACCTTTGAGTCAACAGGACATGGGTTGTGATAAAAGAAAGAATTCAAATTGATTAATTTTGTCATTAAATATAAGAGTTATGTACTTGATTATATGGATGTGTATTGGAACGAACATTGAAGGGATGTGTATTGGAACGAATCAGGATAATTACTTTGGTTTAATTAATGTTACGGAGTAGATAAATTGCTATAGACTTGTGCTATAAAGAAACGAGAAATCAACAAATGATAGACATTTCTTAGATTTAATCAACAAACGACTTTTAAGCATTGATGAAAATAGAAACATTCGAGAAAGGAGAATGTTCGAGATGATGCATGTTATTTAAAGTAGAAATAATGGAATTTGATAAAAAAAAAAAAAAAATGATTACTATATAAAATATAATTTTTGATCCATACATGTAGAATAACCAAGGCAACAAATAATTGTCATAGAGATTTCTTTAATACATTTAATTTCTATAGACATTTTCATCCGTACTGTTACAGAAACGTAAGCGAATACCGAAGGGGCAATCAAAAATGGAAAATCCAGAAAAACGGACAACATAGGGTACACAAGACAAAGACAAACAAAACAAAAACACAACACAATATGTGTTGGGCAACACAAATAACGTAAATACGACATGACCCCCTCCTACAAACAACTGGAAGTAAAGACAAACCGAACGTATACATTAATATTTAATGGAGAAGACGTTCTAAGTTGAAGCAACTTGCGTCTTATCCATTTGTTGTTCATATTAACAATAAACCATGTTTAAACTACTGGTACCAAACAGTACGCAAAATAACCATTGATGCTATGTTTTCAAATATCAATATGTAAATATTTAGTGGAGCAGGAATTGCTTACCCTTCCGGAGTACATGAGTTTACTCTCGTCTTTTTATGGGGTTCGTGTTGCTCAATCGTTGGTTTTCTGTCGAGCGTTTTGTCGAGCGTATTCTGTCTTTTTGTTCTTTTTCGTTTGGTCGTTATTTTGTTTGTCTATGTACTGCTTCTGATTACCTCTTTGATATCTTGAAAATTTACTTAATAGAAGAAATAAAAATAGCGGGCTAACGTCAGCTATGTGTCCTCGTGATCATCCACCAGCATTTCACCGCTACACACGACATTAAGCTCCACAATGTAGAACGTGACAATGGCATGAATTGCATGTACTTGAGCAATAAAATGATTGCAAGAATGATCTTGTAAACATATGGCTTCTGACAGCAATTATTTGTCAATATTATTGTGATTTTTATTGCCGTAAAGTTGTATTTTTTTTCTTTGTTTTTACGATAATGTAATTGAACCTGAACATTTAATTTGTATGCACACATTCTTATTGAAACATATCGATCACACAAATAACGTAATATTAAAATGGAACATTCAGAATTCTACAGACAATAAACAATTATTGCCTTCAATTGATGTAAACATCCAGAATTGTTAACCTGATGGGGGTCGTTTTCCCGAGGGCTTTAGTCCGAGGGAAACAACCCCTTGAGGGTTGATAATTCTGATGTTTACAATCCATTAAAGGCAATAACTGTTTTATTATACCGAACAACAGACCAAGGATTGGGCGTTTAAATAAATACATGTATTTAAGCAAAATGTGTGTTTAATAACTTTTGACAAATTTTTAACAAATGTTAAACTATTTCATGTTTATATTAAAGTTCACAACACAACCAGTGATATAGGGCACAAACCGCCCATCAGTAATATTTTCAACAGATTTAAAATGTGTGTTTAATAACTTCCAAAATTGCCTCGGGCCAATACAACCTTCCTTGAGCCATTATGACTAACCTTGGACATATAACCGGTCCATTATGAAAACACCCATTTCTTAATACTTTTATTAACCAGTCAATTTCAATTTTAGGTAATCTTCATTCTTTTTGAAGAAGGCAATAGTATTGACCGAAATGGTAGGCTATAATTGTTTTATCATTTTTCAATATTATTATTTAAATATTAAAATTTTGAAATTTTATGAAAACTGAAATTTTTGAAAATTTTTGAAAATTTTGAAATATTGAAATATTTTTAAAATTTTGATATCTTATGAAAATTTGGAATTTTTTAGAAATTTTTGAAATTTTGAAAAAATTAAAAAAATTTAAATATTGAAATTTTTAAAAATTTTGAGCTTTAATTTTTTTTATTTTTTTTTATTAATTTTAGAATTTTTAAATTTTATGAAAATTTTGAAATTTTATGAAATTTTTGAAAGAGTTGTTTCCCTTTTGAGGCACGCAATGGTTATTTACCGGGAAACAATAGGTTTGTTACCCGGTAAACAACTAGTTGTTTCCCGTTTGGGTTAATTTTCACAAAACATTAAAATTGTTTCAGGTCATGTGATTTAATTTAAGCCAATGAGAAGCTAGTGAGGTATACTAATATACAATTATGGCCCTCGGAAGAGGTGAATATCCAACATTGTCAACCCCACTAGGGTTATTTCCACGAGGGCTTTAGCCCGAGGGAAATAACCCTAGTGGGGTTGACAATTTTGGATATTCAACGATTCAGAGGGCCGTAACTGTTTTATTATACTGAACAAACAGTTGAAATATACTGTTTAATATTTGAATTGTTAAAGTATTATTCCATTAGGGTTATTTACTGGACGTTGTAATTTTTTCGAGGGTTATTACACCGTTGAATAATAGGGTTATTCAACGAACGTGTGTAATTCTTGAGGTTATTCACCGTTGGCGGCGATTAGAAGCAAAATATCCAGATTATTTTATGTCATTGGATTATCTTTTATCCAATTGAATAGATTCTTTATTATGTGAGGTATAATAATACAACTTATGGTAACTCAGGCATAGGTGACCTAAACCGACTTTGACCTTCCTAATTAGGTCCTTTCGTTTTGTTGCTCCCAAAACTTCTAAATTATTTGGCTTTTATATCTGGTGACTTTGAGCGTACATGATGAAGGTTATTCCAGGAACGAGTCGCGCGGTCTAAATTTGATGTCTTCGTTTTTTTAATCTTAAGATGACAGTTAAATGTTTCCGTCTTTCTAGGTTGTCAAGTTAATAACGGAATATAAATTATCATGTGGTTCATTACAGGGACAAACGTCGGTTAGCTAGCCTCAGTTTGTTGTTGAAGGTCACGTTTGGCACTGAAATATAGGAAGGACCGTATTATACAATCTGTAGAGACTCAGTTCAATTTCTATATTCAGGGATTCCCACGGGTTAATTTGTAGATATTTTACATATCCATATAAAGCTGGAAATAACTAAGCGAAATTATTGTGTAAATGGAAATACGATTGTTAGTCAACATAGAGCAATAAAAGAACTGGCACAAATGAATGGAGTGTACTTCTTAATCATTCTAGAGAAATTTGAAACTGTTTTTTAAGCACTCAATGTAAGCTATGATAAAAAAATGTAGCAATTCAGCCATTGAAATCGCTAAATGTGGTCTTTATACATATATCAAATGTCATTAGTGACGAACGAAACTTTGAAACGCCAATGCGATTTAAAAATCGAAATGATAGCCCTTTGGGAATACATATCGTTGTATCATAGAATATCTTTACATAATTTTCCATGGAATAAATGAAAATCCTAATAGATGAACTACTTTGTTGATTGTTTTTTTAACTGATTACTCTCGTGGAAATAACCCTAGTGGGGTTGACAATGTTGGATATTCACCTCTTCCGAGGGCCATAATTGTATATTATTATACCTCACTAGCTTCTCATTGGCTTAAATTAAATCACATGACCTGAAACAATTTTAATGTTTTGTGAAAATTAACTAAAAAACATATTTTCTGTTAATGTACAGGAGTCTCTTGTGTCTCTGTTTCGTGTTGCTTAATCTTCAGTTTTCTGTGTAGTCTTTTAACAACTTTTGTTTGTGTTTGCTTTTTGCACTTTTTCTTTTGACCTTTGTCATTGTATTGTCTGTCCTTCGTTTTTTCTGCTTCTGATTACTCCCGTGGTATCATCAAACGCTTCTTCTTTTCTTAACTCTATATAGACATACACAATACGTGTAATGCTACAACTTTTACATTTGTTTACTTTAATGAAATATAAATCTGTTTAAGATTAATAAACACTCAAATACAAAGGCAAGTATAAAAAACAAATGTTTTCTTTTCTTTAGTCAGCACATGGTACGTTCTCTGATCTTTAATATGTAAATGACAGAACAAATGTTGTTCCATCTGTTATTGAAGTACTAGTACACATACGTTATTACGTAACAAATAAAGCAATAATATTATTACATACAACTTACCCTTCGCGAGGACCTGAGTTCAACGCCGGTTTATGGTGGGGTCTGTGTTGCTAATCGTTTTAGTTTTCTGTGTTTATTTTTTGTTTTGCTTGTCTTCGTCGTGTGTCCCTTGTGCCCAATGCTACCAGCGTTTCTAAATTGTTCATTATTGATTGCTACTTCGGTTTTCTCTAACATTTATATTGGTTTGGTCAGTGTTGATCATCTCTTTAGTTTTCTGTGTTGTGTTGTTTTTTGTTTGTTTTGTTTGTTTTCGTCCTGTGACTTGTGTACCCCATGTTTTCGTCCTGTGACTTGTGTACCCCATGTTTTCGTCCTGTGACTTGTGTACCCCATGTTTTCGTCCTGTGACTTGTATATCCCATGTTTTCATCCTGTGACTTGTGTACCCCATGTTTTCGTCCTGTGACTTGTGTACCCCATGTTTTTGTCCTGTGACTTGTGTACCCCATGTTTTCGTCCTGTGACTTGTGTACCCCATATTTTCGTCCTGTGACTTGTGTACCCCATGTTTTTGTCCTGTGACTTGTGTACCCCATGTTTTCGTCCTGTGACTTGTGTACCCCATGTTGCAATTGTGTCTGGATTATCCATTCTTGATTGCCCATTCGGTTTTATCTAACATTTATTTGATATTAATATCATGCAAATACCAAAGTTTGTTCTTCGTTTCCATTATCTTGTAGTCTTTAAAATCACCGTATAAATAAGAATTCAGTTGGTACATTCAGTATTTTTGAGGAGGTCATTAGAAAAAGTATAAAAGGACAAACAACGATCTACAAAAGATACACATAAAACTAAAGATCGAGTAACACGAACCCCACTAAGAACAGGGGTTTAACTCAGGTGCTCCGGAAGGGTGAGCAGTTCCTGCTCCACTAGTGCCACCTGTCGTGTTAATCTAGCTACAAACCCTGTAATAAGTCATGAATGGGGAAAGGACCGGGAAGTGTTTACGACAAGTGGAACATATCCGTGGTCATTTGTGACACATATATTCCATAACGGCCAACCAAGTCATGGTGGCGACCGTAAAACATTCGAAGTGATGACTTCAACTTAACGTTTGGTTTACAATTGTTCAAAAGTAATGACACCAGTTATTGTTCTAATGAAAATTGAAAAAAGGAAGTTTTCTTTTCAGGCGTTTCTGCATTTGTTGTCAATAACACACAACAGGTTAGTTGTTACTCAGAATGCTTAAGTTTCCTCCACGATCAAAACTGACAGTTATAATACATGTATAACTAAAATGTGTTAAAATGGCGTTAAGCCTTATGAAGATATCTGATTTATTACACACGACGCGTTTCTGGAATAATCAGATGCGCTCATAGTCAAACGATTGAAAAACCCAATAAATTAGAAGTCTTTAGGAGCAAGTAACCATAAATGTTGTCTATCTTCATGATGTCACATAATAAACAACGTTATTCGTACATTACGGATGTTTAACAGTTAAATATGTCAATATCATCTGATTTGATAAGACGTAACAATTTGTTTTTATTATCGTTGTTTTGTGTTGCTTAACTCAAATCATTTCTTAACTCAAATCATTTCTTGAAATCGCGTGTTAGAAAAAAAATGATTAAAACGTCGGATTACGGTTTTGCAAATAAACACATTTAATTGAATAGGGATATGTTTTCAATTGAGTTTGAACAATTAAATATTGAGTAAAACATGTGAAAATACGATCCATTGCTATGGTTACCGATGCCATAATTGTAAAATGTAATTTAAATAGGATTTTTATGTTTACATTTTATGATCTGATCTTTTATAATATTATGACAATTAACCTTCTACATATGTGAAGCTTAAGGAAAATAATGAATATACCAAATGTTAATAAGAAATTGTAAAATAATGTAATACAATAAAAGATGAACATGACATCGACAATGTTCTCGTTTATAAAAGAAAACATTTCCAGTCTAATAAATGCTTCTTAATAATTTCACTTTTGAAAAACATCTAAAATATTTAAGGGTAGAATGTAAACACTGCATCACAATATCTATGTAAACACTGCATCACAATTTCTATGTAAACACTGCATCACAATATCTATGTTAAAAGTTAAAATCATCTTCCAATTAAGAAATAATAGATATCAAACTGAAAGACTATGATTTCATTAACCAGTTTAACCCTGCCACGTTTTGTGCCTGTGGCAACCCAAGATCTAGATTTCCGTCGGCATCAGTCGTTATCATTTCTGCATATTAATGTTTGATAGAGGTGTAGTTGGTGTGGGTGGCTACCACCGGGTTTGAACTAGATTGACACGACGGGTGCAACTAGTGGAACAGGAACTACCTACCCTTCCGGAGCACATGAGTTCACCCCCAGTTTTTAGTGAGGTTCGTGTTACTCGATCTTTAGTTTTATATGTATGTTTTGTAGATCGTTGTTTGTCCTTTTGTACTTTTTCTTCTGCCTATTGTGTTATCTTCGATATACGAACTGATTACCCCTTTGGTATCTTCAAACTCTCCTTATAAAGTCGACCATTACTGTTTGACTTTCTTTTATTTACAAGAAAAATCAAACTATCACAATCCACTGATCTTGTTTCTTGTACGATATTCAATATAAATCCCGCGAGAGTTCGTTTCTCCGGACAATCTTGTCTGCCTGTGGAGGTTCATATTTTCCGTGCTTTTGTTCTTTTGTGTTGTTAAGGCCGAGTTTTAACTCAAACTGTGTCTGGTTTGTTCAGTTGAAGCCTTATACTTCATAGTAGGTTGTGGTATTTATGTTTTTATATTGTTTTCATTGTTATTGTCATTTATTGTATTGCGTTTTTCTTATACAGTTGACTCTCATTGTCTCGAATTCGGTTGACTCGAATTTCCGGTTGAGTCGAATTTTTATCGCAGTCCCGAACTTCGTTGTGTATATATATATATAATTTGACTCCTGTTGAGTCGAATTCGGATGAGTCGAAATTTCGCCGGTTGTCTCGAATAAAAGTTTTGGTCCCGAGATGTAGAAAGCCATATTATTTACACTCGTTTAGTCAAATTTACCTGTCAAAACATGTGTATTACCTTAGGATTAAAATCGGATCACAGGTGAAACATCCGGTCATTGAATTTGACATTTTTACCTTAGGCTATTTCACATGTTTATTTCACAATCTGTCAAATTAATTAGTGATTATATTTGAATTGGCTTGGTATTATGACACAGGTTAGATGTGTACAATCAAAAATTATCGATTCATAATAAGTGCGCTTGGTTCGGCATACATCAATGATTATGAATTTCGTATTCTGTGTTCGCATGCCGGCGTTAGGAATCGTATATGTCTGTAACCATGGATGAAAAAAAAAATGTTTGGTTCTTACCATATATTCAAGTAAATATAATTTATTATTTTTATTATTTCAAACTGTATATTATACACATTCTATAAAAACGTAGATATCTAATGTAGAGCGTACGACGTGTTTCTGGAATAACCTTCATTAGGTACGCTCAGAATAACCTTCATTGGGTACGCTCAGAATAACCTTCATTAGGTACGCTCAGAATAACCTTCATTAGGTACGCTCAGAATAACCTTCATTAGGTACGCTCAATAACCTTCATTAGGTACGCTCAGAATAACCTTCATTAGGTACGCTCAGAATAACCTTCATTAGGTACGCTCAATAACCTTCATTAGGTACGCTCAGAATAACCTTCATTAGGTACGCTCAGAATAACCTTCATTAGGTACGCTCAGAATAACCTTCATTAGGTACGCTCAGAATAACCTTCATTAGGTACGCTCAGAATAACCTTCATTAGGTACGCTCAGAATAACCTTCATTAGGTACGCTCGGAATAACCTTCTTTAGGTACGCTCTGAATAACCTTCATTAAGTACGCTCAGAATAACCTTCATTAGGTACGCTCAATAACCTTCATTAGGTACGCTCAGAATAACCTTCATTAGGTACGCTCAGAATAACCTTCATTAGGTACGCTCAGAATAACCTTCATTAGGTACGCTCAAAGACAAATAATTAAAAGTAAGCCAATATAATACAATTTTTTCTGATTATGCAAACCACATTATAAAGATAAGGATCACATCATAACTAGAGTCCGTGAAATCCTCCAAGGACTGACTCTTTACACCATTATATACCTGTCATGTTGTCAAATAAAACAAATTTGTATTGTAAATTAAACATAGAAATTGCCAAGCCACATAATGTAATATTTCCGCAAACTATCGGCGATACATTAAGGAAATCTGATAATATTCCGATGCCAGTTTATACAGCTTTTGTTTCATAGTAACACAATCAATTTTATAAACTGAACGATGACAGTTGAAAAGTGGGGCTTAGCTTCATACAGCGATGAAAGAGAGAGATAAGCTTGATGAATTAGCTTGAATTATCACGGCATCTAGCCATCTTAGTGGAGATATGAATGATGTCACACACGCGGCATTGTTTGTTCCAGACCGCAACATATGTTTTTCCTGCAAATAACAACTGATTCTGAATCCTGGATATTATATGATAAAAAATGTAAATTGAAGCCAAAAGATGTATCTGTGCAAATTTTGCATACACAGAAAAGCTTTAGGATACCACAGGGTAATCAGAATCTGTAAATAGAAAGACAGACAATGCAATCACATAAAAAGTTGAAACAATGGTCGGCAAAACACTACACGGAAAACTTAAGATTGAGCAACATGAACCACACTAAAAACTGGGGGTACACTCTGGTGCTCCGCGAGTAAAGGTTAGAGAAACGTCAATAATGGACATTTTAAATTTAATGCATTAAAGTTGCTGAGCTGATGGTGTCCTCGGGGACAACCAGAGTGTAAGCAGATCATATCCAATAGTGGCACCTGTCGTATTACCCACGTTAAATATGGGTATACAAACACCTCTGACTATTAACAGTTAAGATCGTAGTCATGACAACATATCAGAAGCAACAAACACTCCAGTATAATTAAAAGGTAATCAGAGAAGTGACATGGTAAAGTTCAACTCAATTTGAACAACTGTTGAAAAGACAGTTTATAAACTTCACACATAAAAAAATAATAATTGGTGGGCTAGTATAGAAAAGTTGAATTTAAACAACTGTTTTAATTATTTCAAGAAAATCGGTTATACAATCTATACAGCGATCGTTTACAATGTAATGATATAACTAAGTACTTTATCAACATTCCGTCGTTTGATGGGAAATATCTGGGAAAAAATAATGGCAGATTCTAATTGATTGGCCATTTAATTATCTAAATATAATATTAATGACCATACTTCTATCATCAATTATGATTCTCATTCTGTTTGATGTTTCATACAACAGTATTATACAATAGTAACACATATTTTTTCATGTTTGAAACAATATTATGTAACTAATGAATATGTGAGTAGAGTATGCTCATTATGTCTAAGAACACAAGAAATGATCTCAATCACAGATGGAAATGTATTTTCTATCCACCTGGAGCACCCCGTCTCCCCATCATGTTGTTGGTTTTATTTGATGTTGTCTGAGCATTTGTTTTTTTTATGAAATGAAAGTTTAAACAGCGATTCCACCAATATCAACAACACGAACACCAACCTCTCACCTTAATTCACTGGACAAAAATGACAACGACATATGGTGATGGATATCGATGTCTTGGCTTAGGACAGGCACAAAGAGATCGCGTGGTTCATCCCATTAATGGACTATCGACTCCCCACAACTTGATACTGCATCTCCAACACCAATGCAGATTTTGGTCTTGTTTTGGTGCTATTGTGCAAATGTGCATGATGTAACGATGTTGTTCTTCATCGTTTGGAATATAACAGTACTACGAGGTCATGTCATACTTGATACCGAAAAGAATGCTACACGATTTATTGATGATTGGTGGAATCGCTGTTTAAACTTTCAGATGATGTTCGAGTCAGTCGTTTAGCAGTAACACGACGGGTGGCACTAGTGCAGCAAGAACTGCTTACCCTCACGGACCACCTGAGTTCTTCCTCGGTTTTTAGTTGGGTTGGTGTTACTCGATGCTTAGTTTTCTGTGTAGTGTTTTGTAGATCGTTGTTTGTCATTTTGTTCTTTTTCTTTTGGTCATTGTAATGTATGTCCTTCTTCGATTTACGGCTTCCGATTACCCCTTTGGTATTTTCAAGCTATTATTATGTTAATTAAGCGAACGAATTCTGCAACAAAAACAAGATGGCCGTTGTTGTTTCTGAATCTTCCAAGTATTTGTTTTAGATTTAATTTACATAACAATCCCCTGTATAGTATTTAGAGCATGTTTCTATTTGACAGTGTTGTGTTGATGCAAACACCACACAACAGACAATAAATTGATCCTCCAGGAATAGTCATTATCATGATCCTCTAGGAATAGTCATCATCAAATAAAAACGTACTGGTTTCCGGCAACAGTTAGAAAAATAAACAGTACTCCATGACTCTCGTCTGCTAATGTTGACAAATCCTTTGTTTTCCCGCGGAATAAAATGAATTATTGAGGAGAATTTAATGACAGGTTTCACAGTAATAATTGATAATTGAAACAAAGATTAAAGGCTCAAGCATAACATGTCAGCCATGGCGGAATGCCTTAGGGGACAAATGCTTCAATAAGACTTGCATTAAAATTGACGCATGCGCAGGTACAAAAATAAAATGTTTTAATAAGAGTAATATCAATTATAGCACAACTTCTATCTCACTTTTATGGTGTTTTGCCAGTGTTATGTTCTTTAAAAAGGTACATTAAGCCATAAAAAAACAATATCAGTTAAACACCATATCATAAAACCTATGAACAAAATAACACTCGTGAAACATCTGAATGAGGAGGGTTGTTATTACTATGTTCTCCTTACGGTAGCTCATATATGTTCAAATTTTCAATTTTCATTTGGAAATAATATGAGAGAAATAAAAAAGTTCAAGACTAAATATCAGCACTGCTCACCCATGGCCAGTTATGTTTAACATGGAAAAAAAACCCACGCCTTTCTGGTAGTTCATCAGATTTAAATTAACAGTAACCCTTACAGTTAATTCTTTTCCACCATTCCATCTAAAAAAAATATGTTACTCCTTCGAAGCAATCAACATGGTCTTACATGAAGGGAAAACACGTTGTTTTTTCGGTTCGTAAGATTGATTTAAATTAACATTAACCCGTTCAATTAACGTCCTAATCATTCCATCAAGAACCATTTTTGTTCCGTCACTGTCATTCATAGTATTACGATGTTATGTTTGTGATTTCCAATCCATGTGATTGAATTTAAATTGAAACAAAATTAGTTAGATTGACGTTGAAGTTCTAAATGATTTGGCGACATAAGTACTATTTTGTCACACGTTACCATAGAAACGTATAAAAAAACTGCTTGATTTACTTGCATTTTTTAATCAACCTCGATGAATCATCCTGTATTTTTTTCTGGGACTGTATTTATTGCTAATTAAAGATCATCGATTTGCCGTATACATAGCCATCACCTGCTGTAGTCTACCATTGGGTGGTGATTTGTGAGATGGTCATATATATCCGAGTCGCTGATGATAAACGACCTTCTTTGACTAATGACTGCGCGTAGGTAAAACTTATAATCAATTTTGTGCTAAAACAATACAGTCACCTATCCATGAGGTCACCTCTATTTAGCAGTCACCTGTATTAAAAGGTCACCCTTTTCTTGCCCCGACATAGAAAAATTCATATAAATTAAACCTCAATTAAGAGGTCACCTGTCTTATAAGGCCACCTTTTCTTTGTCCCAAAGGTGACCTCTTAATACATGTTTGACTGTATTCTTTCTCTCGCCAGAATTATACATACTGCTACAATGTATGATCTTACATCTGTCGTGATAACAGTTCAACGGATGGAGTACAGAAACTATTAACCTTAATCGGCAATGAATAAGTTATACGCATTATACAAAAATACAAACATAGAATGAAATCTCCTGAGATAGTGGTGTTATTGAATGTGTCTGTAGAAAGTGAAATGTAGTATACAAAATAAAAATATCCATGTTGTTATTATCTCTCTTTAATACTTTACAACAATACAATGTCTTATCCACCGGACTGTGATTCTGTGTTTTTCTTTCACTAACACCTGGGTTCTTCCGATGTTTTAGTGCCGTCCATGTTACTCATCGTTTTGGTTTTCTGTGATGTATTGTGTTTTTTTGTTGTTGTTTTTTTTTTGTCTTCGTTCTGGGTCGTGAGTAACCAATGTTGCCTCCGGGATTGCACTGTCGTGTTCTCAAACGTTTATTCGGAATTGCACGTTGTCTTGTGAATCCGGATTGTGATTCTGTGTTGATTCCTTGACATCTTTATTGTGCACCGTCTTGTCTATCTTTATTGGAATTCTGTATTTATCCATGATAGTTACTTTGTGTTGTTAATTTAATGTGGATTGCAATTCAAGTGTTTATGTCGATATTTTCATTGCATCGTCAATCTAGATTGTAAGTCTGTTCATTCCATGATTTCTAATGTAAAGAAAGTTTAAACAACAAATATCGCCTAATACTAGTATCATCAACACGAACAGCTACATCTCATCTCAATACATTGTACACAAACATAAGACCACACCATATCACGATAGAAATCCAAGTTTTGGTTTAAGACATCTAGAACATGTGTATTTCATATTGTCTTGTCCCAACCTGATTGAGATTCTGTGTTCACATTATAAATTGAAAATTTACGTCGTTTTCAATATTCTGCAACTACTTTATGTTCAGCATAATATTATATGTATGGTTAGCTCTATCTAATTGTTCAATTGTATGATGAATCCTCAGTGTATGGCCCAGTAAAAGCATATGACGTGTCATTTTCAATTTCTTCTCAAATTACTGGGATTAATTAGTGATCAAGGAAAATTATTCTTTTGATTGAGACAGAAGTCTTTAAAGATCAAAGAAAAATTCATCTGAGAAAAAATTGATAAATGTCAGTGTAACTCTATCATCTGAGTCTCAAAAGAGTTTGAAATTTTCATAACAAATAGCGCGTGCGATGGATCGTTGAAATCTTTACAAAATGAACAAACTTGCAAGATCTCGATTAATTCTTCAAAAATTGAATTAGTCATGCATTGATAAAATTTTTAATGCGTCATCGAACAAAATATATTTCTGGACGTGAATATTGGATTTGTAGAAATTATTGAAAACTATTATTTTTTGCATTCCTTAGCAGACGACTTAAGCACGAAACTATTCAGTTTGACATAAGTCACACATTCCGTATTAATATATTCAAAACAGCTAGATATATTCAACACAATAACGTAAGCACCGTATTCCTGTTGTGTTGACACGACACTTTTGTTTTTAGCTTCCATTCAAAATGTTGTATTTCCCTGTTAGGAAATAATAATACCTTTCCGTTTTCAATATATTGATATTACTTTTGTCATTTTAGACACGTCAGTACTAAGAACAGTAGAATATAATTGTTCATTTATTATAATTAATAATGACGAGATTATGAGGAACAAGCAATTGCAAACTGTCAGAATAGTTCCAGAATATAAACGAGAATCGTAGAAACGGAGGCTAAATCGATATCCGTAACACACATACTTAGCTAAACGTCAGAAAAATCCGAAGGGGGCAATCAAGACTGAACAATCCAGAGACACGGGCAACCCTAGGCACAAGACACAGAACGAGGACAAACTAAATAAAGACAAGACACAGAAATGTATTTCGGCATGTTTGGTTTGGGCTATGTCATGTCACAACTAATAAACAAACCATATCAGAAGATGTATCGAATGCACCCCAGGGAAATGCAACGCGAACTCGTAAACCTCAGTGGCGATAAAACCCTCTTGATTATTTGGTGTCACAAGATTAATTAAGCTTTAATTACTCCTATAGATATCTAATTCAATATATCGTCATCTGAATTCAATTCTAGTTAAACAACATTATTAAGAAAAAACTGGTAGAACGTGCTAAAGTGGGTAACGGGTCACTGTAATCGGGCGGCTGTATCGAAAAACAGATACAGTGTTAAAAAAACTGTTGATACTCATAAAATATTGATAAATGCAATAAAATGTTATGTTTGTCTTCAAGAAATATGATAGACAAAACCATGTGTGAAGTTTTATGACGAAATATCTCCGATTTCTATGTAAATTTACGAGTTGAAGTGGGGAAACACCCACAGGTAATTTTAGCGATGTATTTTTTTGATCTTGGACAAGAATAATGAGCGTCCTGATTGGATGACCGATTTAAAACACACTGACTCGCATGGTAAAAAGATGCATGTAAAAGAAATCTATGTTATATTTATTCATTTGTTTGATTCTGGAATATTGTTGATCATTGATTTAAGCAAGAAAAAAGGGAAAAGGGGGGGGGGGAATTTTATTTGTGAATTTTACAGTTAAATAAATGTTATGTTTCGACAGTTTAAAGAGAAAAATAAAAATTTGTTGCGACTTTCAGCGTTAAAAATTGAACAAATATCAATGGTTTTGTAAATGAGATTTATTTTAAATATAAAATCTGAATTTATTATTTATTAATTTATTATTAATGATACAATTTTATATCCCTTGGGAGGGGGAGGGGACTATGATGAAAATTTGAAATAAAAACACAGGACCGGATTTTAAGCAAAAATAATAATCCAGGATTAGTTGTTTTTTAAAGTTAATAATATGAAATATTGACATCCACACTTTCCTTTTGGACAGCACATTTCTGTGTCCACACTTGTAATTTGATAAAAAAAAATGATTCTCTGAAAATCCCACGAAACCATTCCTCAAAATTCCGTTTTGTTTTCCATATTATTTATAACTTCGGTATTCTTCGTGATTTATCATCTAGATACCATCTGCTATCTCAATATCTATAATTGGTATTTATTATTAACCATCATTTATTAATTAGCTTAATTTTATTAGTACGGTCAATTCCGTGACAAATAATTATCTGATGTCTTCGTGGAAATTACTTTATATGTCAGTATGATCAGACATACGAGCAGGAAGCAAAGAAATTGGACAAACTAAATTATAGATAATGGCGTCTGGACCGTAGGCAACACGATACTCGCAATAAACGTCTATAATATAATTAACAATTCTTTTGGGGAAGCTCTAATTGTCAACACTCTGCATTCGCCAGTTCGTCTGTTGCTTATGGATTTTACTTGTACATAAATACAACCTTACAATTTAAGCCCTCTAAACAGTTGTGCACATGCACATCAAACTCAATCATTTAAGTGGTAGTATAACCCATTTAGGCAACACCTTTTTCTGAGTCTTCGTAAAATTTCAATTATTTTTTATTTGCTGTATTTACCAAAAACTTCATTTTATGGTGTGATAACGAGTTAATAACAATTGTTTTATAGACATATAAACCATTGTGTAACAGCCAACGAAATAAAACTATCATATGTTAGTCAATAACCATTTTTTGTTATATAATCTAGATTTATCACTTATTAGGTGTTTATTTTGCCAACATATGTAGGTAATAAAACAGGCAAATATATGTATCAATCCTGTTCTTGGCTTGATGCATTTCATTATTTTGGTTGCTCCTGTCTCTAAGAAGAGATTGAAGATACCAAAGGGGTAATCAGAATCAGTATATCGAAGAAAAACAGACAACACAATGACCAAAAGAAAAAGGACAAACAACGATCTACAAAGCATAAACATAAAACTAAAGATCGAGTAACACGAACCCCACTAAAAACCGGTGGTGCTCCGGAAAGGTAAGCAGTTCCTGCTCTACTAGTTACAAACCTGTTATTTCTTTTATATGTCGGAGCTGTCGTGGTCATGATCGTATGGTAGTTGGATTTATACCAACCTCTGCAATCAGTGTCTATCACTTGTGAGTTCGAATCCCTATCATGGCGAGGTGTACTCGATTCAACATTATGTGATAAAGTTTGTCAGTGACTTGCCACAGGTCGGTGGTTTGCTCTGGGTGTTCCAGTTTTACCTACAAATAAAACTGGCCACCACGATATAGCTGAAATATTGTTGAAAATGGCGTTAAACACCATAACCCTAACCCTTACCCTATATGTCTTATTATTTTAGTTGCTCATGTCTCTGTGATAGTCTATATTTGTGTTATACTCATGATTGTAACCATAAATAATTTTCTACTTTAAATCGGACCAAGATGCGCGTGTATTATATCAGTCTGCTACGCTTGTGAATTGGACCAATAGCCTTGTGAATAATTTTATATCAAATTAATTATAGTATTTATTTAAAGACGTGAAAAATATACGCAACCAACAATAAAATGGTTACTTTCCCGGAACACATATTCTTGGTTTTCTTTTGGATAGCTAATATGTTTATTTAGCAAGCAAACGTACGGTATATCGAATTTGTAAAATAATTAGGTTGAAAATCTCCTCGATGTTCGCGCAATTTCCTGTAGAAACATCTTATATTTCACATTTTTGTGACAATCGCGTGTAAGACATAATCAAGCTTATATCTGTGTTATATTTGGTCTAGTTGCTCTTATTTTGTTCTTGGTGTATCATTCTGTTGTTCTACTTTATATTGAAGATACATTTGCATCTTGGGTAAAGTTTTAAAGGCATCATCACACTTATTGATGTCAAGATTGATTCCTGTTAATATTCCTAGCTTTCATAGGAAGAAAACATTGTTCATGGTGTGATAACTAAGTCTAAGATAAATTTCACATGTTGCCAGCTCAGTTTGTTTCATAATTATTGTATTTAGACGCATGATTCACAGTTAAGAATCGTTTTATTGTCGCATTCCGTTGAGAGCTTATAAGGTTAATATGGCAATAAGTCTACAAACGACATGATATTATGATAAAGATGCAATAAGACATAATCTACACGAGGCATTGCCATAGTAACAATTGTGAAACATATACAAGAAATTTTGAATGACTATACATGCTAAAATTAACGAACTATGCTTTGAAACTTTCAATGACAAACAGCTACATGACCTTTCTATCTGCATTAAAGTGTTCAAATGTGACTTGACACAGCTTTATGAACTGATAAAGTGTAACAAGTTCCACGATTTTGTACTTCAAATAAACATAAAGCCTAAACAACAAAGACATGGAACATAGCAAACCGTGGTTCGTATTGCTCGTCGTTTTAATATTTTGTGTAATGGTTTTTGCTTTGTTTGTTTTCGTTCTATGTCTTGTGCCAAATGTTTCCAGTGTCTCTGGATTGTTTATTCGTGATTGCCCCTTCTGATTGTCTCTTTAGTGTATTTGGAAAACGTGCACATAATCAATAATAAATCTTCATTATTAACAAATGGTCCGAATGATATACCATCAATAATGTGCTTTTTATATACTTCATGTATGACCACCTGTTTGTTAAGTGCTAATTTATAACCTTGGTGTCAATAAAAATCATGTTAAAACCAATCAATACAGAAATCTAATTGCATGAAATGACTTAATTATTGGTGAATTGGTGATGACAACAAATAAATCCATTGACAAAATGTGAGTGGGTGATAGGTAGTTGTTTGTTTAGTTGATATTAGTTGAATACAAACGACACGTTTCTAGAATTGCCTTCACCGAGTGCGTGCAAAGTCAATAGATGGAAAAACAAATAATTTAAAGATCTTTGTGAGTGAGGAAAGCAAAGGTATATAAACATAATAGCCAAATTCTGATACGGTTACCTACGTCTGAGGTTACCTTAGTTCTAACAATCCCTGTACGTCTGAGGTTACCTTAGTTCTAACAATCCCTGTACGTCTGAGGTTACCTTAGTTCTAACAATCCCCGTACGTCTTAGGTTACCTTAGTTCTAAGAATCCCCGTACGTCTTAGGTTACCTTAGTTCTAAGAATCCCCGTACGTCTTAGGTTACCTTAGTTCTAAGAATCCCCGTACGTCTTAGGTTACCTTAGTTCTAAGAATCCCCGTACGTCTTAGGTTACCTTAGTTCTAAGAATCCCCGTACGTCTTAGGTTACCTTTGTTCTAAGAATCCCTGTACGTCTGAGGTTACCTTAGTTCTAAGAATCCCCGTACGTCTTAGGTTACCTTAGTTCTAAGAATCCCCGTACGTCTTAGGTTACCTTAGTTCTAAGAATCCCTGTACGTCTGAGGTTACCTTAGTTCTAACAATCCCTGTACGTCTGAGGTTACCTTAGTTCTAACAATCCCCGTACGTCTGAGGTTACCTTAGTTCTAACAATCCCCGTACGTCTTAGGTTACCTTTGTTCTAAGAATCCCTGTACGTCTGAGGTTACCTTAGTTCTAAGAATCCCCGTACGTCTTAGGTTACCTTAGTTCTAAGAATCCCCGTACGTCTTAGGTTACCTTAGTTCTAAGAATCCCCGTACGTCTTAGGTTACCTTAGTTCTAACAATCCCTGTACGTCTGAGGTTACCTTAGTTCTAAGAATCCCCGTACGTCTTAGGTTACCTTAGTTCTAACAATCCCCGTACGTCTTAGGTTACCTTAGTTCTAAGAATCCCCGTACGTCTTAGGTTACCTTAGTTCTAAGAATCCCCGTACGTCTTAGGTTACCTTAGTTCTAAGAATCCCCGTACGTCTTAGGTTACCTTAGTTCTAAGAATCCCCGTACGTCTTAGGTTACCTTTGTTCTAAGAATCCCTGTACGTCTGAGGTTACCTTAGTTCTAAGAATCCCCGTACGTCTTAGGTTACCTTAGTTCTAAGAATCCCCGTACGTCTTAGGTTACCTTAGTTCTAAGAATCCCTGTACGTCTTAGGTTACCTTAGTTCTAAGAATCCCTGTACGTCTGAGGTTACCTTAGTTCTAAGAATCCCTGTACGTCTTAGGTTACCTTAGTTCTAAGAATCCCTGTACGTCTTAGGTTACCTTAGTTCTAAGAATCTCCGTACGTCTTAGGTTACTTTAGTTCTAAGAATCCCCGTACGTCTTAGGTTACCTTAGTTCTAAGAATCCCCGTACGTCTGAGGTTACCTTAGTTCTAAGAATCCCCGTACGTCTTAGGTTACCTTAGTTCTAAGAATCCCTGTACGTCTTAGGTTACCTTAGTTCTAAAGAATCCCCGTACGTCTGAGGTTACCTTAGTTCTAAGAATCCCCGTACGTCTGAGGTTACCTTAGTTTTAAGAATCCCCGTACGTCTTAGGTTACCTTAGTTCTAAGAATCCCCGTACGTCTGAGGTTACCTTAGTTCTAAGAATCCCCGTACGTCTGAGGTTACCTTAGTTCTAAGAATCCCCATACGTCTTAGGTTACCTTAGTTCTAAGAATCCCCGTACGTCTGAGGTTACCTTAGTTCTAAGAATCCCCGTACGTCTGAGGTTACCTTAGTTCTAAGAATCCCTGTACGTCTGAGGTTACCTTTGTTCTAAGAATCCCCGTACGTCTTAGGTTATCTTAGTTCTAAGAATCCCCGTACGTCTTAGGTTACCTTAGTTCTAAGAATCCCCGTACGTCTGAGGTTACCTTAGTTCTAAGAATCCCTGTACGTCTGAGGTTACCTTAGTTCTAACAATCCCCGTACGTCTTAGGTTACCTTAGTTCTAAGAATCCCTGTACGTCTGAGGTTACCTTAGTTCTAAGAATCCCCGTACGTCTGAGGTTACCTTAGTTCTAAGAATCCCCGTACGTCTTAGGTTACCTTAGTTCTAAGAATCCCCGTACGTCTGAGGTTACCTTAGTTCTAAGAATCCCCGTACGTCTGAGGTTACCTTAGTTCTAAGAATCTCCGTACGTCTGAGGTTACCTTAGTTCTAAGAATCCCCGTACGTCTGAGGTTACCTTAGTTCTAAGAATCCCCGTACGTCTGAGGTTACCTTAGTTCTAAGAATCCCCGTACGTCTGAGGTTACCTTAGTTCTAAGAATCCCTGTACGTCTGAGGTTACCTTAGTTCTAAGAATCCCCGTACGTCTTAGGTTATCTTAGTTCTAAGAATCCCCGTACGTCTTAGGTTACCTTAGTTCTAAGAATCCCCGTACGTCTGAGGTTACCTTAGTTCTAAGAATCCCCGTACGTCTGAGGTTACCTTAGTTCTAAGAATCCCCGTACGTCTGAGGTTACCTTAGTTCTAAGAATCCCCGTACGTCTGAGGTTACCTTAGTTCTAAGAATCCCCGTACGTCTTAGGTTACCTTAGTTCTAAGAATCCCCGTACGTCTGAGGTTACCTTAGTTCTAAGAATCCCCGTACGTCTTAGGTTACCTTAGTTCTAAGAATCCCCGTACGTCTTAGGTTACCTTAGTTCTAAGAATCCCCGTACGTCTGAGGTTACCTTAGTTCTAAGAATCCCTGTACGTCTTAGGTTACCTTAGTTCTAAGAATCCCCGTACGTCTGAGGTTACCTTAGTTCTAAGAATCCCCGTACGTCTTAGGTTACCTTAGTTCTAAGAATCCCCGTACGTCTTAGGTTACCTTAGTTCTAAGAATCCCCGTACGTCTTAGGTTACCTTAGTTCTAAGAATCCCCGTACGTCTGAGGTTACCTTAGTTCTAAGAATCCCCGTACGTCTTAGGTTACCTTAGTTCTAAGAATCCCCTTACGTCTTAGGTTACCTTAGTTCTAAGAATCCCCGTACGTCTTAGGTTACCTTAGTTCTAAGAATCCCCGTACGTCTTAGGTTACCTTAGTTCTAAGAATCCCCGTACGTCTGAAGTTACCTTAGTTCTAAGAATCCCCGTACGTCTTAGGTTACCTTAGTTCTAAGAATCCCCGTACGTCTGAAGTTACCTTAGTTCTAAGAATCCCCGTACGTCTTAGGTTACCTTAGTTCTAAGAATCCCCGTACATCTTAGGTTACCTTAGTTCTAAGAATCCCCGTACGTCTGAGGTTACCTTAGTTCTAAGAATCCCCGTACGTCTTAGGTTACCTTAGTTCTAAGAATCCCCGTACATCTTAGGTTACCTTAGTTCTAAGAATCCCTGTACGTCTGAGGTTACCTTAGTTCTAAGAATCCCCGTACGTCTTAGGTTACCTAAGTTCTAAGAATCCCCGTACGTCTGAAGTTACCTTAGTTCTAAGAATCCCCGTACGTCTGAGGTTACCTTAGTTCTAAGAATCCCTGTACATCTGCAGTTACCTTAGTTCTAAGAATCCCTGTACGTCTGAAGTTACCTTAGTTCTAAGAATCCCTGTACGTCTGAAGTTACCTTAGTTCTAAGAATCCCCGTACGTCTGAGGTTACCTTAGTTCTAAGAATCCCCGTACGTCTTAGGTTACCTTAGTTCTAAGAATCCCTGTACGTCTGAAGTTACCTTAGTTCTAAGAATCCCCGTACGTCTGAGGTTACCTTAGTTCTAAGAATCCCCGTACGTCTGAGGTTACCTTAGTTCTAAGAATCCCCGTACGTCTTAGGTTACCTTAGTTCTAAGAATCCCTGTACGTCTGAAGTTACCTTAGTTCTAAGAATCCCCGTACGTCTGAGGTTACCTTAGTTCTAAGAATCCCCGTACGTCTTAGGTTACCTTAGTTCTAAGAATCACCGTACGTCTGAGGTTACCTTAGTTCTAAGAATCCCTGTACGTCTGAAGTTACCTTAGTTCTAAGAATCCCCGTACGTCTTAGGTTACCTTAGTTCTAAGAATCCCCGTACGTCTGAGGTTATCTTAGTTCTAAGAATCCCTGTACGTCTGAAGTTACCTTAGTTCTAAGAATCCCTGTACGTCTTAGGTTACCTTAGTTCTAAGAATCCCCGTACGTCTGAGGTTACCTTAGTTCTAAGAATCCCCGTACGTCTGAAGTTACCTTAGTTCTAAGAATCCCTGTACGTCTGAAGTTACCTTAGTTTTAAGAATCCCCGTACGTCTGAGGTTACCTTAGTTCTAAGAATCCATGTACGTCTGAAGTTACCTTAGTTCTAAGAATCCCTGTACGTCTTAGGTTACCTTAGTTCTAAGAATCCCCGTACGTCTGAAGTTACCTTAGTTCTAAGAATCCCCGTACGTCTTAGGTTACCTTAGTTCTAAGAATCCCTGTACGTCTGAGGTTACCTTAGTTCTAAGAATCCCCGTACGTCTTAGGTTACCTTAGTTCTAAAAATCCCTGTACGTCTTAGGTTACCTTAGTTCTAAGAATCCCCGTACGTCTGAGGTTACCTTAGTTCTAAGAATCCCCGTACGTCTTAGGTTACCTTAGTTCTAAGAATCCCCGTACGTCTGAGGTTACCTTAGTTCTAAGAATCCCCGTACGTCTTAGGTTACCTTAGTTCTAAGAATCCCCGTACGTCTGAGGTTACCTTAGTTCTAAGAATCCCCGTACGTCTGAGGTTACCTTAGTTCTAAGAATCCCCGTACGTCTTAGGTTACCTTAGTTCTAAGAATCCATGTACGTCTTAGGTTACCTTAGTTCTAAGAATCCCTGTACGTCTGAGGTTACCTTAGTTCTAAGAATCCCCGTACGTCTTAGGTTACCTTAGTTCTAAGAATCCCTGTACGTCTTAGGTTACCTTAGTTCTAAGAATCCCTGTACGTCTGAGGTTACCTTAGTTCTAAGAATCCCCGTACGTCTTAGGTTACCTTAGTTCTAAGAATCCCCGTACGTCTGAGGTTACCTTAGTTCTAAGAATCCCCGTACGTCTTAGGTTACCTTAGTTCTAAGAATCCCCGTACGTCTGAGGTTACCTTAGTTCTAAGAATCCCCGTACGTCTGAGGTTACCTTAGTTCTAAGAATCCCCGTACGTCTTAGGTTACCTTAGTTCTAAGAATCCCTGTACGTCTTAGGTTACCTTAGTTCTAAGAATCCCTGTACGTCTGAAGTTACCTTAGTTCTAAGAATCCCCGTACGTCTTAGGTTACCTTAGTTCTAAGAATCCCCGTACGTCTTAGGTTACCTTAGTTCTAAGAATCCCCGTACGTCTTAGGTTACCTTAGTTCTAAGAATCCCTGTACGTCTGAGGGTACCTTAGTTCTAAGAATCCCCGTACGTCTGAGGTTACCTTAGTTCTAAGAATCCCCGTACGTCTTAGGTTACCTTAGTTCTAAGAATCCCCGTACGTCTTAGGTTACCTTAGTTCTAAGAATCCCCGTACGTCTGAGGTTACCTTAGTTCTAAGAATCCCCGTACGTCTTAGGTTATCTTAGTTCTAAGAATCCCAGTACGTCTGAAGTTACCTTAGTTCTAAGAATCCCCGTACGTCTGAGGTTACCTTAGTTCTAAGAATCCCCGTACGTCTTAGGTTACCTTAGTTCTAAGAATCCCCGTACGTCTGAGGTTACCTTAGTTCTAAGAATCCCTGTACGTCTTAGGTTACCTTAGTTCTAAGAATCCCCGTACGTCTGAGGTTACCTTAGTTCTAAGAATCCCCGTACGTCTGAGGTTACCTTAGTTCTAAGAATCCCCGTACGTCTGAAGTTACCTTAGTTCTAAGAATCCCTGTACGTCTGAAGTTACCTTAGTTCTAAGAATCCCCGTACGTCTTAGGTTACCTTAGTTCTAAGAATCCCTGTACGTCTGAAGTTACCTTAGTTCTAAGAATCCCTGTACGTCTTAGGTTACCTTAGTTCTAAGAATCCCCGTACGTCTGAGGTTACCTTAGTTCTAAGAATCCCCGTACGTCTTAGGTTACCTTAGTTCTAAAAATCTCTGTACGTCTTAGGTTACCTTAGTTCTAAGAATCCCCGTACGTCTGAGGTTACCTTAGTTCTAAGAATCCCCGTACGTCTGAGGTTACCTTAGTTCTAAGAATCCCCGTACGTCTTAGGTTACCTTAGTTCTAAGAATCCCCGTACGTCTTAGGTTACCTTAGTTCTAAGAATCCCCGTACGTCTTAGGTTACCTTAGTTCTAAGAATCCCCGTACGTCTTAGGTTACCTTAGTTCTAAGAATCCCCGTACGTCTTAGGTTACCTTAGTTCTAAGAATCCCTGTACGTCTGAAGTTACCTTAGTTCTAAGAATCCCTGTACGTCTTAGGTTACCTTAGTTCTAAGAATCCCCGTACGTCTGAGGTTACCTTAGTTCTAAGAATCCCCGTACGTCTTAGGTTACCTTAGTTCTAAAAATCTCTGTACGTCTTAGGTTACCTTAGTTCTAAGAATCCCCGTACGTCTGAGGTTACCTTTGTTCTAAGAATCCCCGTACGTCTGAGGTTACCTTAGTTCTAAGAATCCCCGTACGTCTTAGGTTACCTTAGTTCTAAGAATCCCCGTACGTCTTAGGTTACCTTAGTTCTAAGAATCCCCGTACGTCTTAGGTTACCTTAGTTCTAAGAATCCCCGTACGTCTTAGGTTACCTTAGTTCTAAGAATCCCCGTACGTCTTAGGTTACCTTAGTTCTAAGAATCCCCGTACGTCTGAGGTTACCTTAGTTCTAAGAATCCCCGTACGTCTGAGGTTACCTTAGTTCTAAGAATCCCCGTACGTCTTAGGTTACCTTAGTTCTAAGAATCCCTGTACGTCTTAGGTTACCTTAGTTCTAAGAATCCCTGTACGTCTTAGGTTACCTTAGTTCTAAGAATCCCCGTACGTCTTAGGTTACCTTAGTTCTAAGAATCCCTGTACGTCTTAGGTTACCTTAGTTCTAAGAATCCCTGTACGTCTTAGGTTACCTTAGTTCTAAGAATCCCCGTACGTCTTAGGTCACCTTAGTTCTAAGAATCCCCGTACGTCTTAGGTTACCTTAGTTCTAAGAATCCCCGTACGTCTTAGGTTACCTTAGTTCTAAGAATCCCCGTACGTCTTAGGTTACCTTAGTTCTAAGAATCCCTGTACGTCTTAGGTTGCCTTAGTTCTAAGAATCCCCGTACGTCTTAGGTTACCTTAGTTCTAAGAATCCCTGTACGTCTTAGGTTACCTTAGTTCTAAGAATCCCCGTACGTCTGAGGTTACCTTAGTTCTAAGAATCCCTGTACGTCTTAGGTTACCTTAGTTCTAAGAATCCCCGTACGTCTTAGGTTACCTTAGTTCTAAGAATCCCCGTACGTCTGAGGTTACCTTAGTTCTAAGAATCCCCGTACGTCTGAGGTTACCTTAGTTCTAAGAATCCCCGTTTAAACTTTCTGTTCATGGTTGATGTATTTGGGTATCTCTTCTCTGGTAATTCATGCAATAAGCAGCCTCATGTTAGTTATATATAATTTGCAAAATAATATTCGGTTCTCCCATTTGTTATTGTGTATGTAGGGAGTTCATGTTTATGTATGTTAATTGTATTTATTTACGTATATTAGATGATGTTCGAGTGTGGTTTAACAGTAACATGACGGTGTCAATAATGGAGCATGAAGGATGGCCTGAGGTCACCTCTGGTTTTTAATGGGATTCGTGTTGATGTTCAATATTTAATTTCATATGTAGTGTTTTATAGATCATTGTTTGTCCTTTTTCCTTCGGTATTCTCTAACGTTTATTTGTCAGTTTCTCTAGATTGTCTATTTTTGATTGCCCCTTCGGTATTCTCTAACGTTTATTGTCTATATATTTAAAACAGTGTTTCTTGATCGTTTCTCTGTTTGTTGGTTTTATTGTTTTCCACTTTGTAGTTGTTATTAAACAGCACATTATACACCTTCAGCGATTAAAACTAAATCGTCTTCTGCTATCGTTTATATATATAGAAATAAGTGAAAACAAATACCAAAGAAATCTGTATCAACTAGCATTAGACATACCTGTCACTATACATGCTATTCAACATATACGTTTTTCAGTGGAATTCGTGTTACTCGATCTTTAGTTTTATATGTATATTTTGTCGATTGTTGTTTGTCCTTTTGTACTTTTTCTTTAGGACATTGTGTTGTCTGTCCTTCTTTGATATACAGATTCTGATTACCCCTTTGGTATTTTCAAACTCGTCTTAATACCTACGTTATCTGATCTTTATAAAGCACATCGTTAATTAATATACTTATATTTGACTTAGAGCTGTATCGGAGCGGTTTGTACGATTTCATAGTGGAAGATGTAATAAACAATGACCAATACAAACTTGAATGGGATTTTATTCTCCTTAGAAACGTATTATGTTACTCCAATTATCGTTTTAAGTTTTATTCAAGTTACTAACAGAGTATGAACATTACTATTCCATTTATTCTTAATTAAGTTATCTTTTGAAAATTTTGAAACATTTTTGATAAAATATTACATTTATTTATTATCAATTATTTTATTTTTTATTTTATTGATACTTGTAGCAAACTGCCAAAATAAAATTTAATTGGTTCAAAATTGAATAATTATTGACCTTAAAGCAGATGGTTTTTATCATAGCTAGTTTTCCCTTTTGTATTCCCTTTGTAATGGTTGGTTTGCTTGTGACACTGTAGCAGGTATTACGTAATTCATAAGAAGAGTTTGTAGATACCAAAGGGGTAATCAGAAATCGTAAGTCGAAGAAGGACAGATGACACAATGGCCAATAGAAAAAGTACAAAAGGACAAACAACTATCAACAAAATATACATATAAAACTAAAGATCGAGTAACACGAACCCACTAAAAACCCCAGGTGCCCTAACCCGAATAACCCAGTCGTTATATTACTCTCCCGATCCAGCGATAGTGCGATAGAGGGTGCATTATTATTCGAGTTACAGGTGCCCCGGAATTTAGTAACCAATGTAACCGTCTAAGACGATGGTAATTAGTAATTGCTACATCATTAAGACCATCTTAAGTCAATGTTATATATAAGTGATATTTCTTTGCCAATAGGGACATCCTTCATGTTATAAGTATGGTAAACCTATTACAGACCCGTCTTGCATAATTAATTGTATGTTAAGGTATGATCTGTTAGCAGCTGTTAGCCCACAAAAACATCTTTCATAACCAGCTGTGTATGTTTTCTTTACATTTTCAATATTAATAATCCATAGATACCGTCTTTGCCTAAATAAATAATGTATGGTGCAACTATTTGTCATTGTTTTTGATTTTTTGGTGCAGTAATTATATAATATACAAGGAAAATACTTCAATGTTATTTTTTCTGATACCGTCTATATCTAAATAAACAGTTTCTGGTCCAGCAATTTCTGATTGTTTTGATTCGGTTTGATTATCTTGGTACAGTAACAAACAAGACAGTATGCAACGACACTATTTGGACATATGTTATTTTTTCGGATATACATGTATGAGTCAATAAAACAACTTTTTATTGAAGTGCTTGCACCAAGTCAGAAAAGTGAGCGGTCACGTGTTAGAGGTATCCATTTGTCCTCATTCTACGATATTTCTATTCGATTTTGGAACTGTTCCGACAGTGTGATATTTGTGAATGGTTTTTTTTCTTCCATTTTATATGTCTGTATGTGTATCGATTCTTCGGTATTTACTAATCCATGATAATTGTGTCTCAATATTTAATGTCTTGGTTCCTTTTGTATAATTATGTTTTTTTTTCAATTTATGATCTTAAATGAGTCCATCCTTGTCCTTTATCGGATTATGTAAATTTAATTACACAAAACAAAGTTTAAGCTAAATGCCCGATGAGGTTGGAGGACAATTTGCGAGAATCAATGATGTAGTTACGTTAAGCTGAGTATGTTGGTGTTTTGAACGTACGGTATGTTGGCAGATACTACATTAGATCAAGGAGTTAGGTACACCACCATCCCCAGCTGCCGGTAGGAAATGCATGTTTATCAGAGTTTGGTTATTAATGGTTAACATCATTTTAAGACGTTTATTCAGCGATATACTGATATATAAAGTGGCGGATACCAATTTTTGTGGTTTGAGGAAATAATATATTTTCGTAGATCCCCTACTAGTGTCAGTACATATATATGGAAAACGAATATTCGCTGAATCTTAATTTCGTGGTTTGGTATTATCCATGATCTCCACGAAAATAATGAATCTACAGTACCAGACCTATCAGGAGAGGAAAGTCCAGATAGTCATAACGTACTGATAGGTGAATTGATTATGACCTATGACCTATGGGTAGGTGTATGGCGTTCTTTCTATATGGGTATCGCTGGACGAACACTCGTCAGTGATGTTGGGCTTATGATAAGAAGTCAATGATCCAAACCACTAGGTCACACAAGCCCCTTATATCTATAAAACCTCCGTGGGCATATAAACAATAAACATAAAAAGCGAAAGTGATAGATAAAAATTCTAGGTATTTGTAATTATTAATCAAAAACGTGCTATCATTTCTAGGTATATTATGGTATAATTTAATCAATGGTTGATGTAAAGTTCCTCTCGTGCATATGCACGTCACTCGGTATGAAAATAAATTAAGGATAGCATGTGTCTGTTAAAAAGACAAGTTAGATCATTTAAAGTGAACAGGAAATATAAAAAGATATCATGGTAAGATGTTTTCTGTCCATATATCACTTCGACACTTGAAATGTTTTTAAAAATCATGTATTTTTTAGATTCACGTGAAAATGAACATCTGTGTCGTAGACAAGAACATATGCTAACCGTGTATTATAATTTGAGTATTTGATTTATATGAGACAATGAGTTAAGCTCTCGACAGCAGATTATTGGATGACGTCAACGAAAACAATAATACCGTTTTATCGTTTTGCACGGAAACGTTAAACTTAACAACAAAGTCAAATAATAGTTTATTGAAATATTTAATAACCATATATATTAAGTGTTTCGTCAGTATTTTATCAATAATGACATACAATACCTGTACCTCTCGTCAGGATTCCACTTTTGTAGCATACATTTCAAAAAGCATACTAACGTAATCACCAGGATTCCTGTTGGTGCCATTAATGAACGAGAGAAGCTCTTGACTTTTCTGGTGGTGCCATGAATCAACGTTAGAAGTTCCCATGTGTGGTTCCTGGTAGTGTCAGGATTCAATTGTAGAAATCATTGACTTTTCTAATGGGTTAGGATTCAACGGGAGAAGTACTTATATTTCCTGGTGGTGCCATTCTTCCTTTGTTTCCTTTTAATAATAATAATAATAATGATAATAATATTGTGTTGTTCTTTTCAGATACGAGGAAGTAAATACAATCCAGGGTGGCAGTATGATTCTAACGCCATGGAATTTGCACACCAGAGGGAGCTGGCACAACGGAACGGGAAGAGGACATCCCTGGGTACTTATAAGGTATGTTCATTACCATACTGCAGGTATTTGTATTTCCTTTTCACATGTTAAACATACAAGCCAAGCGACATAGTTTAATGGCCTATGCTGCTGTCTTGTTAGGTGTCGTTTCATTAATAGCCATTTGCTATTTTGTTATGCTTTCTCTCGGTGTTATCTTTAACAAGACCCAGTGTAAATGTAGAATCTCAATAAGACTCTTCATCATGTGCAGGAATAAACCTCTCCACAAAAAGTATATAATATTTGTTTTTAAAGGTTCTTATGCAATCTTTAGCTACAATTTGCTAGAAAAGGCAACAGGTTCCTTAACTCCAGTCAATACAGCTTCCATATTGAAATGAAAGTTTAATTAGTGATGGTCAGCAATTCCTTCAATGTCAATAAAACGAAAAAAATCACCTCTTATCCTTAATTCATTGAGCATTAATAAGATCACGACATATGACGTTGAAAATCCTGTTCCAGGCTTGGGACAGGCAAAAGAATGTGGCGGAGTTAATGTTAATGTATTATCAAGGTACAAATGTGGTATAACTTCAATGATTATTGTTCATTTTACAGGATTATGAAAGCACGGGGATTTTTGAAGCACAAACTGAGTTAGAATTGAAGCAAAAAGCTGAGGAGGATCTTTTATACGAGCAGTTCTCAGTGGAGCGTGAAACTCTAAAGAAACACTTAGAGGAGGAATTTCAAAAGGAACAAGAAAAATCGGCCAGAGAGTTAATTTCTTCTTTTACAAAGAACTCACCGAGTAAATCTAAGGTTCACAAGGTTAAACACGCTGATAAGAATGATGAACAGTATCAAAAACAAAAGGATGAACGACTAAAGGCATCTCTAGAGCGTCTGACGTCAGAGGAGAGATCACGTGTTGCAAAAATGATTCAGAAACACAGTGAAGAAATGTTACTGATGATAGCTGAAAAACTAGCAGCGAAAGAGGTAAGTTCTTGTTCAGATGGAAAGGTCTATAACTGAGAGAAGAGAAGTGGTGTATCATTTGAACATATGTTTTATAAGAAACTAGATGCGAAGGAGATCTAGAATATGCGCAGTCGCTAAATGGCTACAAGAGGTTTGCATATGAGTGAGTTCTCATTTGAATAAGGGTAATAACAAAATTATCGAACTCCGAACAATCTAACAAAAGGAAAGTCAAAACTCATAAGTATATAAACAGACAAAATCAGTCAACAACCGGAAAACTGTGAAAACCGTAATGACCCTGACTTGGTACAGGCATTTCTAAAGAAATGGTGGGTTGAATCAGATTTTAAAGCGCCAAATCTCCCCCTTTCATTACGGCTCAAAGTTTCCGGCTGTCACTATAACAGTATTTACAACAATACTTGAACAAAACAGGTAAAACAGTTGTCAAATCAGCGCCAAATGTCAAAAACACTTTTACGTCACACATTGAACGGAGAGATCCAATATTGATATTTACGTGTAAGACGAACACAGGTAATCTCTAAAATAATCATTGTAGTTGAAGCAATGTTACAGAGTGGTAGCCTTTTTTTCATTGCCTATTCTATTCTTATACATGTAACATACTTTATTTTGGATTTGAACGTACCTTATGCATGTTATTCCAGAAATCGTCGTGCGAACTAAATTTGATATCTATATTTTTATTACTATATATTGATGCATGTAGTTGTAATATCGAAAGATTGTATAGCACCTAAGTTCACCCCCGTTTTTAGTGGGGTTCGTGTTACTCGATCTTTAGTTTTATATGTATGTTTTGTAGATCGTTGTTTGTCCTTTTGTACTTTTTCATTTGGCCATTGTGTTTTTGTCTGTTCTTCTTCGATTTACGGATTCTGATTACCCCTTTGGTATCTTTAAGCTCTTGTTACAAATTGGTTTTTACCTTTTTTTCATATTTCAATTTTTAATCATAAAGAGTAGATATATACCTATCATTCTAATTCTTTGTCATGGTAACTAGGTACATGTATAATATATATTATACCTCTAGCTACCATTAAAAAACTCATAAACATAAAAATCCACTGAATTAATAGTAATCTTATGAATCAAAAAGAATATTCTATTAATAGAAATAAGATTTCATGTAGCAGAGAAAGTAGATTAAACGATAAGAATACGTTTTTTACTCGAGGTAGCAGCTGTTAATAGTTAGCTTTAGAAATATTTATTGAAATGTTGATCTATGAATAAGAATGAAAAAAATTATGTTTGATATTAATTCACTGAGAGGTTGTCCAGTTACGAAACGTACACGTGTTTCTTCATACACAATAATAGAGATTTAAGTGCACATGCCATGCAGATATGCTTTACATTACAGACGAATACTCATAAATGGTATGTGTGATTATTTATAGAATTGATAGTTTTGTATGATTATCATTTTAAACAGGATCGTTCGTGGCCGTGATCGCATGGTAGTTAGATTTACAGCTATATATGCAATCAGTGCCTATCACCACTGATGTTGTGAGTTCGAATCTCGATCAGAACTAGGTGTACAACATTATGTGATAAAGATTGACAGTGACTTGTGACAGGTCGGTGGTTTTCTCCAGGTATTCCAGTTTCCTCCACCAATAAAACTGACTGCCAAGATATAACTGAAATATTGTTGAAAGTGGCATTAAACACCATAAAACCAAACCAATAATTGTTTACATAGATTTATTATAATAATAGTTTATATATTCGCAGGTAACTCCTGAAACTGAGGAGGAAACAACGGTAGACACGGTGGTATTGTCACGTGCTCCCCCTGTGGCACCACCTGAGTTCAGACGGTCTGCTCTGTTTAAAACTCCAGAAGAGTTTGGTTCTATAGATAATCAAGTGATTGAGGTGAGTACATTTATTTTGTAATTTTTATAAATATGTTGTATAAAATGCAGTGTTTTTGTTCGAAACAGTTATCACATTCCATTCATATACGAAATGGAGGAAAGAAAAGAGGGGGGGGGTAAACATTTTATTATATCAGAGGTAAATGCTTTATCTTTATTTAAGGCATAAACATTTATTGGTAAGAATTATATATAAGTGTAGCAGAGATACAAGATTTGTAGGTATACCTGAATTTCCGTTTATCATTAGATATACAAAACAAGTAGATAGCATTCAGGAGACACAACTCCTTAACTAACAATAATATTTACCATTTTGAAACGCTAAGTATTTCTTCACTTTCATGTTGTATTTCTTTTTTATGTTATGGTATAATGAGTGTACTGATATGTAATCATATGTTTATTAATAGATCGGGAAGTACTTACAGTTTTTCTCCCAAAATTAGTCTTCGAAATACTAATCTTGCTGGAAAAAAGGGAAAGGAATATTGGTCACTCCGTATTCAACTAATTGGTTTTGTCACGAATATGTTAGTTGTAGTGTTCACCTTGCCTTTACAGTCGAACGCCAAGAACTACGATAATGTATGATGCATACAAATGAAATTAAAAGATTTATTCATATAATGTATAGTGAATATTGATATATATCACCAAAAGATACATTTGTTTTTTAGGTAGCAAAGCAGGATTACTCCTCTTTCACGGACTTGGTGAAAGACCTGATAAATGGATGCCAAACTGATTTGGAGAAAGTAAGGTAAGAACACATTAGGCATACGATATTAAAATGAAAACATAATTTTGAAGACACAAATTGTAAATAAGGGTAATAAAAGAAGGTGATAGATTTGTGATTTTTCTATTTTCAATTTAGATATGCTTTTTATGGTTTCATAATAACAACGAAAATTGGTATACAACGAAATAAAACGAATTCACACAGAATAGTTTTGTCATAAAGATAATTTTAGCAACTTGCATCTTCTTCCCCATAATATATATATATAATTATATATATCACCAGCATTTAAAAATACCATATATAACTTACTGCAACAGTAGAACATATTTAATCTATGCAAAATATAATGTCCTCGGTGGAATTCGATTGCGGGACCTCTCGCGTCATAATCCAACACTCTATGACTGGAACAAATAGAAATCTCCACTAACGCAGTTAGCAGAGGATAGACTACGTTTTTTGTAACCGTGGTGGAGTATATGAATCAAATACTACAAGGATATCATTATCTAAGGACGTAAACATATATTGTTTGTATGTAAAATTATTTTTTGTAAGCTTCTGTACAAACCTTGTTTTCATTTTTATCTTACTCACTTTCTACTTTCAAAAGATTGGATGGCAAATGTGTTTACAATAGAAATTAATAGAACGTACCTAGTGAAGGTAATTCCAGAAACACGTCATGGTTGCTAAGGTAATTCCAGAAATACGTCATGGTTGCTAAGGTAATTCCAGAAACACGTCATGGTTGCTAAGGTAATTCCAGAAATACGTCATGGTTGCTAAGGTAATTCCAGAAACACGTCATGGTTGCTAAGGTAATTCCAGAAACACGTCATGGTTGCTAAGGTAATTCTAGAAATACGTCATGGTTGCTAAGGTAATTCCAGAAACACGCCATGGTTGCTAAGGTAATTTCAGAAACACGTCATGGTTGCTAAGGTAATTCCAGAAACACGTCATGGTTGCTAAGGTAATTTCAGAAACACGTCATGGTTGCTAAGGTAATTCCAGAAACACGTCATGGTTGCTAAGGTAATTCCAGAAACACGCCATGGTTGCTAAGGTAATTTCAGAAACACGTCATGGTTGCTAAGGTAATTCCAAAAACACGTCATGGTTGCTAAATTAGATATCTACATTTTTATTAATCTTGTGAACATTTATATACAGGTCGATATTTCGATGGATTACGGTTAAAGATTTGAACAAGATGGAATTTGCTGATGGTCTGAACCCAGAATCACCACTAGGACTGTTACGTGGTATAAAAGTGGGTACAGAAAGTTATCATGATCTATTTAAAAGACTGTGTAGGTAAGTAGAAGTAAAATGTAGAGAGTCCTTTTGAACTTATCAAATTTCTTTTCTCTAAAAATGATTTGATTTTTTTGTTGGTGTTTAACGCCACTTTCAGCAATATTTCAGCTATTTCATGGCGACCAGTGTTAGTGGTGGAAGAAGCCAGAGTACCCGGAGAGAACCACCAACCATGGGCCAGCAACTAGTAAGCTTTATCACTTGCGGCTTCTCTAAAAATGACATTTTCATCTTCATGGCGCAATACAATGGAGTGAGTCCATTTGAACTTTTCTACTTTCCCTTCTCTAAAAGGACATGTATATCTTGATGGGACAAATAAATACTATTGCAGCGTGGTTAAATACCTGACACTCAACTACAACATAAACAATGATTGTCTACAATTACACCAAGAACGATAGCATAGAAACTCACCTGGTTCACGGAAACTGGCAGGAACACATCCATACGTGTGAGAACCTCCGGGTATAGACATAGGACATATGTATAGTAGTTTCGCCACTGTGGGGTACACCCCTACGAAGAATCAAATAAATACATAGTTAGTCCTTACAATGGGACGTAGATGAGTGTTGTGTGTATGGAGAATACTTCGCTCCTTGCACATAAAAGACAAGTAGCCACATCTCATAATGATCAACAGTTAAAAAATTAGCAAAGTCGTCATTGGTAGCTTAAGCTTGCTTGAATGGCTGAACAAGATTACAAAATAAATAACATAATTAGGTTACCATGGTAAACACTATTACGAAATAATTCAAGTATTGATCAAAGATAAGTATAGGAAGAAAGCAAATTTGCATATTAATTTCTATTATGGGGCAGCTCTTTTTTTTAAGTACAGTACATATGAATCTGTAATTGAGCACGTACAGAATCAAAACTAGAAAAGAAATGCACATCGTTAATGTATGTTTATTTTGTTTGAAACTCAGCTGATGTCGAACATGAAAAATTAGGGTTTCAAAAAAAGACATATGAAAAAAAAAAAAAAAATTTAAACTACAAAGCCAAAGCAGGTTAAACGAGATTCATATAAGGACGATCTTTACATCTAAAATGATATGCATGTAAATGTCGAAAAATAAATATGATAAAATAACGGATCAATCATTTTGTTTTACAGTTATGCTGGTATTCACTGTGAAGTCATTCAGGGATACTCAAAGGGAGCAGGATACAAACCTGGTATGAGAATTGACAATCCAAAGTTTAAAAATTCATGGACCGCAGTGTCTATTGAAGATTCATGGTGTTTTGTTAATTGTAACTGGGGTGCACGCCATGTCAAATGTCCAAGTGTAGCAGACAAGGAGGAAATGGAGAGTGGCTTGTTTTATCAGTGTGACGAATTTTATTTTATTACAGATCCTGAAGATCACATTTATCAGCATTTCCCAGACGATCCAAAATGGCAGCTTCTTGAATGTCCAATCACATTGACAGAATTCATTAACTTGCCGATTGTGAAATCTCCATTTTTTAATTATGGTTTGAAATTTGTAAATCATTATGACTGTACACAGTATACAAGTAGTGGTATTGTTATCTTACAAGTTAAGATGCCGAGTCTCTTAGGATTCGGGTATACACTTGATGCCAAAGATGCCACAATCGATCCAAACAAATTAGAAGGAAGAGTATTACTAAGGATTGTGGGTCATAAAGCTATTTTTACAATAGCGCCACCTAGAGCGGGACGGTTTTATTTCATGGTCTATGCGAAAAACAACTGGAATTCGGAATCATTACAAAGTGTATGTGGGTTTCGCATAAAATGCAGAGAAAAGCGAGAACAGATCAAAAGCCCATTTCCAAAAGTGCCATTTTTTGGACCAACTCCAACTATGAGCCAGTATGGTGTTTTCCCTCAAACACATATCGATCCATTGGTTGTGTATAGTTACGATGACGTTATCTTTCAGTTTCAGTTACATAGTGACGTCAAACTGTCTCACACATATCAGTATCATGGACCATTTCAAAGTGATATCACAGACTATCAGAGATATATTTTTATAAAGTACAGAGACGATAAATCAGTTACATATCAAGTCAGGTGTCCCCAGATGGGCAAATACGTCTTTTTAATGTTTGGGAGCAAATCATCCTCAACTGATGACAATGCTTCTTTTGACTGTTTATTTCGATATATGATTGATTGTAAGCATCCAGCAAAAGACAAGCGGCCATTACCACGTGCCTGCCATCGCTGGTATTACAGCACTTTACTTGAACCGATAATTGGGGATCTAGAAGCGGAAAAGAAAGTGACGTGTAGAATTAGAAATCCAATGGCAACAGACGTTGCTATGCTTGTTGGTGATGCTTGGTATCATTTTAAGGAACTTTCAGACAGTATTTGGGAAGGTGCAATATACACAGGCAAACAGCCATGTAAAGCTAAGCTGTATGCGAAACTTACGAAAGAATTGACAAGGTTTTCGCCATTGGCAGAATTCTGCATTAAATGAGATAAGTTTCTTAAAATCGCATTGCATTGTAAAAATATATTGAACGACTGTTTCAATCTAATTAAAATCAGCTGTTATAGCAAACTACACTCCCCCTAACATGTGACAGAACCTGATTAGAGGCCATATCCAGATTAACTCATGACCAGCCAATGAAAATGCTACTGTCAAAAGCATGACAAAGCTATTTTATATCATTGAATCACAAACCTAAAGCTCTAAGGTTGGTGGATTGTTTAAAATAAGTATACATATACGAAAGTTTGTATGGATATGACCTTTTATCTGGTTCTGGCCGATGCTATAAGGAGTGTAGCCATTATAAATAAGATACACTTCCCACCTAACATTTGACTGAACATAAGTTGGGGTCATGTGCAGATCAACTCATGATCAGCCAATGAAAACGCCACTGTCAAAATCTTGACAGAGCTTTTTTATTATTACATCACAAATGTAAAGCTCTATGGTTGGTTGATTTTTTTTTTAATAACATAGGGTTATTGCACTAATAATGAGGAATATTGTCCTGAGCAGTATATCATATTGCAGGAGCTTGCGAGGGATAATAATCCTCTATATTAGTGCAATGACCCCTTTATAATATAGTACCAAATATTTCAGTATGTAGTGTATTATAAAGCTGATTTTCATCAGATTATCAGCTGTATTCATATCAAGTGTTTTGTTTGTACACATCCTTATTATTTGTTTTTGTTAATGTTGCTTTTTATTGCAAATAATCAACAAATCAGAAACGAGACAATATATTTGGAAAAATATTGATGAAATTCTAATTTTCTATTTAATACTTTGTATTATACATTGAAGTTATTAAACTGAGGCAGCTGTTTGATGGTATTTTGTTACTATTATACAAATATAAAAGAAAATTAAAGATAATACTGAACATTTTCAAAATGAGACATTTTATGTATCAGTCCATTTACATGAAGGTACATACGCACTTCGTCAACAGTGCTTATGCCGAAATGTTTAAATCTAAAAAGAGCAACAAAAACACCATAAAATAATAAAAGCATGCTATAAGGAACACACACAGTCAGAATACATTCAGGAATAAAAATAAGATCAAGACACAACAAACTACAATGCAAACGCAAATGTAGATGTATATTACTAAAAAATCATGAATGAACAAAAACTCTGGAGGATACGAAGTGTCAGGTGCAATCAGGCTATTTTGGAAAAATTACCAACTCCTGCCACAGTATTGTGCAGTCCAACTCAGTAGAGGAAAATTTGAAATAAGTATGAGCAGTTTCTCCCTACCATTTCAGGGAAGCGAAGACAAACATAACAAAAACAAAAGATAAATACAATACAACATCATCAAGATATATAATACATCATCAAGATATATAATACATCATCAAGATATATAATACCATCATCAAGATATATAATACATCATCAAGATATATAATACATCATCAAGATATATAATACATCAAGATATATAATACATCATCAAGATATATAATACATCATCAAGATATATAATACCATCATCAAGATATATAATACATCATCAAGATATATAATACATCATCAAGATATATAATACATCATCAAGATATATAATACATCATCAATTACAAAAAGATGTTGTAACTAGATTAACGCGATGGGTGTCACTAGTAGAGCAGGAACTGCTTACCCTTCCGGGGCACCTGAGTTCAGCCCCGGTTTTTAGTGGGGTTCGTGTTACTCGATCTTCGTAGACACCATCAATGCAATTGGTCTATGAAATATGAATAAACACGTAGATATCTAATTTAGTGCGCACTGCATATCCAGTCCTGTCATATTCAGCATAAATTTACTTTTATGATGTTTTCCAGAAGACATTGTTCTATATTGTGTTCCGACTAAATTACACCAGAGCACCGTTTGATATACGGATTCTGATTGCCCCTTTGGTATCTTCAAACTCTTCTTATAGCGGTGGTCAGTTTTATTGGAACAGGAAACCGGAGTACCCGTAGAAACCCACTGACAAACTTTATCATATAATGTTTTATCGAATACAGAATAATGGACGGATATTGTACAACATCAAGAGAAGATATAACATAAACACGTCAATACAAAGCTAAAAACGATAAATAAACAACAAAAGAGGAAACCACGACAGACTTAGGCTAAACGTAATCCACCAGATAAAGGATAAAATTGGACTTCACAAAGAGCAACAAATACCAAAGCGAGAAAAATGCTATAATTCCCCAATACGTATGAAGCAAAATACATCTACACAACAAATAACAAACAAACGTATTTGGCAACATTATCCCCACTAAAATGTGGATGGAGATTCCATAGCAAATCGTGATGCCTTTTTTCTTCACCAGTGTACATTATTACATGTACAGGAAGTAAAAAGTGTCAAGATTTAATCCAAAAAACAGCAGAAGTGAGATCTGAAAATTCCGAAATGAACAATAATTCTTTTTGTCTGAAAGATAATGCCTGAAGTAATGAGTATTTGTTTAACAATGTACAGGACTTGAGTAGCTCCAAAATACTCATCATGGCAGTATCCTAGAAAACATATCCACCTTGTCTTAGCAATAGGTAATTGTTTTGTATGTATTACAACCACGACATATATCAGATGATGTTCGTGTCATTTAACAATAAAACGTGAAGATGAGTACTACAAATGGAGCAGAAACAGATTGACTCTAAACACCTGACAACCTCGGGGTATTGTGGAGTTAGCAGAAACAGCTTGACTCTAAACACCTGACAACCTCGAGGTGTTGTGGAGTTAGCAGAAACAGCTTGACTCTAAACACCTGACAGCCTCGGGGTATTGTGGAGTTAGCAGAAACAGCTTGACTCTCTAAACACCTGACAACCTCGGGGTGTTGTGGAGTTAGCAGAAACAGCTTGACTCTCTAAACACCTGACAACCTCGGGGTGTTGTGGAGTTAGCAGAAACAGCTTGACTCTAAACACCTGACAACATCGGGGTGTTGTGGAGTTAGCAGAAACAACTTGACTCTCTAAACACCTGACAACCTCGAGGTGTTGTGGAGTTAGCAGAAATAGCTTGACTCTCTAAACACCTGACAACCTCGGGGTGTTGTGGAGTTAGCAGAAACAGCTTGACTCTAAACACCTGACAACCTGGAGGTGTTGTGGAGTTAGCAGAAACAGCTTGACTCTCTAAACACCTGACAACCTCGGGGTGTTGTGGAGCTAGCAGAAACAGCTTGACTCTCTAAACGCCTGACAACCTCGGGGTGTTGTGGAGTTAATGTTCCTTAATCTTTAGTTTTCTCTGTAATGTTTTGAGGATCGTTGTCATTTTGACCATTGTATTGTCTGTCCTTCGATTTACGGTTTCTGATGATACTTTAGGAAAGTCAAAGCTGATAGATGGATGTCTTTAGTATTTTTATGGAACAAGATGAGCATTTGTATGTTTGTACACACTACAATTAATTCAATCCATGATACATGACATCAAGAAAATACATCGGAAATTTCATAGCAACATTGTTTATATAGCCAATGAGAATGTGAAATAAATCATCTAGATTAACACGACGGGTGTCACTAGTGGGGCAGGAGCTGCTTATCCTTCTGGAGCATCTGAGTTCACTCCCGTTTTTAGTGGGGTTCGTGTTACTCGATCTTTGGTTTTATGTGTATGTTTTGTAGATCTTTGTTTGTCTTTTTGTAATTTTTCTTTTGGCCATTGGGTTGTCTGTTCTTCTTCGATTTGAGGTTTCTGATTACGCCTTTGGTATCTTCAAACTCTTTTTAAGTAATTGAAGTTATTCTCAGATATCATGACCGCTGAAATTCATAGATACACTGCTATTATAAGTATTGACAGTATAATGTATGGTCTTTTTTGAGAGGAGAAGGAAATCTTGGCAGTTATTTTTATTGTTTAGTTATATTTGTACTGCCGTTGAAGACCACATTATTTAAAAAAAAAGGAGTTGAAATACAGTTAATCCCACCACATTTTTATTAATGACCAAAACAAAGACCTGGATATCCATCAATATACGTCGTGGCCTTTTAGTGTTTAATAACTTGAGGTGCGAGATCGAGGTGATTGTTGGTTTTGTTTATATTTGTGGAGTTGCTTACCATCGCCGATTAAGCTTGAATGTCATTAAAGTAATCTTCAAGTCAATTTCCTGTATTAAATATGACAGACACACTTCTAATCTTAAAATGAAATTTTATATTCAACTTAATAAGCAACACAAGATTGCTTGGTTTTGGTTTGGTTTTATGGTGTTTAACGCCACTTTCAACAATATTTCAGTTATATCGTGGCGGTCAGTTTTATTGGTGGAGGACATCGGAGTACCAGGAGAAAACCACAGACCTGTCACAAGTAACTGAACACCATATTGCATTATTTATATCCAAAAAGACATTTTATGTGGCATTTCTAAGTTTTTAAATAATGATATAACTGATGCTTAAGGCCATCGGCTATCTTTAGAAAGCCATTATTATACACATACCAAGTTCTGTGGCACGAGAAATAAATGTTTTATGTATAAAGGTCAAGATTAGCACTCGACGTTCTTTACTCTAACGGTACTCGCACCGTTATGTGAGGGTTGGCATTTCCCTCAGATGTAGAAAGCACTGTCATGACTGCATTATTTCACTAAGAGGGGGGTTTGGGCCCATCAAACTATTTAAACCCCACCTCTTTTTATTGAAATGTCTGTACCAAACTAGGAAAGTGTATATATCCGTTAGGGGTTTCGATTTGCTCAAAGATCCATCTATGTCATAAAACTAACAGTTGACATTGTATTCTGATATCTTGTTGTTACAGGCGCGTGCCTGTATATACTATGCTTGATCCATTTGAGTGTAAATTGCAAGTAATGTTACAATTATCTTAAACACGTCGATTATAATATTTATTCTATAAACCTAAGCTACATGTATTCTTACAACTTATTTTTCAATATTCTTACAATATCTGCGACAATTTTAACACCGATATCCATTTTGAGAGGTCCATGTGGGAACATTAAAGCATTATGAAAACCTTCCGGATAATGTGCTAATTCTGTGTCTACCTTTAAATGTTTTAATTTTTCGTGAAACATAATTCCATCATCTCGTATGAAATCAAAACCACAAGTCATGATATAAGTAAATGGCAGTCCTTCCAGTGTTTCGTCATCTGCTATTAATGGCGATATTAACGGTTCCTTTAAATGTCCTTCTATCTTTCTAAATAGTTCTTCGTTTCCAAAGTCTTTTTTATAGTCCAAATTATCCCATAATTCCTTCGTTCGCACGTATTTCCGGGGCATCCATTTTCTTTGATCGACACTATCAAGATATTTTGACTTCTTAAATGAAGATGAAGTATGATTATTTAAAAGAAACTGATAGGCATATTCTGGCGGGAGATTTAAATAATTTGTAAGAAAGACAATAGAGTTTAGAGAATTAATACTTTTGTTCAGATAAAGAGTATTTTCCATGAATCCTATTGTTTGCCAGTTTTGGATTTGCAGAACAGGCACCAACACCAATTGTAAAGCTAATTTCTTTTGAAGTCTCAAGGAAATAGCAGCAGCCATATTTCCGCCAGCACTATCACCACCTATAGCAACACGAGCTGGATCAATTCCTAAAGTTTTACCATTGTCTAATACATATTCAACAACGTCCATACAGTCATTTAATGGCTCTGGAAACGGATATTGTGGACTGAGTCTGTAACTGAAAACAATCACAAGAATATATAAATATATGTGTGCGGTTTTTTTTATATTAGAAACAGAAACTGCTCACCCTTCACGACCACATGGGTTCATTCCCGATTTATTGATGAGGTCCGTGATGTTCATTATTTTACTTTTCTGTGTTGTGGTTTTTTGTGTGCTTGAATCTGTTCTGTATATTGTGCCTAATGTTGCCAGTTTTTCTGTATTGTCCTTTCTCGGTTGCCCCTTCGGTTTTCTCTAACGTTTTATTTCCAAGGCCGTACAAATTCCAAACGTCATGTCTGGTGTATGACATGCAATAGTTTGCATACTATACGTTTGTGTATACGTATATTATGTTACATCTGTTAGTCTTGGGTTATTAGTCGGTGTATTGAATATATCTGTATGTCTTGAATTACTCCTAGCACACACGTATTCGTTTTCAAGGGTCAAAACACAGGTATAAACGTCTTCGTTTTGGTGTCTTTGACATTTACTTCACTGAGTTTGGTGCTGTTTTGACAACTGGTTTACCTGTTTTGTTCAAGTATTGTTATAAATACTGTTATAGTGAGAGCCGGAAACTTTGAGCCGTAATGAAAGCGGGAGGTTTGGCGCTTTAAAATCTGATTCAACCCACCATTTCTTTAGAAATGCCTGTACCAAGTCAGGGTCATTACGGTTTTCACAGTTTTCCGGTTGTTGACTGATTTTGTCTGTCTATATACTTGTGAGTTTTGACTTTCCCTTTGTAAGATTGTTCGGAGTTCGGTAATTGTGTTATTACCCTTATTTGGTATCTTTTATTTATTTTCTATTACCATCAAGAAAGTTTATGTGAAGACATCTGATGTTTTCTTAGCTGATAATTCATTATTTTTAAAACTTAAATTTACAGGAAGGAACATATGTGTAAAATTAAATTTAAGAACAAGATTGATTGGAGCGGTATATGAACTTATGATATAATTTTGTTATCGCATGAGAGAAAAATATCAAATTAAAAAAAAGATAGTCATAATGATGTCTTCAATAATCATAAAAAATCAGATCATATTGATTGAATTTTTTTTTGTGCAAGTATCTTTGTATTTACTGTAATGACCACACCAATTTTGGTATATAGTACCTTACTCCACATATCAGATATTGCAGCAATTTCCGGAACACCTGAGCTCGAGATTAACACAACGGGTACCACCAGTGGAGCAGGAACAGCGTACCCTTCCAGAGCACCTTCCCTCACTCCCGGTTTTTAGCCGGGTTCGTGTTGCTCGATCTTTATTTTTCTGTGCAGTGTTTTGTAGATCGTTGTTTGTCCTTTTGTCCTATTTTAGCCATTGTGTTGTCCATCCTTCTTTGATCTACGAATTCTATATATCGAGATTTTAAGATGTTTTTGAGGTCTTCATTCATTTCTAGGAGTTGTTTAGCGTGAAATAAGCATACAACGAATGTTGAATTTTAAAATTATTAGTTTTATATTATTCATTTTGTCGGTTTGTATTTAGAAATGCGAAAGATAGCATTTATTAACAACGACCGATTGCTTACATTGATTACTGCTTTGTCGAGCAGAGAACATACAAATAGAAGTCCACAATGGGAGGACATAAAAAGTTACTCGTATACTACATTTGTACAGCAAACGTAATGATTGCAGAATAGGTGTATTTACTCCACAAATCAGATACCACAAACATTAGGGTATGAATTTACTTACTCAACAGATATGATAACAACTTCACTTTCTCTAGATATTTTTCTCATCAGAGGATCATAACAGTCTACAAAAATAAAATAGCATAGAGTACTTGGAAGTGCATGGAAATGTTGTTTTTTATATAAGTTGTGTGTCGGTATCTATTTTTTTGGTTGCATTATTAGAATGTTGTTAGATTGACTTATAGCAGGGATGTACATTGTGGTATGAATAATTTCAATAAGCCAATAGTACGTGTTAGCACTGGTGGAGCACGAACTGCTTATCTTCCCGGAGCACATGATTTCACTCCCGGTTTTCAGTAATTTTTGTGTTGCTTTATCTTTAGTTATCTGTGTAGTGCTCTGTCAAAAATGGTTTGCCATTCTGTCCTTTTCGTTCGCCTTTATATTGTGTCATAACCTGGATTGATACAAGACTCCAGTCTCTTTGTCAAAACCTGGATTGATACAAGACTCCAGTCTCTTTGTCAAAACCTGGATTGATACAAGACTCCAGTCTCTTTGTCATAACCTGGATTGATACAAGACTCCAGTCTATTTGTCATAACCTGGATTGATACAAGACTCCAGTCTCTTTGTCATAACCTGGATTGACACTACAAGACTCCGGTCTCTTTGTCATAACCTGGATTGATACAAGACTCCAGTCTCTTTGTCATAAACTGGATTGACACTACAAGACTCCAGTCTCTTTGTCATAACCTGGATTGATACAAGACTCCAGTCTCTTTGTCATAACCTGGATTGATACAAGACTCCAGTCTCTTTGTCATAACCTGGATTGATACAAGACTCCAGTCTCTTTGTCATAACCTGGATTGATACAAGACTCCAGTCTCTTTGTCATAACCTGGATTGATACAAGACTCCAGTCTCTTTGTCATAACCTGGATTGATACAAGACTCCACTCTCTTTGTCATAACCTGGATTGATACAAGACTCCAGTCTCTTTGTCATAACCTGGATTGATACAAGACTCCAGTCTCTTTGTCATAACCTGGATTGATACAAGACTCCAGTCTCTTTGTCATAACCTGGATTGATACAAGACTCCAGTCTCTTTGTCATTAACCTGGATTGATACAAGACTCCAGTCTCTTTGTCATAACCTGGATTGATACAAGACTCCAGTCTCTTTGTCATAACCTGGATTGATACAAGACTCCAGTCTCTTTGTCATAACCTGGATTGATACAAGACTCCAGTCTCTTTGTCATAACCTGGATTGATACAAGACTCCAGTCTCTTTGTCATAACCTGGATTGATACAAGACTCCAGTCTCTTTGTCATAACCTGGATTGATACAAGACTCCAGTCTCTTTGTCATAACCTGGATTGATACAAGACTCCAGTCTCTTTGTCATAACCTGGATTGATACAAGACTCCAGTCTCTTTGTCATAACCTGGATTGATACAAGACTCCAGTCTCTTTGTCATAACCTGGATTGATACAAGACTCCAGTCTCTTTGTCATAACCTGGATTGATACAAGACTCCAGTCTCTTTGTCATTAACCTGGATTGATACAAGACTCCAGTCTCTTTGTCATAACCTGGATTGATACAAGACTCCAGTCTCTTTGTCATAACCTGGATTGATACAAGACTCCAGTCTCTTTGTCATAACCTGGATTGATACAAGACTCCAGTCTCTCCAATGTAAAACAAAGAAGAACAGACAAAACAATATATACAAAGAAAAAGGAGAAATAATGGCCGAAAACTACTACACAGAAAACTAAAGATTGAACATCATAAGACCCACTAGTGGTACGCGTCATGTTGCTCTTGTTTTAAATCCGGTGAAGAGTAGTGAAAGAAAACAAGAAAGACGGGACTGTAAACACAACATATCAGTGGTCATCTGTGACATAGACATTCTGTAATGTATACCTAAGTCATGAGGGCGACCGTAAAACTTTCGAAGTGATGACTTCAACTTAACCAGTAGGAATCATGGGTTCAGTAACTTCATTGTAAGAAGCAACCCTCTATCAAAGAAATTCTAACAGGAACCACAAGCTCTGGAATATCGGATACTGAGAGAAAAATGGAAAAATTAACCATGAGAAAATTAAAATCATTTCTTTTGTCGTAAAGTTTTGTTCTTTGGCGCAGCTAATCATCAACTTCTAAGTGTATTTCATATTATAAAGCAGATCAAGACAAAGCTTTGCTGTCCTTTATTTCAATAGATGCGATCAATCAATATAGTCACAAAACTTGAAATGACATCATCTATATAGCGGAAATTACATCATCTATATAGCGGAAATGACATCATTTATATAGCAGAAATGGCATCATCTATATAGCGGAAATGACATCATCTATATAGCGGAAATGACATCATTTATATAGCGGAAATGACATTATCTATATAACGGAAAGGATTTAAATCACAATAATGTTTACTTACCAGCAGACAAGAGACTCCAACCTCCACCATGAAAATACACCAGAACAGGACGGTCTGTTTTACCCAATGTACTAGCCGGTTGGTAAATCTTTACTTTAACATTTCGTATCGTTGTATCTGTAATCTGAAAATGAATATAGCAAATAATAACAAAGTCCTAAATCAGAAAAGAACAACTTTATGTTACCATCAGTGCAAATGATTGGTCTATAAAATATGTCCAGTATTGATTTACTTTTAGTATGCTTTCCTGAAGACATTGTTCTATATGGTGTTCCGACTCATAATATCAGAGCAATGTTCATATTGATAATAATGTTGTCAAGAGGTCGTACAGTAAATAAACTCCTTACTCGGATCCCAAGAAGATTCCGAAATATTTTAAGGCATCGACTTACTTGTAGCCTAGAGTCTACACCTGAACCCCAAGGAAATCCCGTTGTCATTGTGAGCATAAACCAATCGGCAATCTTCCTGTCTGCTGCAGAAAAGTGTTCTATTAATCCCAAAGAAGAAAGCGCATATATCTGAAATAAAATTGAAAATTTCGAAAAAAAAAAGAAAAAAAAATAGACATAAAGAAAAAGATTTGAATTAAATAAGGAATAAGAGTGACAATAATACACTTCTATTTTTATAGTTGTTACTATTTTAACAATCATTACATTTTCAGTTGGGGCCGTCGATACCGTGATCGTATGGAAGTTGGATTAACTACATATGCAATCAGTGCCAATCACCACTGATGTTGTGAGTCGAATCTCTATCAGGGCGAGGTGTACAAGTTTGCCAGTAACATGCGACAGGTCGGTGGTTTTCTCCGGTCCTACAGTTTTTCGCCACCAATAAAACTGACCGCCACGATATAACTGAAATATTGTTGAATGTGGCGTTAAACACCACCAAACAAACAAACAAACATTTTTAGTTGTAAGAAAGGGATGCGTATTAACATAATATGCACATATATAATTTTACGCATAAACATCTCCTGGTATCTGATTCATGTTTGGCGAACGATGACAAAGGGTAATAGTATAGCGTGGAATGGAAAGAGGGTACCCATAGAAACGATTCGAACGACGCCGATTCTGTTTTTTTCAATCAAATGTGGTAGTTGTACTTGTTTTTCTTGTTTTTCTTTTTTTTTTCTTTTTTCTATATATTTTTTTCTATTTTTATTTTTAATGACATTGCAGGTTAAGCACAATATACACACATTGTCGTTTAAAATAAAATGTATTCGAATGGTGAGTAGTGTGTGTCCCAAACAATTAAGTTAACGTTGACGTATACGCTCCGATTATCACTATTTCCTATGGAATTGATTAATAAAGAGTTGAATATGTGGATCGAAACAGCAAGGGAATTCATGATGCCCTGTGGCTCATATCAATAAATTATAATACTTACGACGTTACCGTATGTCTTCATAAAGGCGTCCATCGTCATCAGTTTAAACTTTTGAGGAAATGGTTCCGGTATACGGGCGTCCATATAGAAATATAAACCGATAGCAAGTACAACTCCCCATATAGACAGACGTTTAAAGGAAGCCATGTTTGTAGTCAAAATGTGAGCGTAAATTAAAGTCCAATTTATACAGTGTTAATGACATATTTTTCACTATCTCTATCTTCATAGACTCTCTAATGATAACTGGACAATACAACTACCCGTTATTTACATTGTTAAATCATATTATCATAGTCTAGTTAACTGATAGAATTGTCACACACCATTGAAAAGTGACCACTTAAATATCAGTAAATAAATGTATGTGACCTTATCATTCACACGTTGAACCACGTTAAACATTTGAAGTGTAGTGTGTGTCTATATACTTACATCATGATTATATTTAAAAGACCAGAGTGCAAAATAAACGTTAGAGTGTTAACCGAAGGGGCAATCACGAGTTGACAATCCAGAGAAACTGTTAACATAGGGTACACAAGACACAGGACAAATAAACGTTAGAGAATACAGAAGGGGCAATCACGAGTTGACAATCCAGAGAAACTGTTAACATAGGGTACACAAGACACAGGACAAATAAACGTTAGAGAATACAGAAGGGGCAATCACGAGTTGACAATCCAGAGAAACTGTTAACATAGGGTACACAAGACACAGGACAAATAAACGTTAGAGAATACAGAAGGGGCAATCACGAGTTGACAATCAAAAGAAACTGTTAACATAGGGTACACAAGACACAGGACAAATAAACGTTAGAGAATACAGAAAAGGCAATCACGAGTTGACAATCCAGAGAAACTGTTAACATAGGGTACACAAGACACAGGACAAATAAACGTTAGAGAATACCGAAGGGGCAATCACGAGTTGACAATCAAAAGAAACTGTTAACATAGGGTACACAAGACACAGGACAAATAAACGTTAAAGAATACAGAAGGGGCAATCACGATTTGACAATCCAGAGAAACTGTTAACATAGGGTACACAAGACACAGGACAAATAAACGTTAGAGAATACAGAAGGGGCAATCACGAGTTGACAATACAAAGAAACTGTTAACATAGGGTACACAAGACACAGGACAAATAAACGTTAGAGAATACAGAAGGGGCAATCACGAGTTGACAATCCAAAGAAACTGTTAACATAGGGTACACAAGACACAGGACAAATAAACATTAGAGAATACCGAAGGGGCAATCACGAGTTGACAATCCAAAGAAACTGTTAACATAGGGTACACAAGACACAGGACAAATAAATGTTAGAGAATACAGACGGGGCAATCACGAGTTGACAATCCAGAGAAACTGTTAACATAGGGTACACAAGACACAGGACAAATACACATTAGAGAATACAGAAGGGGCAATCACGAGTTGACAATCCAGAGAAACTGTTAACATAGGGTACACAAGACACAGGACAAATAAACATTAGAGAATACAGAAGGGGCAATCACGAGTTGACAATCCAGAGAAACTGTTAACATAGGGTACACAAGACACAGGACAAATAAACGTTAGAGAATACAGAAGGGGCAATCACGAGTTGACAATCCAGAGAAACTGTTAACATAGGGTACACAAGACACAGGACAAATAAACATTAGAGAATACAGAAGGGGCAATCACGAGTTGACAATCCAGAGAAACTGTTAACATAGGGTACACAAGACACAGGACAAATAAACATTAGAGAATACAGAAGGGGCAATCACGAGTTGACAATCCAGAGAAACTGTTAACATAGGGTACACAAGACACAGGACAAATAAACGTTAGAGAATACAGAAGGGGCAATCACGAGTTGACAATCCAGAGAAACTGTTAACATAGGGTACACAAGACACAGGACAAATAAACGTTAGAGAATACCGAAGGGGCAATCACGAGTTGACAATCCAGAGAAACTGTTAACATAGGGTACACAAGACACAGGACAAATAAACGTTAGAGAATACCGAAGGGGCAATCACGAGTTGACAATCCAGAGAAACTGTTAACATAGGGTACACAAGACACAGGACAAATAAACGTTAGAGAATACCGAAGGGGCAATCACGAGTTGACAATCCAGAGAAACTGTTAACATAGGGTACACAAGACACAGGACAAATAAACGTTAGAGAATACCGAAGGGGCAATCACGAGTTGACAATCCAGAGAAACTGTTAACATAGGGTACACAAGACACAGGACAAATAAACATTAGAGAATACAGAAGGGGCAATCACGAGTTGACAATCCAGAGAAACTGTTAACATAGGGTACACAAGACACAGGACAAATAAACATTAGAGAATACAGAAGGGGCAATCACGAGTTAACAATCCAGAGAAACTGTTAGCATAGGGTACACAAGACACAGGACAAATAAACATTAGAGAATACAGAAGGGGCAATCACGAGTTGACAATCCAGAGAAACTGTTAACATAGGGTACACAAGACACAGGACAAATAAACGTTAGAGAATACCGAAGGGGCAATCACGAGTTGACAATCCAGAGAAACTGTTAACATAGGGTACACAAGACACAGGACAAATAAATGTTAGAGAATACCGAAAGGGCAATCACGAGTTGACAATCCAAGGAAACTGTTAACATAGGGTACACAAGACACAGGACAAATAAACGTTAGAGAATACCGAAGGGGCAATCACGAGTTGACAATCCAGAGAAACTGTTAACATAGGGTACACAAGACACAGGACAAATAAACATTAGAGAATACAGAAGGGGCAATCACGAGTTGACAATCCAGAGAAACTGTTAACATAGGGTACACAAGACACAGGACAAATAAACATTAGAGAATACAGAAGGGGCAATCACGAGTTGACAATCCAGAGAAACTGTTAACATAGGGTACACAAGACACAGGACAAATAAACATTAGAGAATACAGAAGGGGCAATCACGAGTTGACAATCCAGAGAAACTGTTAACATAGGGTACACAAGACACAGGACAAATAAACATTAGAGAATACAGAAGGGGCAATCACGAGTTGACAATCCAGAGAAACTGTTAACATAGGGTACACAAGACACAGGACAAATAAACATTAGAGAATACAGAAGGGGCAATCACGAGTTGACAATCCAGAGAAACTGTTAACATAGGGTACACAAGACACAGGACAAATAAACATTAGAGAATACAGAAGGGGCAATCACGAGTTGACAATCCAGAGAAACTGTTAACATAGGGTACACAAGACACAGGACAAATAAACGTTAGAGAATACCGAAGGGGCAATCACGAGTTGACAATCCAGAGAAACTGTTAACATAGGGTACACAAGACACAGGACAAATAAACGTTAGAGAATACCGAAGGGGCAATCACGAGTTGACAATCCAGAGAAACTGTTAACATAGGGTACACAAGACACAGGACAAATAAACATTAGAGAATACCGAAGGGGCAATCACGAGTTGACAATCCAAAGAAACTGTTAACATAGGGTACACAAGACACAGGACAAATAAACGTTAGAGAATACCGAAGGGGCAATCACGAGTTGACAATCCAGAGAAACTGTTAACATAGGGTACACAAGACACAGGACAAATAAACGTTAGAGAATACCGAAGGGGCAATCACGAGTTGACAATCCAGAGAAACTGTTAACATAGGGTACACAAGACACAGGACAAATAAACATTAGAGAATACAGAAGGGGCAATCACGAGTTGACAATCCAGAGAAACTGTTAACATAGGGTACACAAGACACAGGACAAATAAACATTAGAGAATACCGAAGGGGCAATCACGAGTTGACAATCCAGAGAAACTGTTAACATAGGGTACACAAGACACAGGACAAATAAACATTAGATAATACAGAAGGGGCAATCACGAGTTGACAATCCAGAGAAACTGTTAACATAGGGTACACAAGACACAGGACAAATAAACATTAGAGAATACAGAAGGGGCAATCACGAGTTAACAATCCAGAGAAACTGTTAGCATAGGGTACACAAGACACAGGACAAATAAACATTAGAGAATACCGAAGGGCAATCACGAGTTGACAATCCAGAGAAACTGTTAACATAGGGTACACAAGACACAGGACAAATAAACGTTAGAGAATACCGAAGGGGCAATCACGAGTTGACAATCCAGAGAAACTGTTAACATAGGGTACACAAGACACAGGACAAATAAATGTTAGAGAATACCGAAAGGGCAATCACGAGTTGACAATCCAAGGAAACTGTTAACATAGGGTACACAAGACACAGGACAAATAAACGTTAGAGAATACAGAAGGGGCAATCACGAGTTGACAATCCAGAGAAACTGTTAACATAGGGTACACAAGACACAGGACAAATAAACATTAGAGAATACAGAAGGGGCAATCACGAGTTGACAATCCAGAGAAACTGTTAACATAGGGTACACAAGACACAGGACAAATAAACATTAGAGAATACAGAAGGGGCAATCACGAGTTGACAATCCAGAGAAACTGTTAACATAGGGTACACAAGACACAGGACAAATAAACATTAGAGAATACAGAAGGGGCAATCACGAGTTGACAATCCAGAGAAACTGTTAACATAGGGTACACAAGACACAGGACAAATAAACATTAGAGAATACAGAAGGGGCAATCACGAGTTGACAATCCAGAGAAACTGTTAACATAGGGTACACAAGACACAGGACAAATAAACATTAGAGAATACAGAAGGGGCAATCACGAGTTGACAATCCAAAGAAACTGTTAACATAGGGTACACAAGACACAGGACAAATAAACATTAGAGAATACAGAAGGGGCAATCACGAGTTGACAATCCAGAGAAACTGTTAACATAGGGTACACAAGACACAGGACAAATAAACATTAGAGAATACAGAAGGGGCAATCACGAGTTGACAATCCAGAGAAACTGTTAACATAGGGTACACAAGACACAGGACAAATAAACATTAGAGAATACAGAAGGGGCAATCACGAGTTGACAATCCAGAGAAACTGGCCAAATTGAGTACATAAGACACAAGACACAAGACGTAGAAAAAAAATAAAACAAAAAACAGCAACAACAACAAAAAAACAGGAACAACAAAAAAACAAAAACAAAAACAAACAAAAAACAAAAACAAAAACAATATGTGTTGGACACCACCATACACCAGAGACGCAAAATTAGAATTGATTGAACACATTAATTACATTTCTCAGTTTGTAATCATCAATAATGAATAGGGCAAAGTTTTAAACACGGGTTCAGTCCATGTCTGTCAAGATTTGAACCTTACAACTTGTCAAAAAATAACATGGATGCACGAAATAACTCTGGTTTAATTAGTAATCGGCTGAGAATATCGAATTTCTTTATTTCGAAATGGTCCATCTACTTATTTGTACCCCTCTCACTGCTGATTGGTAGTTATACTGCTTTGAATAATAATGTACGGCTTAACTCCAAAACTGATTGGTAGTTATACTGCTTTGAATAATAATGTACGGCTTAACTCCAAAAAAAACCTCTAAGCAGACGTTGATTGATTAATTCAACAATATTAAATTGCATATACCTAGACGATATCTTGAGTGTAAATAAACCTAACGTTCCTACGTTTTTTAAACAATTACCACACTTTTTGTGATTTAGATATAATCCTTTCCACTAAGCAAAATTAAAACCCGTGTGTACCATAAAACAGATGATTTTTCTTTAATCATTTATTTTTTGGAAGGCGGCGTATCTTTGCGACAATCATATGGAGTTGCTCAGTTGGTTGGTTCGTTTTGTCCTTACTTGTAATAAAGTTTTGTCCTTACTTGTAATAATGTTTTGTCTTTACTTGTAATAATGTTTTGTCCTTACTTGTAATAATGTTTTGTCCTTACTTGTAATAATGTTTTGTCTTTACTTGTAATAATGTTTTGTCTTTACTTGTAATAATGTTTTGTCCTTACTTGTAATAATGTTTTGTCATTACTTGTAATAATGTTTTGTCCTTACTTGTAATAATGTTTTGTCTTTACTTGTAATAATGTTTTGTCCTTACTTGTAATAATGTTTTGTCTTTACTTGTAATAATGTTTTGTCATTACTTGTAATAATGTTTTGTCCTTACTTGTAATAATGTTTTGTCTTTACTTGTAATAATGTTTTGTCCTTACTTGTAATAATGTTTTGTCTTTACTTGTAATAATGTTTTGTCTTTACTTGTAATAATGTTTGTTATTACTTGTAATAATGTTTTGTCCTTACTTGT